>LQNS02000211.1:29893590-29904302 GCA_001587735.2 Parhyale hawaiensis
TGACGAGAAAGTTCGTAAAGCCCATGTGGCAGTAAATACTACCTACTAAGGAGGTCAAGGTACTCTCCGGATAGAAGCAGCTGTGACTCGTGGTGGTGATAGCTGCCGGGCGCCATGCGGTGTGACCCCGAGGCTATACTCGCAGACCCCCGTTTTGGACTACTCGTAATGTAATAGCCTGAGGCATTTGGAAACCAAACTGGGGCGCGCATAGCCTAAGTAATGACGGACCGAAGGACGGCCCTATATTTTAGGATCAGTGTTTCCTTCTACTAGCTCCATCTAGTATCAGCTAGGGCTTTCAGGGTATCAAATATAGAGATCGTGTAATTTTGGGTTTCCAAGACGCCCTTGGAGAAGCTGAGTTGGGGGTCCCAATGGACGCCCAGTTCATGTATTTTAGGGTATTTCTCTGCGAGTAGAGGCGATTTATGCAAGGTGCCACACTCCGGGCTGGTGTGGTAGCAGCCATAACCCACATCACGCAACGCGTCGGCTTCAGAATTATAACGATCCAAATACGTTCTTGATGAACTGCAATGAATGATGCGATATTTTAAGTTAGTGTGTCTGGTGCCACTACATGCATCCATTCTGGATTAAAATGAATCCATCTACAGTGCTTGAATATCGAGGGAAGTCATGAAATATAAATTGTGAAAAATCAAGCCTATAAAAAAACTAAATCTTAAAAACTGTCAGTCTGCTATGCCCTAAAAATACTCAGTTATATATAGGTTCGTTTATCTTTCATTTTAACTGTTGCTTAGGTTCTATAGGTAGGTGAAAAATCTATAACGCTTTTGTTTTATGGGTTTGATTTTTCACAATTTATATTTTATGACTTCTCTCGATACTGTATTTCAGCACTGAAGATACATGCATCCATACATTTATGAATTCTGTGTGTATTTTCAGAAGGCTTATATGCATCTTTCTTAGCAAAGTTATGTAGCTATAATGGGTGCATTATTCTCCTTTTTTATTGTATTATATGTACCTACTTCCATATGGATACAATGCATTTAAAAACTTTTTCCTGAGTCTTGGATCTTTTTTAGCAGCGTTTTCGGACTTCCTGCTGTTGCCCAATGCATCATTTGGGTTATACTCCCTGTCTGTGGAGGGCCGAGCGTGCATCTAGTTTTAATGATAACAGCAATGTTAATAACCGCTAGCTAGCATTTGTGTTAAGAAGGAAATAGGTAATTGTGACAATATTGCGACTGCTGCCAGTTTTTTTTTTTTTTCATGCCGAATAAATGTTTAGGTTTTGTTTACAAAGTGTAGAAATTGAGATGATTATCAAAAGCAGATGATGATATCGTCTGATTTCGAAATATTTTGAAAAATGTCTCATTGTTAAAAGTGAAATAATAACATATTTTTTATTAATATCATTAGTTTTGGCAAATCTTAGTTCTATCACATATGGAAAAGCTAATGTGAGCAAAGAAACACATAATAGTGGTTACTAAATTGTTTCTATAGTGGATGTTGAAACATGCATATACACAATAATGAGGGAGTAGTTTAAATGCGAGGTTAACAGGGAAAAATCATCGTACGGAAAATCAAATACATATCCAAGCAAGATACTGGCCGCTTGCAAATACTGAATTGGGTTTCAGCATAACTTCCATCACAATATGTAGGCCTGTAGGTCTTGGCAACTTTAAAGTTAATTTACCTTACCAAATGCCCAAACCAAAACCCAATTATAGATTTTAGGAACTATATTAAGAATACCTTAACGCGACTGTACTTGGAGCTGCAATTGGCGGGCAGCATATCTGGATATGGAACACCGTGACGCAGGTTCAGAAATGATCTATATCTTGACATGTTACAATGTTACAAGCATTGGGATATTTTTTATATTTTAACGAAAGGCTTGAGCCTGGCTAAGTAACTGGAACTCCACTATCCTGCATAAATGCTGCGCTTCTTAAATATCGTCTCAGTTTTATAGGTGGCTATTCAAGTCCATTACAGCGCTTAGATAACTTTCACACCGGTGTTTTCACCGTAATATGATGTATATTCATGGCGCGCAAAGTGTGTGAGATCAAAGATACAGGTAAATTAGTGAATTACCCCGTGGTTTGCATTCCTATAAAACAATTCTACTTTTGCACACCACTGGCATAATTATACGCGAAAAGACTATCACTTTGTAAACCTTGAAAGGCTTACGAGTCGCTTTATAACATAATAAACATTTGTTTTTTGTTAAGTGATTCTGCAGCAAGTAAACTTTGGATGTATTCACTAAATATTGTTACTTCCAGCAACAATGATTCGCGAATGTGACCAGACGCGACAAAAAGTTGCACTTGCGACTTGTCTCTGCACTGTATTGTTCAAATGCACGACAGAGAGAGACTCAATACAACAGTCTAGAACATTGTAACAGAGACTCACCGTGCCACTCATCTCGTCACTAGAGTCTTAACTATACTAAAGTGATAGTGACTTTTTTGTTGTATGGGATACGGACCTTTAACACCTGCCATGGATAGTGTTTATATTGAGCAGTGCTGTTGTTTACGGACTGTTGGGTGAAATACAACAAATGTTTGGTAAAACTGGGAGATAGAAATGAATTCTAGCGAGGAATCTCACGTACGATCGTGGGAGATACAAGTCAACTGAGGGGGGAGCGAGAGAAAACTACCCTCGTTGTACTGAAGTACGAAAAAGATAGACACATTTGATTATGAAAAGTTAAACCTTCTCTTACAAAGCCTGTGCTCTATAAGTTACTTTTCATTTGTTCGTTCGTGCAATATCTGGGGCCGCGCATGGCTGATCCGATGCTATATCACTGCAGAGCCGGTAGAAAGTATCGATACACCGATGTTAATGCTGAATTTTTCACTAGTCAAAACAGGACAATTTTACTTCCCAATACTGTTAACAAAATACATATGAAGAAGCACACGAATTTTAGATTTGTATATAAAACCGCAAAAAAAACATAAGTAATAATATCAATCGAAAATATTCTTACAGAAAAAAATTAACTGTCATATATTTTCCAATAAAACACGAGATCAGTTACTATATAAACAATTTCAATTCGTAATTATACAACGCAGTTCACTTTTAGATATCTTCTAGAATGTCTTGTAACATTTTTAAGCTTTCATTACCTTCTAGAATGTTCTAATATATTCTTTTTAAGTCTTCTTTGGGAAGACACCGCCCATCACCTTGAGGGTTTGCGGACGAAGTCCAGCTGACGTTATGCACAGCATCTCACGTGACGTGTGTAGAAATTGAATTGAAATTGAAAGGCACGATACTGAATTTCTTGCGTTTAGTTGCAGTTAGCACCTGCTGAAAGAGAAAATAAATTTCTTTTTATTTGAAAAAACTTAGTGTTAGCAAGCATGAATCTGGATTGCACAACAGAAAAATGACAAAGTAAAACAGAATCGGCCCTACCAACAATTATTGGGAATACTCAGAATATGGTTCTCCTGTGTAAATCTACAAGGACGTGGTCATCAGAAAAAAACGGTCCGTAAGTGTGTTACCGAGGCTAAAAACAGCTGGATAAGAAGGAAAGACTTGCGAAAGCATTTTACAGAATGAACAAACATGTTAGCTTCAAACAGAGTAGTATCTTGCTCGAAGTATTGCAAATGGAAATCATAAGATATTCATACCAAACAAAAAGTATCTGTAGCAATATATTTGCAGTATACTGCATGCTCATGTACTGCATAAATAACTTAAATTAGCACTTAAGCATGAAATTTACACAAGGATGAGGCTGGAATGAGTATCAGAAGAATGTGAGTAACTGAACGATCAAAAATGGTGATTCTATAGATAGTTAGAAAAGGTACAAAATTTTGCTCGTCAGCAAATGTCCCAAAACACGATCGTTCGCGAAAAAAACTGCCCATCATCCCCAAATAGTCAGAAATTTCATTAAAGTGGCTGAAATTAGCTATTTCATAACATGCAGACAGTTGCGAAAGCATTTTATAAAATAAATCGGCGATGTTACTTTGGATTCAGTGTGAAATATTCTGCGTGAAGTAGCCTACTAGTTACTTCTAGGGTTGTGAAGTCGGGCCATTTAAAGTGTTACTCCTACTCTGGGTCCTGCATCCAGCCAGTGTCCGACTCGACTTTTCACAACTTCGAGTCTTTAACGAACTAAACCTAAAAAAAATATTATTGCCGACAGAATAACTGAATTTTAACGTTTTGGAATGTATCGCCTCTCTTCAGAATCGTAATATACCAAGCCTAAAAGAAGTAATTTATAGTAACTTAAATTAGCTAGTGGAAGACATGTTGTCAGGGGAAACTTTAAATGCCTCCCCTGACCTTTCTACCCTAATTAGTACAGTTGAAATAAATTGCTCCTTTTATACTTTTATTACTAGACATTTTGTTTTATTTTTGAAGGAGAGAGATGCATCCCGAAGCATTAAAATTTTGTGATTTTGTCAGCACTTATATCTACTTTATGATATTAGTCTTAGCTTGATATTTGAATTGAAGATATCTATATCGGACTATGTTAGCTCTAACTCCTTAAAAAAGCATGTGTACCACTCGGACTCTGATTCCTTGCTTGCAATATGCATGACTTTAACCCCGAGACTACATTCTTGGGGCCAAAACGCAAAACTATCTGCGATACCGTAACTCATTGCTATTGTCGTAACTCGAAGTTACGGCCCTCGGCTCTCTAAGTTGCCAAACTCAAACGTCTGTCATATTTTACGGTTTCCGCATTTAGGGTCGCATGTTAGGGTTCTCTGGAGATACCTTATCTTCCCTGTGGCGCTCGTAAGTAGGTAAATAATCCATGGAAAGCAATGCACCGAAGCTGCTAATAATTAAAAATTGTAGTAGTTGGATCAGCTGAGGCCTGTTTAAGTGAACAACCAAAAATACGCTACCACAAACAAAATTATTGTTCTATGGCGAGCAGAGTAGCGACGTGGACATGGCGGTATTCATCGCCCCCTCGCGGTCATTCGGTCAACAAAACAAGTTCTCACTGTCAACAAACAAATATCTACTTCGGTCTACAAACGATCATAGTTGATAAATTATAATCACACTGTTTCACTATAAACTTTAGCTTGATGGCAAAGATATCCTATGACCATAAAAATACCTCTTAAGCGCACCAAAATTCAATTTTACCAATTCAAAAGAACGAGTATCACGATATTTTCGTCCGAACGTTAGGCTTATGTCGAACTTTTGTAAACACAGCTTTGATTTTGTCAAGAAATGATGTAAAAATGTTTACCATAACTTCAGTTTATGCTACAAGTGTTGTTAGCTAACTTTCGGACATATATCGTGATATAATGGAGTGATTTATAAATCGAAGTTCGAGTTACCGTGCAACAACCACAAACGCTTGTGATTGTCACGTGGGCATGAATCTGCTTGCCTATGCAACTTGTGATTGTATTCACGCTCACAACTTCGCTACATGCCAGATATTGAAATAAAATGAATATTCTCAAAATAAAACATCACTAACTGGCCTGAAACCATGGCGCTGAGCTACGTAACGTTATTCAACCATGGCCGAAAATGTTTTGAAAGGCCAACATAAGTCAGCTGATGAAGGAATGTTACACTTGTAACACGCTTTGTGATTGGCTGCTTTTAGCAGACGCTCCAGCCTCTAGTTCAAAGTTGCGAGAATGAAGAGAGACGCTACGATATGGATACGATTACCATCTTCTGTTTTGAGTTTCGCATTTACGTGTGTTGGTTCGATGTCTTAATTTAGGGTATTGTAGGAAGTTATGATATGACTTGCGAGGTGCGTTAAGGGAGCATTTGAGTTTCCGGTCCCTGATGTCTACTCCAGGAGTATCACTAGCTGAAATATACTCAAATCTTCAACGCTTTGCTGCAACCCTTGATGCGAAACAAAAAGCTGAGCTGAACAGCATATGTGTCATTACTGGCCCATCTTTCTTCGCAGAGGCAGCCACTTACTGGAAATTGTCGTTTACTAAATAATGAACTAGAGTACATAATTTTGAATTTTATTTGATAACGACGAAAGGAGCACCAATTTGCTTAATGCCACCCTGTACCTGAAAGTACATGTACCCTGTCACTTGGACGCCATCGTTTGAAGGATTTTGTATCGCGAATCGCACATTGACCAACAGCTACCAAATTATTGGGGTGTCGGTGGCTGGTGGGAAAAATTGAGCCAAGCTAAGCTTACAGAGTCGTGAAACCAACTCACCTTTCTGGTATTTCAGACAAGTCACTCCTGGTAGTTTTAACTTAACTCGACTATACCGTGCCAGTCGATGACATCTTTAGTCTACTGCCCAGATAAATTGTTCGTGTCATCTGTCCCACTCACACCTAATGATTCTAGAGCAGTGTCAGACTTCTATTATAATTATAACTAGAGCACTCTGAGAGCGCATACCTCCTCCAAATAAGGCAACGGTAACGAAAAATTTTAATAGGCTCTGAAACCATGATTTCTTATGTATCAAATCCAAAATCTAATCATTTGTGCCTTCTAATAGTATTAACAGTTTCTGCAATTTTTTTGAGGATCCTTTCATAACTGTTTGAGTTTACTGCTAACAAACATTATGACAAACATAAGTCAAACATATAAACGAAGCAACCGATCTGCGCCAAAATTTAATATTTTTTGCCTTTCAACAATATTAACAACTCCTGTAAATTTCATAACGATCCATTCAAAACTTCTTCAGTTATTGCGTAACAAATATTATGACAAACACAACTCAAACATAGAAAAGAATCAGCCGACCTGCACCAAAATTGAACCATTTATGCCTTTGAACACTATTAAAAACTCCTGTAAATTTCATAAAGATCCATTCGAAACTTTTTAAATTATTGCGTAGCAAACATTATGACAAACACAACTCAAACATAGAAACGAATCAGCCGATCTGCACCAAAATTTAATCATTCATGTCTTTTAACATTACTAACAATTTCTGCAAGTTTTATAAATATTCATTCAACACTTTTTGATTTATTGCGCTAATAAACGTAAAACCAAATACAGCAACAAACATACAAACGAACAGACAATTCATCACAAAAATTTGATCATTTATTCTTTATAATATACCTAACAACACATGTAAATTTCATAAAAATTCGTTCATAACTTCTTGAGTTATGGCATTGAGAAAAATGAGGCAGACATATAAACAAACAAACGGAGGGACGGATCTTTACCCAAAGTTACTCATCTGTTCCTCCTAAAATACCTAACAATCCCTGTAAATTTCGTCAAAATCCATCGATAACTTTTTGGCGATGGATGGCGACAGACAAACAAACAGACGGTTAAATCCGATGAAAACCTAACCTCCTTGGCGGAGGTAAAGATTAGACCGTTCATAACTTTGCGACTGATATTGCTAACGAACATTCTAACCAACATTACTCAAACATACAAACAGATCAACCTATCATCACTAAAAGCTGATCATATTGTTCATAACTTTCTGAGTTATTTCCCTAACAATCATAAAATCAAACACTGCGACAAGCGATCAAGCAGATTTTTAAAAAAAAAAGTCGATCATTAACTCTTCGTGATATACCTACCCACTTATGCAAATTTCATAAATATCTGTTCACAACTTTTCAATTTATTTCGCTAATAAGCATAAAATAAAACAAAGAGACAACAAACAAACAAACCAAGAGATCATCACAAAAATTTGGTCATTTACTTTTCGCTGTATACCTAACCACCCATATAAAGTTTTTAAAAACCGCCCATAACTTTTTGTGTTATAGTACTAAGACATGAGAGGAAGACAAACAAACGGTTGAGCGGATCTTCACAAAAGTTAATCACTTGCTACTCTGAACATGCCTAACAATCGCTGTACATTTCGTAAAATTTGTTTATAAATTTCGATTCTCTTACTCTTATCGAGATTATCCATTCCGAATAGCCTTCACGTATCGGAAAATCCAATTACGATCGCTTGTTTTGCCGCTTGGTATCGATTTGCTGGTGTTAATCATACACCGCCTGCATCTGAGACGACTGAGAACTCAACTGTTTTCCTACTGAACTATGATTATGTCATACTGTCATATTATTACTTCAGACTTGAGTATATCTGCAAAAAAATGTAGTTCAGTACGCGACATATTTTGTGTAAGGCAGCAGCCGTAGAGATGTCGACTTTTTCACTAATTTTGTATCGTTTCGGTAAAGTCAAAACAAGAGGTTAGAACAATACGAATACAATGTTCATCCATTCCCTAATTCAAGTGTAACAAATGTCACAATACTGTAGTTAGAATTTACCAATTAAACTGTATTCTACGACCTCCATTTCTCTCTTCACAATTTAGAACAAGACATTAAGAGTTTAAAGCTAAGTCGGCAAATACTCGCATGTACTCAGTTCTTACCAATTATCAGGTTTATTGCATGTTTTATGGACAATAAAATCGGGATGGACGAACCACTTTGCCGACAGCATATTGTGTTGCGGTAGTAGATACGCACAGTACTGGCCGAATTAGTTTGGATTTTGCTTTTAATGGACGTTTTCCTACAAAAGGTCAGTTAACCTGTTTTTCTAATGTATATATTTAACCCATCACTGCGTCAATTAATCTTTCCTTTTCTGTAGTAATACGTTATCAGAATCGTATCATATGTGCTGCACTATGCAATAAATGGTTTATACTGTGAGGAATTGATAGATCCTGAAATTTAATAATAAATTGTTGCCCCACTTATGCCACCAATAAGAGCTTTAGCGCCTCTTGGCATGCCACTGATCAGAGTTTTAGACGAATCCTGAATTTTCTCTGAGCGGGATCGAACATCAATGAGGCGGCATACGATTTCCTATTTTGTTGTAATGGGCTCGTAGTGCGTTTCAACTTTCAGTGTATCCCATACACTATCAATGTCTAGAGAACTTACTGTCGACAGGAGTAGCTGAATGTCATTATGTGCAAACCACGTTTTAATCGACATACCGTACCCATGGGGATGGGAGCCTAGTGTTGTGGCATTATTCATGCTATATCACCATATCCTGTCGTTGTTTGGGGTAATAGAGGACCTTTCAGTACTTCCATATATATAACCGCATTCATAGTACCCCAACAATATACAAATGGCTTGTTCCGTGGACTGAAATCGCTCCACACCATGATATTTGTTGAAAATTTGGCTGTCTTAATATAGGCAAGAGTTCCCATCGGCTGCCTTCTTGTGCTCTGGATATGGTCGTTCAGCACGGCAATGGCTGATTCGTCCGAGAATATTACCTTCAACAATATAAAATTTTGTGAAAGCAGTGAAGCTGTCAGAGAAGTAATGACACTTCACATCTTGCCCGGATAGTTCATTATAACTAATAAGGGGCATGAAAATTTTGTCACAAAGTACTATATTTTCCTTATCTTACTATAGAAATGTATGTTCTGAATGTTTTTATTTGTATCAACAAATTTTCAATAAATATTATTATTATTTGCTTTAAAAAAATGTCACTGCTATAGTTTTTACTGGCCGTGTTACACTGTTGTTCGCTAATAATTCTTAAGAGAACCGTTGGATCACTTTGGTATTTCAAAACAAAGCTTTTTACATCCCCCTACCTAATTAATGGCTCACATAGCATATTGCTATATGTGCTTACAGAAGAGGTTACTCGTGTATATTAGGCCTATATTAAGCTGAAGCCCAGAAATCGCGTCTGCGCGTTCGGACGACGGCCCAGTGTTGCCAGGTTGTCGAGACGTAATACCGTAGACTGGAACCGAAATATCTGTATTTTACCAGAAATATCTGTAGATCCAAATATTTTCACTAACGTGTCTTGTCGTCATTTGTCTTTAAATTACATTACAGACCGTTTCGAGCGCTGTGAGTGATACGACCTATGACAAACGATACCCATCGATCGATTCTAGCTTGTAAACAATACCAATCCACGGAAGCCACATCGGACAAACACTCAGAACAATGGCCTAACTCGGTACATAATAGTCTATTAAAGAAGCCATTCCATTTGAAAAGTAGATCATTTATCAATTTTTCTGGCAAAATGTTTTGACACTGGAGCATGGCATTTCTTTATATGCAAGTTTATGAAAGGTTATTGGGTCCACTTCCACTGCCACGATAGCACCAAAAATGCCCAAAATTGGCAAGAAGCACTGCACAATCGGCTGAATTCTCGGCTATCAGCTAGACCGGTGTTGTTGAAACTGAGGTCCGCGTACCGCTAGGGGTACGCAGTTTAGTTCACGAGGGTACGTGAACAAGCAATGAACACTCACACACAACCCAAACAAAGTAATTTTCAAGAATTCAGTTATTAAATCATTATTTTAATTTGAGTAAAAAATTTAAATTTAATGACCAACATTCCTCTGATGCAGTCTTTTCATAATTAATATACTATTTCAAAATCTTTTTACATGATTATCCTAAATAAAACCAAGTTGAGTCAGCCATGGTGAGCGCAGGGAAGGGGTTCGTAACAGTAGGAGAAGGTAATAAAGGGGACAATAGACGAAAAGGTTTGGAAAACGCTGAGTTAGACTATAAACGCTATCGGCTAGGAAGGGGTACAATCGGCTTAATTGGCAAAACTGGAACTCATTGGTAATTTTTAGAAAGTTGCCTGCGAGGAATTTTCGGCAAGAAATAAATGAAC
>LQNS02000211.1:30032535-30043359 GCA_001587735.2 Parhyale hawaiensis
TCTTGTTTGCACACAGTTTCTTTACTTTCAGACGAAAAGAAATTCGAGGTATTGGGGGGGGGGGGGCAGTCGCATTCTTTCCATGGATTAGCTCATTAATTCGATTGTATCTGTGATACAGAAGTTAAACTGATCTGGGCTTCAAGAACGGGCATGATCAATTCATCGGTTCCACGGGCAATGCAACTGAAATACGTTACATATAATAATTTGACTTTGCTTACAACCTGGGTGTTGAATATTCGTTAGAGAAGCGAGGAATCTGTTGATAGTGAACCGAACGGGCCGCTCCTTGACGGGCAGAAGAGGACGACCGAATAGCGGCTGGTCTATGTCCAGCTAAATTACACCCGCTTTTTTTTTTGTGAAAGCGAAGACGATCGCAATGACGACCCAACAGGTCACGGACCGTCTAGTATTATACTAAAACTCCGTGAACTTTGCTTGCTTGTCTGTTTACTTGTTTGTTTGTGTCTTGTTTGACACAGCTTCTTTACTTTTAGACGCGAAGAAATTCGAGTTATTTGAGGGGGGGAGGGGTGCAGTCGCATTCTTTCAAAGGATTAGATCGTTAATTCGATTGTATCTGTGATATGGAAATTAAACTGAGCTGGGCCTCAAGAACGGGCATGATCAATTCATCGGTTCTACGTGCAATACAACTGAAATACGTAACATATAATAAATTGACTTTACTTACAACCTGGGTGTTGAATATTCGTTGGAGAAGCAAGGAATCTGTTGATAATGAACCGAACGGGCGCCTCTTTGACGGGCAGAAGAGGACGGCCGAATAGCGGGTTGTCTAAGCCCAGCTAAATAACACCTGCTTTTTTCTTGCGAAAGCGAAGACGATCGCAATGACGACCCAACGCGTCACGGGCCGTTTAGTAACTTTTATTATTGCAAAGAACTCCTGCGAATTTCATAAAGTTCCATTCAAAACTTTTTGAGTTATTGCGTTACAAACATTATGACAAACACAACTCAAAAATACAAACAAATCAACCGATCTGCACCAAAACTTAATCAGTGGTGTTTTTTGATGTTAATAACAATTCCTGTAAGTTTCATAAAGATTCACCCAGAACTTTTTGAGTTTCTGCGTTAACAATCATAATATCAAACACAGCAACAAATATACGAACAAACGAATAGATCATCACAAAAATGTGGTCATTTACTCTCTGTAATATTCCTAACAACTCATGTAAATTTCATAAAAATCTTTCCATAGCTTTATCAGTTATGGCATTGAGAAAGATGGGGCAGACAAAAAAACAAACAAACAAACGGATGGGCGGATCTTTTCCAAAAGTTGATCATCTGTTGCTCATAACATACCAAACAATCCCTGTAAATTTCGTCTAAATCCGTTCTTAACTTTTTGAGTTATCTTGATAAAAGACAGGAAAACAAAGAGCCAGACAGACAAGCCCGACGAAAACATAACCTCCTTGGCGGAGGTATTATTGATTGTCTCAGTATGGGCATTCTAAAGTAATATTTACAATCCTAGCAACGACATACAGCTGTAAAGTTTGTGAGGAGGGAAATACTTAGCTTGGAACTGAGGAGCTACTGAGAGCCTGGCATGAATGGAGTGTTAGGTGAGCCTACCAGACGTTGGTCAACTAATATCACGATGACATACCTCAGCACGTCTTCGGCTCTGTTTCGTTCATAAAAAATATTTTCAAATCGCTGCTGTCGAGAGTATAATACGATATGTTCATCGTTACCTATCCGTCTAAGTGCCTGGGACAAGGAAGCATTTCGAATTGCATATTTTAATGCTGTAAAAAATGCTCGAACCCTTGCTACTGCTGTGATTTTTCCTACCAGAACCTATATGCCAAATGTCACCGATAAATTCTGCAATATCTTGTCTAACCCAGAAAGCTTTTAAATCCAGAAGCTTGTACATTGCAGCGTGATACTCAGCCACACTAAGATACTTCGGTGGGTCCCAATATGTGACGCGCTATGGTACTCAGGTGGTGCACGAGTAGATTTACAATTTGAACTGTGGTCGTTATTGCGCGTTCATTTCTGTGTTCTGCTTCTGGACAATTTGATGTCCTACCGAAATAAATTACTTTTTTAACTAGGTCGTACGGAACCTTTAAGTGGTACTCGATCACAGAAAGGCTCTGAACCACCACGGGCCAAATCGTAATCGTGGTCACAATGCGCTCTGCGCCCGCAGAGGCCGCTTATAAAATAATATTACTGCTAATGCAATTACCTGCGATCGGTCAAATTGCCATCTAGAGAGTAACGACAGCTGCTCTCTGCATTGACATCGCTCACTCTCACACTCTCACCTACACCTATTCCTACACCCACACGCTTGACAAAATATCCGAGTATTCTTTGAGTACGTTCGTTCACGTGTAGTACACGGTGCTACCAAAAAGTTCCCGGTATGCATAATTGCGACAGCTCCACAATGTTGCACATGCCCTCCATGGTCAGCTTACGATCTTCCAGACCCAATTCCGAAGGACAGCGATATTGTACCCGTTGACGGCTCGAACTAGCCTAAAGGGAAACCATCGTCAGTCAATGTTCTACCAACTGGTATACGATTGAATCATCTGCAAACATAAATGAAACCTAAAATGTCTTCCTGAAATACGCTAATCTGTGTTTCTGCAGCTGCTTTCTTGAGTGTGACGCAAAAGTTTATCCAGACATGGTGCTGTTGGGAAACTGCAATTGCCAATTCGTGTATCACGCAACGCATGACTGGAGGCAAAGTGCACGTTAGAGCTAAACACATCCAACTAGCGTACAGCTGCTTTACTGGCCCAAAGAGGTCAGGGCAAAAAGAATTTAAGCCTGGCTTGCCAAGAGAAACAGCGACTGTGTTCCCTTCTTATGTTAAGCATCCTTGTACTGACCCACAACGGATGTATTTATGAGATACCATCTGCATGGTGGCGTTTCGTCCTATTATAGACTTTGCAAGCTACACGTAAATTCGTGCAACTTTTGGGCATCAACTTGTATTATCCAACTGCTTGGGTATCTATCTTGGTTCAAAAATTTCCTCATTTAGTTAAATGTCTATTTTTCCACGCACGCATAGCGGTGATTAGGGTAATCCGATGCTTCAATATAAATCTATGGTCATAACTGCCTAATTGTTTTTCCAGATTCGAGCTGTCCCAAAAGCGGTGGTGAGTATGCGTGATACGTTGACTGTTCTTCTCTGCCAAGCATCACCGTACGTACGTGCATTATTTCAAAGTTCTCAAGTAGAACTGCACTCCAAGAGCGCAAGCCTCCACCAAGTAACGGAAAGCAATGTGCAGTATGGAAGATAGACACACGGATTACTAAAATTTAATGAACTGTTCCTTAATTGTGACGTTCCTAACGGTTCCTTTTCTTCGGGATCTGTGAATAACCTTGAAGTTATATTGCTGATCAATAGACCGCCAAACCCCGATAAAAATATGACTTCCTTGTCGGAGGCGATAAGTGTATATGTATCTTTCGCGAAAAAATTTGGTTTTAACGATTTTCCATTTATTTACTGAAGAAGAGACTACCACTTATGAACCTGTAATTAGGAGAGTAAATGTTCATTAAATTTATGCACTCCTCTTACAATGTTGAGCACACGTGGAGAGGATCAGGCAAAATTAAGTGAATTCCATCTCCATTTTCTATTCCTGAACTTATAGTTGGTAATGCTGGCTGTCAAAGTGCCTATTAACTAGGAAGACCCGTGAAAATTCCACGGTTAATTAATGTTTTCACTTACATAAGTTTGACATGAGGCAGCTTTTCTAACTTAACCCGCCCTGTCTAAACTTATGTCCGCCGCTCAACCCTGTCAACCGTTGCAAAGTCCGTCTACCTTACACCTCCTCTAACCTCCCTTGTACCGAGTTCACACGTCATTCATATCAACGCGTTCGCCCTTCCACTTGTCCGAATGTGTTACTCTAGAAATAGCAGGAAAATGCACTGTTTTCTGAGTTTTGTTTTGGTTCAAGTATGAAAACAGATCCGTACTTGACAAGTGACACCTCCTTTATCAGACTGATTTGACGGTAAATATATTTCAATAATTTCTTGTGGCGTAAGAACTAACACAAAACGTTCGGACGAATGGATTAGTGAACGCGTTGAGATTAATGACGTGTGAATGCGCTCTAAGTCATTCTATTGCTTTATATGTTGCACATTCGCTCAAAAAGTACTTTATAGTTGAGATATCCGACACTACTCGCTAAAGCTCCAGTGTCATATCCTCCTAGAGGAGAATATGAGTTGTTAGGTAGCTATACTATAAATGACCAAATTTTTGTGATGATCTGTTCGTTCGTTTGTCTTTGTGTTTGACTTTATGCTTGTTAGCACAATAACTCAAAAAGTTATGAATGAATCTTTATGAAATTTACAGGACTTGTCAGTAATGCCTAGAGACAAAAATGTTTAATTTTGGCGATGATCGGTTGGTCCGTTTTTGTGTTTGACTTGTATGTGTCATAATGTTTGTCAGTAGCATCACTCAAAAAGTTATGAACGGATCTTCAAGAAAATTACAGAAACTTTTAACGCTATCAAAAGGCAAAAATGATTAGATTTTGGTGTTGATAGAAAGAAAATCATGGTTTCAGAACCAATTTGAATTTATCGTTACTATTGCCTAGCAGGGTGGAGGTATGCACTCTCAGAGTGCTCTCTAGTGTTATTTGTTATAAGATATCTAATAATCTAATAATCGTACAAATCAGACTAAGCCTGCGATGTCTTCATTTTTTTAATTTCAACTGTCCCTGATTAACATAAGTTTGCCATCTTCTGCAACCCAGCCTATTTTCTATCTAACAGTTTTCGATGGAACTTGAGAAGACGACCAGATACCTTGAACTTGTTCATAGCAAACATTCCCCCTACCCACCTCCCACTTTTAACAGAGTAATTATTTTAAGGCGGCTACACACGATCAAGCAAACTTGACAAGTTTGCTTGATCAAGTATTTCATCAAGTATTGTGATATTTCCCTTCACCTCCACTCGGTCAGGTACGCTTGACAAGTCTTCAGTTTAAGTAATCGCAATGTCGAGTGCAGACGACGACGACGCTCTTGCCTTGGCAGCTTTCTGTATTGTGGCCAATCGAAAGGCAACTGAAAAGAACCGGCGGGAGTGGTGCAAAGATTGGGTGAAGAAAAGAAAAACATATTCTCCTGTTAACCTATTGGCGGAGTTGAAGATTTATGTAGGTGATTGGCACAACTACCTTCGAATGAACGAAGCGACATACTTACATCTGCTGTCACTGCTAACCCCTTTAATTGCAAAGACCGATACAAACATGAGAGAAGCAATTTCTCCCCACGAAAGATTGACTGCAACGCTACGATTTCTTGCTACTGGAAGAAGCTATGAAGATCTAAAATACTCTACCATTGCCTCCTACTACTACCAAACCAGAGCCTCGATTTCTATAGCGTGAAACTTTACCAAGCCGTTTAGCAGTCATGTAGCTCGATGTTATTCATATTAACGTTGTAACAGTGTTGAAACACTGCCGAAAACAGCGAGCTTTTTCACGTGAGCACAATTAAAAGCCAAACTTTACACCCTCAAGTTTGATCAAGTCTTTGGTACCCACGGTCCAGTTGACTTGAACAAGTCAAGACTTGACTTGACGACATGATTCAAATTCAATCATGCCTCAAGCGACTTGTCAAGTCTAATACTTGATCAAGTCTCACCATACAGACGGTCAAGTTCGCTTGAACAAGTCACTTGATCAAGCATACTTGTTAAGTTTACTTGATCGTGTGTAGCCACCTGTGTCTCGTGCTCCAGAGAATTCCCCTTCGATACATTTCAGATCGAGGTCTGTGACTGGTCAGTTTGAGCAACGAAGCTGATTAGTATCAGTTTGAACGACTTGGCTGCTCACCCACTTGGATATCAATCTATAGCAGGCGTACGTTACACTCAAAACATACTTTGATCCTCATCACTTGTTCCACCAACACCGCTCCCACGTGATCCGCCGATCTAAGCGCCGCCTCTGTTCCGATGCCTGTTCTCGCAAATTCCAGACAGCGTAACGTTGAGACACTGGCACCAGTTATGTGTGCGCTATCACTCCGGCATTCATACATCATTCGCGAACCTTACTGAAACAGGTTTCTTGTACCGTTTCTAGCTATACTTCAGATCCTTGTCCTAGTATCACATCATATTACTTGAAAACTGGTGTTCAATCTAAAGTTGAGTTAGAAGATTATGTATTTTCATAGGTATTTGTAAACAAGCTGTTTATTCTGGGAAAATATTTCACGTTTATGTTTTTGCGATTATTTATACATTTGTTTCAGTTTTACACTGTTTTTATGAATATTGGAATGCATCTAAGCGCGTGTTCACTATCGAGAAGACGGCGGAATGACCCGTGGATTTTTTTAACGTGTCGTTCTAATGGGTGGCTTTTGCATCATGTCGTGTTAACGGGACTTATAAGTATATATATTTGTATATATATATTTGTCTGTCCACCCAATAAGTGGTCGAAAAAGTTCAGCTATGTTCATGATTTTTTGCAGGGAGTTTAATGGGTTGCCCTCGATGTGACCCATGCAAAAAAATTGGTAATATCTTGCCATAAAAATGACGGCGATGAAATATGTTCTCCACCCAAAAACAGGTAGAAGGAGTTGAGCTAGGCTCATGATATTTTGCAGAGAGTCTGGTGGGCTGTCGTCGATGTCACCCATGGAAGAAAACTAGTAATAGCTGGTCATAAAAAAACCGAAGATGAAATTTGCTCCCACCGCGGGTGAAGGTCTTATACCACGAGGCGTTTTAGTTGCATACGTTTATACATATTTTCACATTTTTCATCAAATCCTTAGTGACATATGCTTCGTCATACAGGTACGAGCAAGAATTCTCTACACTGGAGCCGATGAGTCATAGCAAGCAGAAGACTCTACCGTACGGATTACAGTCCTCTCATTATATGCTCCACCCGACTATTGGGTTTCATTAAGCAGTAAATTTTTACCTTTAACGCTAATTTCTGTTTAATTTTAACGCTCATCGTTTTGCATATCACCTCAGAGTTATGTTTTGGTATCAGCATTAATTTTTTTTTACTGAATTGCGATATTTAGAAATTGAGTGCCAAAATTTACCATAAGTTTATACATTTCTCTATTGCAAGTTCCAATGAAATAGGATTCATTTTGCAAACGAAGTTGAAACTGTTCCACAAAAGAGACGCCGAGACCGTAGATTGAGATTCCAGCTGGATCTCTCAAACCCTCGAGGCAAAGAGTCCTCCAGACAATACCTACCACAGGGACCTCAGTTTGAACCCACATCTACGCCCCATGACGAGCCACTGAGCCACTTCGCATGCTCTGTCACTGCACGGGGGCCACGACACACCCCGTCAAAACCTAAAGCGACAACTGTACTACTGGTTGGCCTTCACAGTCTATTCAAACTTACAGGTGACAGGCACTGAGCTTCCCCACACACTCACACCTGGGAGGAAGCTCTTGAGGAAGCCTCACACAGAACCGCTCGCGGGGACCCATAGTAAACTGTCAGACTTGCCTGCATTGCACAACTTCTTGGGATTACGCAGTACAGACGTCACAACCTCAGGCGATAACTCTTCCACACACGGATGGACACACCCACAGTTCGCGCAATGTCAAGGTGCTAGCCCTAAGAGACACTAGGCCTCGTCGCCACCAACCTCGCAAAAGCTTGCAAGGCAGTTTTACACACACCACAACTTCAAATTTTCTCAAATTATATACGTGCGGTGTCTGTTTATGCTTTATTTTTTCAATTTTTTGTCAACTAAGAAAATATATCGTACTTTACAATAGTTTAACATATTTTCTAGTTGAGAGGTAGTACGATGCGCACACACGCACGCATTCCTAATTATTTCGTTTCGGCAAGTCCATTAATTGAAAGTTAGATTTGCATTTTTTCCAAGTGAAATGTGGCGGTGCGCGTTGTTTGGGTGAAATTTTCTGAGCCACACGCCTGCAGAATACAAAAATCTACCTTTTAGCAATATTTCTCGTATTAAAAACGTAGAGTAGCGTGGTACAATTTTGTGCGAAAACTCCATCAGACACGTTATATTTCGATCAGTCAATGGAAACACTCGATCGCGACAAAGACTCATATATCGGACACGCAATGCATACCCATGCATTTACATCTCTTTTCCGTCGTAAGCCTTATATATATCATTGAGTACAAGCCAGAGCTACAATATTTTTCAAGTTGTTGATAACTTGGCAGTAACCACTAATTGAATTTTGTCTTTTTTTGCTATATAGTATCTCCACCATACTTTTATATGAAGTTCACAACGTCTCGCTGACACTAATAGAGTACATATGAATATTGTTTATCGTTAATGAACGCTTACACTAGCAGTAACCACAGGCACAGCAATGATTATCAATATTTTAAAAGTTCTCTATTATTCTCCGAATTATATGGCCTCTCATGAAAAATTCAAAATTATTAGCATTTAATTTTTGACCCCATATGCAACACCTCAGCACAATTGAGTTTATTGTCCAAATCACACTTTCACTGCTTCATAGCGTAGCCTCAGAATCCACTGCATGATTACCCTGTGCAACTCCTTTTTCACCAACGAAGCGTAAACAGAACATATTTTCACAGTCTGTTTTTGAAGTTTCGTTACATTCTGTGCTTCTGTGCAGAAACATCCACTTGTACAAGTTCCACATTGGTATCCTTACCCTACTCAACTCCTTGAAGTATCGAATTAAGCGAATTGTATCATTTTAACCTGTTTTTGATCAATTTTGCATCATTTAATATTTTCCTTTTCTCTTACTCAACATCACTGAGAGATTTTTCATGACATATAAGTGCATAGGAAACATTCAACATTTTAATTCATTCGATAAGTTCAGACGCGGATGTTATTTTGAAACAAATATGTTATGCGCAATTTTTTTTTAACAAAAATCACTTTAGATTCTTCAAATGAGTACCATATGGTGTAACACACGCCACCTCATTTTGTTAAGTTCACAAACGAGACCTCCAACTTTGACTCATCTCCGCGCAACAATCAACCGTTTGCAATGCATCGATCAATTTTCAACTTTCTCTTTCCATAACGTTCAAGAGGGACATTTGTTCTCAGATTTCCATGCTATACAACAATGATTTTTTCTTTAACGCGCTATGCTTCTAGATATTTTACTGAGAGATAGACCTCAGCGTATTTTATCACCGATCATTACATCGCAATTTCAGTAGTTTTCTAGCTTTAAAAATTTCGATGACTAAAGTCAAAATATGCACGTTTCATTGGAAAATTACACTTCGTTTCGGTTCCATTTCATTGTCAAAATTGATATTCACCATATGCACCACCTTCTAACCCATTACGTTTCAAAGTTTTCCCTTAACCTCTAATGTACTCTTGAATATATGACCCAACTAAAGCTAAACTTGGAGAATGTTTCTGCAATTCAGGATGTCCTATGAATTAATTACCATCAATAGTCTACATTTTAAAATAAAGTCTCGTTTATTAGCATGCTGAACTAGACGCTGATCTGTAATGTGAAGTGATTAGAGTATCTTTTCTGTATTATTCTCTAATGGTAGTAGTACATTTTTTGCTTGCGCTTAGACTTGAGGGTACTTACAGTATTCGTCAGATGCTGTGACCGAGGTGTTGCAAACTACATTGTGTTTTGTATAAAACTCTGATAGGTTTGGGGAAAAATGTGCATAGGACTGGCCAGTATCTCAGTCATTGGCTATGGAAGCAGAAGCTTGAAGAATATATCAAAGCGTTATTATTGCGACAATGAAAATCAGCAGTAATTAAATGGTTATCCATGTAAGGTTCGATGGAAGCAATAACTGAGTCAGTTTAAGAAACAATATACTCTATCTCTTCATAATGAGAACATACGTGGGAATAAGGCCTCGTACGATGATTTTCGTATAATGATCAGATAATGTGGGTTTTATTTGAAAACTATTGGATTTTTGTACATGACAATGATAATTATTAATATATGCTAAATTGACCAAAAAAAGCATTTTTAGGTTAAAATGAGACTCATTACTGAATTCGATACTTCAAAGAGGTAAGTAGGGTATATACACCAATGTGGAAGTTATGTATGTGGATGTTTCTGCACAAAATTTGGCTCTACAGTACTTGACAAACAGATGGTGTAAATATCTACTGCTTACGCTCGGTTAGAAAAGTAATCGCAAAATATTCTGAGGTTACGGTACGAATCAGTGAAAGGGTTATGCGGACCGTAACTTCAAATGTACTAACGTGTTGCACATGTCAATAAAGAAATGTTAAAAACATGAATTTTCTATAAAAGTTTATATAATTAGGAGAATAATTGCCAAAATTTTAAAAATTAGCATTTATTAGTGTGAATACGATTACTGCTAGCATTAGAGTTAGTTAACGCAAAAAATATTCATATTTATTCAAGTCGACGAAACTTAATAAACTTCCTATAAAAGAGGTTCTGGCGATACTATGTAACTACTGTACAAAAATACACAAAATTCAGTAAAAGGTTCTGAATCACGAAAAAATTATAGAAAATTAGCCAAGTTATAAAAATAGTGAATAACATCTCAACGCTGACTTGTAAAGGTAAAGGTAAAGTCAACTTAGACCACACCCTCACCTGGGAAACCCACATGCACTGGTTTGTGGTGCGGGTATAGGCCCACTGGCCCCAGATAAGTAAGTGTAGTCGCAGTCGCCCTCGGGTTACGAACTAT
>LQNS02000211.1:30073719-30088626 GCA_001587735.2 Parhyale hawaiensis
CCGTTCGTTTTTTCCATCATGTGTGGATGTTTGGAATGGTCTTGATGGCTCTGTCTTTGCTGGTGCTGGTATTGGCAGCTTTAAACGTTCTGTACACAGAGCTATTCTGTGATCTCGGATCTTCTTTTTTTTTTTTCTTCTTCTTCTTCTTCATTCTTTTGTTTTCTCCACCCGCTGGGTTGGTTGCGTGGGGGTTTGTAAACCTCATGGAGTTTCTCCGTTCCTATGTCGCCAGCCTGGTGTGATTTAATAATAATAATAATAATAATTTACACCTTTCCACGTACCTGTCGCGCGTCCATTATGATAATTGAATCTTAACTTACTCTCCCATGTGCTACAAACTATACATGGTTTTCTTCTGCAAGGCCAGCCACTTCATAAAATAAACATTTAGAACAACCTTCATACACTTCTAATTTTTCGCTTTTTTTATGCGCTCATTGCGTCTCTCGGATTTTTCTTTCGCTACACATTAGGTATATACACACTTGTATTTCAGCTTTCTTGTCTCACTTATTGCGTCCTTCATTCAACCTTCCCAGATGCACTGCCGCAACTATCGGCGATCCTCTTAATGCTGGAACACTGCGAAGGTGCGAAGAGAATTAGGTAGGTACGTGAGTCTTCATCGTAGGGCACTCCCTTGTAAAAAAAAAGGCTTAACAAGGCAGGGCCTCGAAAGTAGCTCACACTCTCTCGTAGGAATTATAAGTAGGCGCAGGAATCTTCATCGTCGGGCACTGTCTCGCCAAATGTTTGACAGGCGCAGGGCCTCCAACGTAGGTCTATCTGTCGTAGAAATTATAAATAGGCGCAGGAATATTCATCGTCGGGCACTGTCTCGCCAAATGTTTAACAGGCGCAGGGCCTCCAACGTAGGTCTATTTGTCGTAGAAATTATAAGTAGGTGTAGGAACACGAGAACGGACTTCTCGGCACTGTGTGCAAATGCGGATGTAGTGACCCATCGAACACTTATGAATGTGTCATCCTACGTCAGCATCCGGTCACAGTCGATTCAGAATTTGATCACTCAATACAAAGTCACTTCAGGTAAACTAGTTACAAAAACGTGCACCACTCACAAGCACGGAGAAGGACTTGAGACATACCCTGAGGCTAGGGTAGGCCAAGTTAATCTGACACAAAACCCCACAGATACCCGCAAGGCGGCCTACGTAGTTTTCAAAGGCGGGACTTTACATGACGCGCAGCTCTACCCTCAGATCTCATTGGTTGATTTCTTGAAGTTGCCAAGTCATAGGACCAGTGTGAGCCTCACGCTCATTCGCCGGAAAATACGCTCCAAATATTGTTCCTAACTTTCTAATATATACCTATTATTATGATGGTGCTACCACTATAGTTCACACTTATAATCTGGACCTTATCAATGTCTACTGTAGTTTAACCTATTCAATTAATGCTGAGCAGTGATACAGTTCCTAGCAGTTTTATACATTGTGACACATCTGCTGCTATAAGATTTGAAGAATGTTCGAGAAGAATGTATGGGATCACAGAACAGCTTAAGCTGCATCGACTGTTAGGTTAAGGAAATGCTTTGCATTCCTTTACTTACGTTAGAACATTAAATATTTTTGTTTTTATCATCTTAAATTAGAAATTCAATTAGAAATTTAATTAGACATGTTTTCCCTTATTTTATTTTATTTTTTGGTTATATATATATATTTCAATGAGGCGACCTAACGACCTAAAATTTTCCTAACAGTATCACTTTGAGTTGAGTCATTTAGAAGAGCGTCCCAGTTGACCGACCGCAGCTCATCGTTCAAACCTTCCCCATTTATTTGATTATTGAAAGCATTTAAATCTCGTAGACTATTTGTCATTTTGCCCATTATTGTTTGAGTCACTTGATTCATAGCTACAGAACTGGGTTGTAATATCAATGAGTTTGTGATCAGACAAAGCTGTATCTCGGGTGATGATATTCTTTACAAATTCGGTATTCTGTACGAATAGGAGATCTAAGATGTTGTCCTTTCTTATTGCCGAAGTGATCATCTGCACTAAAGAAAGTTGCTCCATTACCTGTAGTAAAGATAGTGCTTGTTCTCTTTCATCTATTGTGTACGAAAACTTCTTGTTAAAGATAAAACTACCCGTTTCATCGGGCACGTCTGGATGTAGCCCTTTTAGGAATGGAAAGTTGAAGTCACCTGTAACGATTACACTGTACTTACTATCAAGTCTACTGCAATGTGAGTGAATTTTGTCGAGCAGCTCCGCAAATTTCTCAGGAGCACATTTTGGCAGTCGATAACACACCACACAAACCTATTTAATTTTTTCTATTTTTACGATTAGAATTTCACACATGCTATTCGAGAATTTCTGTAGAACGTGTGAGCCAAGCTGTTCTTTACAACGCTACTCCGCCGCATTTACGGTTTTCGCGGTCACACCTGTGCAAAATATATAGTTTTCTATTTTGACCTCAGCATCACAGGTACTCTCATTTAGATGTGTTTCACTAATTGCAATTTCAGTAATTGCAAGGAAGAGCTAATTTGCTTCACCTGACATATCTCTAAGTATTAGTTGTTTTCTGTAGTTTTTTATATAGGCCTTGAATATTGACCACGTAAATTTTGTTCAATGTTTGGCAACTCTTAAGTTATATTGGGTCATTGCATTGTTTCGATGGTTGGTTTGGCAGTTTATTTAACCTCTTATCCACATTTGTGCGGGATTTCCCTGATGTGGTGGTTGTCAAGTCGGCTGTTGAATTCCTTTCTGTCCTTTTTCCAGGTAAATTTCCATTGACAGCATTTTTTTATATACTGTCTCTAAAAAATTTTCTATCTTCTGAATGTCCTGCTTCGTATCTTAGGAAGTATTCATAAAAAAACACACACACAAACACACAGCTGCACTCGTTAGACGTGCGTTCCTCTGTGGCATTTTATTTAGCAGCTGTTTCCTTTACCACATTAAGGGTACTCGCAGCATCCGCAAAATAAATAAAAAAATACATAATAAAGGAAAGTCTCTTGAAAGGGAGACAGGTGACCCTTAATTTCTGCATGTGCTCCGAACGAATAAATATATTTTACCGAGTTGAAGGAAAGTGTCTGAGCTAAATACACTTAGCGATTTTTTGTGCATCCCGGCCTAGACTTGAGTAATTATCATGTGATTCTCAGCGAAAGCACCCATGAATACCTAAAATGTAAAGAAAGAGGAATGAATATCTAAACTGTGGACCCAAGTGATGCTCTTAATTACCTTTGCAGCCATTCTATTGCGTTCGATAGTGATGATAAACGTCTCTCGTGCAGATACAAAAGGAGAAAGCACCTTCAAATGTGACAACGATAGCTGCATTCTTATTGCACTTGAGTGCAACGGCCACGAAGATTGTCTTGATGGCAGCGATGAGAAAGTCTGCCCCAGAGGTAAGTAGCATTGTCTATCATAGTATATCATCCCTTTTCTGCACTGCAGGCTTCAGCTGAAATTAGATGAAATGTTGCTCAAGTGCAAATGCGATTCGCAGTCCAATTAGGATGTAAGTTAAAGTAAGGACAACGTACTAGCAGCGAAAGGGTAACGTCGCCTGGGGTGTGCTGTAATCGCTATTTCTGGGTTACCGGTGCTACACAAATTGTGTCAGCACCATCACCCGAAAAGTGGCAACGCCGATTGAAACACAGATTGCTGTTACGCAGGCGACAGCTCAGAAACATCCATTTAAAATTAAGGGAGTGCAAAAATTATACAAATGAGCAACGAGTAAACTAGCTTCGTAATCCTAGAGAGGATAAATAGGTGTAGCTACTTTCTTCAAGCTTCCGTCGACGAATTTAGAATCATCCCAGAAATTCAGCTAGATGGCGTTTTCATAACCGCATATAAGGTTCAGGTAACCATTTTTCTGACTGTGGTTACCCAACTGGGTTGTGATTACAACACAACTCAGTTATCGATAGAGAACAGTGGTTGCCGAAAAGCCAACCAAGCAGAGCTCAGCATCTCCGATTATGGTACGATGGCAAAATCGATGGAACGATGGCCATCGCACTTGCGATTATAATACCATCGCTGTATCGCCATCGCGGAGCGAAAAATCGCCAATATTCATCGGCGATGATATACGATGAAATAACCATCGGCGATGGCCATCGGAGGAGGTCACAATCGGCGATGGACCACCGTATTAAAACATTTCAAAAATACAAAGATCTCAAACCGAAGACATTGAATAAAAGCAGCATCTCCAATAACTTCGGCGGCCTGTGTGCGGTTTGTACACTAGTAATACTATTCCTACCTGATAATAGGTGCGAAATGTAAAACCCAGGTTATTACAGTCAATTAGAGCCTGCTTTACAAAGCTTAATTATTATTTGCCTAGTATCTATGCATTTGCGATGAAAACGCTATTCTTGAAAAGTTTTAGACTGCCTTAATTCTACTTAAATATGCCAAAAAAATGGTAAATGTCATTACTGACCTCTTCGAAAAATTCACCAAATAAACGTTAATTCTTCGAAAAATTCACCAAATAAACGTTGTAACCCAGTCTTTGTCTTAATGTTACTGAAAACAATTCAAACTCGTAAGGCCGGTTTTTCTGCAGTTTTTGCCTTATTTTAATGCTTCATCGGCATCGGAAGTACAACCGATGACGATGCCCATTGTATGCCATCGCCGTTCAGATGTTCAGCCGTTTCATCGGACCGTTTCTTCATCAGAACACCATCGCTGATGGAGAAAATGGCCATCGCCGATTGTTTGATACAATTTCCATCGCACCATCGCTATCGCCGATGGAACGTTGCAATGTTTTATCGTAACATCGTAGTTTTTCCGATGGCAATGGTCATTACACCATCGCCATCGAGTAATCGCCGATGGCCGTCGTACCAGGTTCTGCAACCAAGGATGTCCGGCCGTTTACCTACTACAGCTTGGCTCGAGCAAAAGTTAAGCCCGGTTCTCACGTAACAATTTTCACTGTCGCTAGCAGCCAAGAAGCAACGCAACTCATCCGTTTACTTAGCCGCGGCACGGCTTCAGATTCAGCAAAATTTAATTGAATAAATATTGCCGAAAATTTCAGTCGCGACTACGATCTTTACACTGTAGGAAGTGGTAATGGTGAACTGTCAACTATCGCTCCTAAATATGAACAGTGCTTAACCGACAAAGATTGATATTTGGGGAATTAGTGCATGATGTTCATAGACGTCACGCTGTAGTCACAGCCACGACTACGTAGCCGGATTTGTTGAATTGGCTCCAGGCTAGTAGTGTATAATGTAGCGAAATAGCACTTTTTGAGGGTACCTACCCTCGCGACTCCCCTCGCGCGTGAGCTTCCGGTTTATAACGGCTAATGCACTACCGGTTTAGCGGGGGTCTGGGGGGCGCAAACCGGAAGTGGGCGGGGCCTGGGAAACCGGAAGGGGCGCGGGCACAGTAACCCGGCTGCGCGAGGGGAACCTACCCTAAAAAAAGTGCTATTTCGCTACATTATACACTACTCAGGCTGCTAACGGAAACGAAAGTTGTTCTGTGGGCACAGGGCTTTAGCCTCTCATACGTCTTTAGACGCTTATCCATGTAATAACTACTTATTTATGAACTTAAGTCAACAAAGATTGTCAACAATTAGGACTAATCACTGAACCCGCTGTCTATCATAAGTGCAAGAAAAACATGGTTATTGCTTAAAATGATGTATGTATGGAGATACCGTCAGTACTAAAAGAGATGAACTGGCTATACAAAAAAAAAAAAAAAAGAAGGAAATAGACTGATACTCTAAAAGTTTCCCACGTAGGACTCTAGCTACACATTTAGTTTTCCAAAGAAAGTTCTAGTCAAAAATTTATTAATTTGCATAACACAGAGTACGACTTTAAATTCAAAAGGGCCAGCGATTTAAACAAAAAAATACTACAGTACCCTTCAAATCTCTACAAACGGTTCAAGTTGAATGCCTGAAGGGCTCAGTAAGAACAAAAGACCTTGAAATTCGGCTAAAAATATAAACTACGCCTTCGCAATAGTTCTAGTAGGGCGTAGAGGCCTTAGCTGAAACAAGTTTAATCATATTCTAAATACCGAAATATGGTTTCTCTCTCAGCATTTACGGTCAAGGGGGCCTTCTCACGGAAAATGGTCAAGATTTTCATTTTTTTTATGCTCAAAAAGTGTCCTCAGCAATGGGGCTATAATGTCCCAAATCTTTAGGGGGCTAGCAGCACTAGAACCCCCCGAAAAAGGGGGGGGGGGAAAGGGACAATAGGACAATGTAATAGTGGTTATATGACTAAGAATCTACCACTTCAATAATACCTACGCAGTACCAGGCTTCAACTATTATAGCTATTGAAGTATATCTGCAATGAGCAGGAATTGCAGTCTATTCGTATTCAGAATTTAGTATACTAAGTAAACACAATTACAACTAGAACCCCTCGTGGCGTAAGACCATCACCCGCGATGGGAGTAAATTTCATCGCCATTAATTTTCATGGCCGGCTAATCCTAGTTTTTTTGGTGCGGGCACATCGAGGACAGATCACCAGACTCTCTGCAAAAAAATCATGAACATAGCTCAACTCCTTCTACCTGTTTTGGAGATTGTGGGTGGACAGCAAACTTTATCAACGTCAGTGTTTCTAGCTAGCTAATCCTAGTTTTTTCGTCATGGGTCACATCGTATACAGCCAACCAGACTCCATGTCCTAACTTTTTGAGGGATGAGAGCAATTTTCATCGCTGTCATTTTTTATGGCCAGCATTTCCTAGTTTATTGGGATGGGTCACATCGTGGGCAACCCACCAGACTCCCTGCAAAAAAATATGAACTCAGCTCAACTTCTTCTGCTTACTTGAAGGATTTTGGGTGGACAGCAAATTTTGTCGCCGTCATTTTTTATGGCCAGCTAATCCCAGTTTTTTTTTCGTGGGTCACATCGAGGGCAACACATCAGACTCCCTGCAAGAAAATATGAACATTGCCCAGGTCTCTCGACCACTTATTGGGTGAATAGATATTTATGATTGGTTAAAAATGATGTCATCGCGGATATTAACAATACTTCTATTTTTTTTCTCCAACTGTCGAAGTTTAACAATAATCTTTTCATTAGCAGTCTGATAAAAATGTTGGCATCGCTGTAGTCTTCGTAGTGATGCTCGTGTGTAGGTTCTTCCAAGGTGTTAGCTGATTTATTGTTGCGACGCGTTTCGACCAAAACCACTGGACATCTTCAGGCAGAAACTTGTGTCTTGCAATGTGCGCACATTGAGTGAGTGTGTTAGTGTTGAGACTGTGGGAGCGAGAGTGAAGCATGAGCGTAAGTGTGCGGGGGGAAATTATGCTCGGCATGCCAGGACGTGCGGTGGAGTCAACGATGAAGTGAATGATGAGCGAGATGAAAGGGTGCCGGCTGCGAATTTCGTTTCCTGAACCTTTCAGCAAGTAGTCTCAGACAGCCATTGGCGCGCCATTTTGCAGGCCACAGTGGGAAGAGCCAGGTGTGATGGTTATTGATGGTGTTGTATTCAGAACAGTATCTTGAAAAACTGAATAAATTCCCAATTTACGCGCCAAGAACCTTATTCTCATAATTAATAGGCATCAATTAAGGAGTGTGATGTTCTTGAACTGTGTTTAGATGAGAGCTCCATGTGAAATTTGCTAGTGTGTTAGCAGTTTATATATTATACATGGGTCTCTATGTACTTTATGTGCACGTTGCAGGGAACAAACGTCACTCAGCATTGCGTGTAATGCCTTGCCAATACGTGAATTGAATCAGTCATACATTATATGAATAGATTTGTTTTAAGTTATGTTGAGCTAGGCAGTGATCTATTAGTTTAATTGAGACATATATTACGTATGTTCTCAATTCTATATTTTCTAACTTGACGTAGCCCAGTCTAGCTGTACCTAACCTAGGCTAACGTAACCCTTGCTGAACCCTAATTACTAAAACCATAGACCACACCATACATTGACTGGACTCTTGCCCAAAAGGCAGATGTCGGTCCCTCAATTGGGCCTGACTGCACGGTGCCGCAGACGCAGTTTTATATGTTCGCCCATTATTTTTTCATACTCTGTTTAGCTACTTGACTTAATTCTTTTCATTCAGTAATGAGTGGCAAAGCTGTACAAACTTCTAAAACTTCTATACGCAACAGATTCGCAAAAGTATTAAGGCTTAAATTGTAATTACGTAGGGCAACTGTTGATGACATCCTTTGATATTTGCACTAGTGTAAAATTATTTAGCAGTAGTTTGTGAAATAAACAGTCTCATTTTGTATAATAAAAGCTTCTCAAAATTTGGGTATGCTCGATTTGTAATGAAATGCCAAGTAAACAGCTGATGAAAACATTGGTGAAATTTATAAGGTAGCTATACGGGCTAAGTGAGAAAATCAGAACAGACTGCAGAGCTGAAAAGTGAGTTGGAGCAGCTTGCAACCATAAAGTGTTGGAGCCCGGCCAGCGATGAAGTGATGAAGTATTGGCTGCCATGAAGTGATCTAGCATTGGAAGCAGTGAAGTGATATAGCATTGGAAGCAGTGGAGTGATAAAGCATTGTGGGCCTTGAATGATCTGAATGATGAAGCCCAGGCCGCCGTGAAGTGATGTAGTATTGACAGCATTGAAGTGATTCGGCTTTGACAGCTGTGAAGTTATATTGCTCTGGCAACCGTGAAGGGATATTTTGCTGGCAGCCATGAAATGATATATCATTGGCCGCCGTAAAGTGATGTAATGTAGGTTACTGTGAATTGATTTAACACCGGCAACCATGATGCGTTTCAACTTGGACAACCAAAAAGTGATGCAACATAGGAAACCCTGAATTGATACAACGTAGGCAACCAAAAAGTGGTGTGATATACTGAGGCAGTTAAGGTATGTGAAATGATGTACACAATAACGATGTGCAGCCTTAGACGGTTCCAATACTGAATGGTTGTATCAGTCTTGAATTATATTTTAATATCATTTACCGGCTGTCTTGGTATCTCTATCTGATAGTTAAATATGTATTTTTTGTTCATTGGTAGGTACCAATGTCGTATTACTGTGGTTTTACTTCATTTTTTTTCAACATCACTAGATTTTCTTCTCACTTTTGTTCAGCTATTGGGGTGAGGTCTACCGAAAGCTCTACACACATCAATTTCTGAGGTTAGTGCTTCAAATCCGTCATGTCATTGGAAAAAACTCTATTGAATGTGATATTGAAGTACATTACATGAAGTATCAACGAGCCAATTTTTCTCAAAAAATTTAAATATTCCCTGAAATTATGATGAATTTTCTATTGATCTTGGTGTCCGAAGGTATGATTTATATCGGCTACTGAAGACATATGATTATGCAGTTAGATTCCCTGCTCTGCAACGCATTCCTTGAGGTACGACGAAGAAATTAATCATTGCTTGAGGTTTCTGTGATCATCAACACTTGCAAAATTCGGCCTCCAGGCCCAATTGCGAGAGGCCCGATTTCAGTGTTCAGTCAATGTATGGTATGGTCTATGCTAAAACATAACCTCACCTAAACATACCTGACTTAAACTTACCCTTTTCTGAAACATCTGATTTATTTCACTTATTGCCTTAGCATTACGCTGGGTTTTGCTTATTGATTGTAGAATAGACTCACATTGTATGCAGATCTGATCAGTAGAGACTGGAAATTGGTGGCACATTACGACTACGGGAAATTAGGTTTCAAAAATGTTGAGGCACTCTACGGTCAAAAAAGTCACAAAAAGTGTTCTATATGTCCTTATACCCTCGACGATGCACTTACATAGTACTCACACTATTCCCATGTACTATAAGTCTAAAAATAATTGAGTGGATTCTATGTACAGTATGATGAGGACCCTGCAAATTAGCTTACAGATCAAATATTCAGAATAAATGGCATACAAACTACTCCAAAGACGATCATTTATAGCTATATTTCATTAAAAACTACAACAAAGCAAAAGGTTTTTGGTATTACTTTTCTTATGGCACATTCTTTATTTGCTTTCTCTTTTAGTCAGTTTTCGATATAAAATCCGAATCTGAAGTCCGTTTTTGACGGTCTAACCTAGCTTTCGAGTTACGATCCCCAAGGGGGTTGGGGGCTATGTTTCCGTAGTTTATGGTCCGATCGTTTTGAAACTCTCACAGTTTACATAAAATTGAATTTTTTTAAGATTCTATTCCTCACAATTTTTCAATTTTCGCCCTATTTTTCGAGTTATACCATGGTTTTGGCGAGGCTAAGTTTGATTAAAAAAAAAACTATTTGAAAGGTGTTCCATAACTCCCATTACACTCTGCCATTGTCGGTTATTTTCTCCCATAGGAAAGCGATGGAAAATGCAAAAGTCATATATATAAAAAAGTAGAGCTGACCGCTACAAACAGATTTCTGATTCGTGATCTGCATTGAAAAATGACTAGATCAAGATCGAAAACTTTTTCGTATATACTGAAAGGAAATTTTTACTGTTTTTAACATTAACCTTTCATTTTGTGGTAGTTTTGCATTAGAAATTTCGAATTGAAATACGTGATATTTCTATTACACCAGCAATGACCAAGTAGAGGTACATCCAAGAAGAAGGGATATTCAGGGGTAATTCAGAATTGACCTACTGATTATAATGTACGCCGAAGTAGCTAGTAATTGCTGATGATCTACGCTGGAGTGCCTGGTAGTTCTGACATTTTGACTGGTCGTGAGTCACAGTGTTACCTTTCAAATATTCTTCACTTCGTTATATTGTAGGTGCAATATAAATCCATTGTTAAGGGCCAGAAAAACAGCACTTCTTCTAACCTGGTTTGTCCGCGAGCGGTACTTTATTCGCAGTTGTCAATCTGCAGACAAGCTTTACTGAACAATGGATAGACACACTGTGCACGACGCATCATGTACACACAGACCAACGTATAATATAAGCATGCACTTTTCGCCCGCATCCCAATTCTAAACTAAGTTCAAGTCCATGACATACAGTAATTGATGTCCATTGACAATCAACGGACACCAATACAGGTATGTTAGTCCCACTCGATTTAAGCTGAGTATACTGAGTTGATGTCCCAATCAAACACGCCTTAAGTTAAGCTGCAGGGCGCTCATCATGCATCGAAACCATTCAATTATTTATAGCACACCGGAATAGTGTGAGTACAATGTTAGTGCATCATCAAAGGTATGACAACATATTGAACGCCTTCTGTGCTCTTATTTGAACTTAGAATGCCACAACTTTATTTAAACCTTGTTCATAGTAGTTGTAATGTGCCATCAATTTCCAGTCTCTACTGATCAGTGTCTACGTACAATGTGTGTCTATGTTAACAAACCATAAGCAGAGCACAGCGTAATGCTTAGGCAATAAGCGAGATGAAGCAGCCGTTACAGAAAAGGGTCAGTTCAAGTCAAATATGTTTATGTTAGATAGGGTAGGTTGCGTCATGGCTTCAGCAAGGATTACGTTAGCCTAGGTTAAATTAGGTAGGGCTAATCTGAGTAACGTCAAGTTAAAAAAAATTAAAACTGAGAACATAGCCTATGATATACATCAGAAAACAAACGTTCTAAACTTTTATAGGCATGCACGCATCTCCTTTATTAACATTGCTCACAATTCAACAAATAGAACCTGGCCCAGCCTATGATAACTTAAAATAAACCTATCCATTTAATGTATGACTGATGCAATTGACTTATTGGCAATGCATTACGCGCAATGCTTGGTGACATTTACTCCCGGTAACATGTACAAAAAATACACAGAGACCCATTTACAATGTTAACTGCTAACACACGTGCAATTTTCTACATGCTGCTCACATCTAAACAGAGTTCAAGTACATCACACACACCTGAATTTATACCTATTAAATAGGAGAATAAACTTCACGGCTCGCAAATTGAGGATTTACTCAGTTTTTCATGGAAGCTTCCGAGTATAACACCATCACCAACCATCAACTTTCGCACCTCCAACTGCGGTCTGCGACCTGCCGCGCCATTGGCTGACTGAGAGTATACTTGCTGAAAGGTTCAGGAAAAAAAAAACATTCGCGTGCCAGTCAGGGGCGGGGTGGCCGTGTTTCCGTCGTGCGGGCGGGAGTTGTCGCTCTCCAATATGGCGAGGCTCCAACGGAGGGTGTAGGACCCTGGAGGTGGGCCGAACCCACGACGGGGGCCGATGGGCCTTAGAAATTGGAATGGAAGAATTCGGTCGGCGTTCCGATTTTGAGCTCGAGTTGATGGGTTATGAAAGCACTGAAAGGTGTCGTTGGTAAACAATATGTTTAGAAAACGTTGATCAGGTTGAGAGACAAAAACCGTCGATGCAGTTCATAGGACGCTATGGGTTACAGGGAGGGTTTCTGGCTCGCTAATAATCACATGTGCATGCATTACAGAGTAAGTCAACAATGTTAAAATGTGCCTGAAGATTACTCCGTTCAGCAATGTTATTAGAATAAATAAATGCCGAAATGAATGGTAAGTTCATAAAGCGACATTATTAAAATTATCATGATGGGCAGGCTGCAGCACTAACAATGAAGTTAAGAACGGCACTATATGAACATAAGTATAACAACTGCATAAGAACGGGATAATAACAATTTTATGTGAACTGATAATTAAAAAAATTACAATGTAGAGACTACCGGCTGCGTCACTACTGTTAGATCGACAGCACTAAGGGATGTATTGTAATTCTATTCTTAAAATTATGCCTCCATAAGAAGTAAAATTGCATAATGCAGTGCTAACTAGAGAAGCACTCTGAGAGTGTATTCATACCTCCGCTGAGGAAGGCACTGTTAACGAAAAATTCATGTTGGTCCTGAAATCAGATTTTTTTTTCAACATCACCAAATTTTGTCACTTCCCAGTCGGAAATAATGGTTGTGATTATAGTAGAACAACTATGATTATGGTCGAGACTTGAGACTTTGGTTGTTTATTATCGAAATATCCTCCATATTCAACCATTAATGGGGTGCAATATGGTAGAGATATGTCACAACCTTTGACAATATTGTCAACCATAATTCCCAACCATAAATACCCAATTGCAACTATTAAGGTTTTAGCTGCACAACCATGATCTACCATAGTGAACCGTAAGAAACGCCAATCACAACCAAAATCGACTGTGTTCAGCGAAAGATACAACTATATTCTCCCAAGATAAACTTTTTTATCTGTTGACATATTATGCAGTCGATGCCTGCTTTGTTTGATGAGGATTAGATGCTTATAATAATAGTTTAATTATTACGTGCGTGTTAGGCCTGCAGCTCAGAATGATCTAAGGCTCTAAACTTCAGAACGATGCTAGAGCAGGAACTTGAACCAGTCGGTGCAGTTAACGCACGTTCATATGTAACTTCTTTAACTCTTAAGTCGGTATGGAGCTACTTTACCCAGTTTAAAGGAGCTACTCTACCCAGTTTAAAGAAAGTCTCGACTAGATTGATAATTTCCGGGCGTACTCGTTGTCAGGGTACGAAAGGTTAAATATCTCATAAAACTTGACATCTCCTACAGTAAGTTAATGGGAATAATTTCTTGATGAGTGTTTTCAGATATAAACTGAATGAACATGAAAATAGACGGTAATATTTGATCAAGGATTGCAATATTTTTTTAGCAAGAAAAACAAAAAATGAAAATGAATGTAATGGGTAACTACGCTAAAGTGGCTAAGCGTAAAAAAAAGCGGTAGACAATAGATACAAATGACGTCAAGGCCGTTAGTGTCCATATATTCATCGACAGAAAAGAAAAGACTGAAAATATGCACAATTTTTGCACTACGATATGAATTTTTAGATGTTTCGCATTCAAACATATAGTCATACAATATTATTTTGATCGATAATGTAGGGAATTCTAGCCATATTATTACAATCCATGGCAATCTATACATATTCTACCCCATGTAATGGAGGTATTCCCCTCATGATCGTACGCACGGAAATCCGTTGATAAGCTACCATAGCTATGTCCTAGCATATGCTCTACCATATATAGTGTTTAAACATCCTTGTACAACCATCTACCATATATAGTCGTCAAACATCCATGTACTACCATAGACCTTCGTTTCTTGACAAACCATAAACAGCCAAAATATACTAAAATCAACGTTATGTTATGGTCCACACATCTACCATATTGTTTCATCATCCATAATCGACTTTTCTCTCATACACCACTATATTCTCCTATAACCACTACCATAATTTCCGACTGGGTTGTGACTCTTGACATTGATGACAGCGCCTGTATTTTCCTTGAAAATTTCTCCAGCACTTTTCAAGCTATATTCTGACAAACAGAGAATCAAACTTAGAAACAAACTGACAGCTCATCACAAAAAACTTGGTCTGTTGCTTTTCATAATATTTCCAACAATTCCTGCGCATTTCATGGCCAGGCAGAGAGACAGACAGACTGCGACTAAAAAATATAACCTCCTTGGCTGATCTAATTAAAGAAAATGGCAAAAGCGCTTTGTTTTGTAGGCATCCAGTCTGAAATTCCGAAGTTCCATCGCCAGTACTATAATCGTAGAATTAAATTGGAATACGAAAATCATATGCTGGCATTACTGTGAGTAATTATTACTTTCAGTCGCATGGTCTCTGACTTCTTTTCTACCACTGAACTCCAGCTGCAGTTGGATGTTCACAATCATAGTTTCATCGCAGAAATAAAGGTTCTAATAATTATAATAATAATAATAATAATAATAATAATAATAATAATAATAATAAGAATAATCAGATTTCGAAAATCCGCCATTCGGTTCGGCTATGCTGCATTATGTTCGGAATTGCTGCGCAGCATT
>LQNS02000211.1:30103702-30125343 GCA_001587735.2 Parhyale hawaiensis
ACTCAACTATTCCAAGGTACCAACTTTTTTTCGCCATTTGAATGAAATCTGAATTTTCTCCTATCTTATTCCCATAGAGCGTGACAGGAAAGATATAAATATATAAATAAATAAATGAATAAATAAATAAATAAATAAATAAAAACACGACGTGAATTATTATATAGTAGATTCTTCTCTGCCAAGCATCACCGTACTTACGTGCATTATTTCAAAATTCTCAAGTAGAACTACACTCCAAGAGCGCAAGCCTCCACCAAGTAACGGAATGCAATGTGCAGAATGGCAGATAGACACACGGATTACTAAAATTTAATGAACTGTTCCTTGTGACGTTCCTAACGGTTCCTTTTCTTCAGGATCCGTGAATAACCTTGAAGTTATATTGCTGATCAATAGATCGCTAAATCCCGATAAAAATATGACTTAGTTGTTGGAGGCAATAAGTGTACATGTATCTTTCGCGAAATAATTTCGGTTTAATCGATTTTCCATTTATTTACTGAAGAAGAGAATACCACTTATGAACCCGTAATTAGGAGAATAAATGTTCATTAAATTTATGCACTCCTCTTGCAATGTTGAGCATCAATGGAGAGGATCAGGCAAAATTAAGTGAATTCCATCTCCATTTTCTATTCCTGAACTTATAGTTGGTAATACCGGCTTTCAAAGTGCCTATTAACTAGGAAACTAGGAGGACCCGTGAAAATTCCACGGTTAATTAATGTTTTCACTTACATTAGTTTGACATGAGACAGCTTTTCTAGCTTAACCCGCCCTGTCTAAACTTATGTCCGCCGCTTAACCCTGTCGACCGTTGCAAAGTCCGTCTACCTTACACCTCCTCTAACCTCCCTTGTACCGAGTTCACACGTCATTCATATCAACGCGTTCGCCCATCCACTTGTCCAAATGTGTTACTCTAGAAATAGCAGGAAAATGCACTGTTTTCTGAGTTTTGTTTTGGCTCAAGTATGAAAACATTTCCGTACTCGACAAGTGACACCTCCTTTATCAGACTTATTTGATGGTAAATATATTTCAATAATTTCTTGTGGCGTAAGAACTAACACAAAACGTTCGGACGAATGGATTAGTGAATGCGTTGAGATTAATGACGTGTGAATGCGCTCTAAGTCATTCTATTGCTTTATATATCGCACGTTCGCTCAAAAAGTACTTTATAGTTGAGATATCCGACACTACCTGCTCTGAGCTCCAGTGTCATATCCTCCCAGAGGAAAATATGAATTGCTAGGTATATTACGAAGAGTAAATGACCAAATTGTTGTGATGATCTGTTCGTTCGTTTGTCGTTGTGTTTGATTTTATGCTTGTTAGCACAATAACTCAAAAAGTTATTAATGAATCTTTATGAAATTTACAGGACTTGTCAGTAATGCCTAGAGACAAAAATGATTAAATTTTATCGGTGATCGGTTGGTCCGTTTGTGTGTTTGACTTGTATGTGTCATAATGTTTGTCAGTAACATGACTCAAAAAGTTATGAACGGATCTTCAAGAAAATTACAGAAACTTTTAACGCTATCAAAAGGCAAATGTGATTAGATTTTGGTGTTGATAGAAAGAAAATCATGGTTTCAGAACCAACTTGAATTTTTCGTTACCATTGCCTAGCAGGGCGGAGGTATGCACTCTCAGAGTGCTCTCTAGTGTTATTTGTTATAAGATATCTATTTACTTTGATTTGGACGAAATTTACACGGATTGTTAGGTATGTTAGGAGGAACAGATGATTAACTTTTGGTGAAGATATGGCCATCCGTTTGTTTGTTTGTCTGCCTCATTCTTCTCAATGCCATACTTCAAAATGTTATGAATTGATTTTTATGAAATTAACATGAGTTGTTAAGTATATAACAAAGAGTAAGTGACCAAATTTTGGTAATAATCCGTTCGTTCGTCACTGTTTTTAATTTTATGCTTGTTAGCACAATAACTCAAGAAATAGTGAATGGATCTTTATGAAATTTATATGGGTTATTAGTAATGTTCGAAGACGTGAATGATTAATTTTTGGTGCAAATCCGTTTGTTCGTTTGTATGTTTGACTCATGTTTGTCACAACGTTTGTTTGCAGCATAACTCAGAAAGTTTCGAACGGATCTTCAAGAAAGTTGCACAAGCTGTTATTACTATCAAAAGGCACAAATGATTAGATATTGGATTTTATACAAAGAAAATTATGTTTTCAGAGCCAATTTGATTTTTTTGCTACCGTTGCATTGCTTGGCGGAGGTATGCGCTCTCAGAGTGCTCTAGTTTTACTCTATAATGGCAGTATATTCTACATGCCAAAGAGAACTTACTACCAGTTTCACGCAGCCTGAGGCACTTAACTATTGGTCGGCATTAGCTGAACTCTTGTAAGTTTTAGATTATTGAAGTTTTACTACTTTATTTTGACTAGCTACACGGATTTTTGGTGTTTTTGGCCGCCGTGGCGTAGTGGTCTGAGCGCTCGCTGCCGCATCAGCGGGTCGAGCGTTGGAGTCCTGTAAGCATCTTTGCTTTACTGCAGGAAGGGCCCAAGGTCCAGCAAAGTCCTGGCATTAGCTGGGCACCGTGCAAGCCCGATATTCTTACTGGGAGATGCGGGAGATCGTGACGTAAAACCGATTCACGGATTTTTGGTGTTTTATGTGTGAGTTAGGTCTTATCTAAGGATTTTTGCCGTTGGTAGAATGGGCCTTACCCCTAACCTACCCCTCAAGACGTACATCCTCCCGATCTTTCCCTTAGAAAATAAAACATATATTTGTTAAGCGATACGGGTTTTGTAAATGAAGCTTTTTCGTTTTCTTTTTCATTAGTAGAAAACGATTCGAGGCGATACGGTTTTATATTTTTACATATTTCTTAGAGTTTTATTTATGAGCTAAGTATTAGCTACCTCAGGAATTTGCCAGTGGTAGCATAAGGCTTGCCCCATAACTAAGCTGCCACGGTAGCTGCATGCTTCCGTTCTCAGCTGTAACACCATGTATCGCTCGCTGGTTCGATTCTCCGCCAGATACTCCAGCTCTTTGCAGTTCTTGGTGTGCTGACTCGGCAGTTGTGTGTGCATGCTCAGCGCTGTGGCAGAACTGCTTTCCTCAGAGATGAGGGGGATGGGGGTCTCGGGTCATTTGTTCCTTCCGTCATAATTGGCGCCATAGTTCTTGGTGACCCGAGGGTGACTGCGACTACACTTACACATCTGAGGGCAGTGGGCCTATACCCGCAGCACAAACCAGTGCATGTGGGTTTCCCGGGTGAGGGTGTGATCTAAGTTGACTATAATCTCAAGATGTACATTACATCATCTCGGTCTTTTTCTTTTGACAATTGAGCATTTATGTAATAAGATATAGTTTCAGATAACTAAATCTTTATTTCCTTATCGTTTTTGTACGAAAAGATTTGTGGGGTACATTTTTGTATTTTTGGGAATTTATATCAGTCTTAGCAAATGAATTTATCATGTCTATATATTTGGTTTTGTTGAAGTACGAAGTACCTTTTTCTATTTATACAGATTTTAGCGTTTTATTTGAGTTAATGTAGGTGTCATCACATGAATTAGTTCTGTTCAAAGCATGAAGCTTGGCCCTTATATGTTCCACTAGAGGGCCCACGCTGTCACAAACTGACAGCGAAATTGTGATGACCATCTTCATTGATCATACTTTCGTTATTACAACTGCTAACCTAAGCACCCTGAGATGAGCGTTTGCCGCTTCACAGCCGCTCAGTATCGAAACTTTTTTCTCTCTCTCTGAAATGGAAAAATGAATATCAGCAACGCTCAAAGTAATACTAGCTCCGCTTCGGTATAGTGGATACGGTAGGATAGCTTATACAGGTCCAATGGTTTTTGCTTAGCGAAAACTGTTTCATCGACCATTGAATTAAATTTCTTGGAGATTAGCCGAAACAACGAAATCAACTGTGGGAAGAAACTACGAATCAAGCTGCATGAGAGAGCCACTGGAGCTTCAGAGAACTTCAGGGCTGAGATTTCAACTTCAGCAATGCAAGAAGTGCATATAAACTTCAGGTCGCCCGATACTTAGCCATAGATTCGATGTATGGAGAAGCTAATAATCGTACAAATCAGACTAAGCCTGCGATGTCTTCATTTTTTTAATTTCAACCGTCCCTGATTAACATGAGTTTGCCATCTTCTGCAACCCGGCCTATTTTCTACCTAACAATTTTCAATGGAACTTGAGAGGACGACCAGATACCTTGAACTTTTTCATAGCAAACAGTCCCCCTACCCACCTCTCACTTTTGACAGAGTTATATTCCATCAGCTGTCTCGTACTCCAGAGAATTCCCATTTGATACATTTCAGATCGAGGTCTGTGATTGGTCAGTTTGAGCAACGAAGCTGATTAGTATCAGTTTCAGCGACTTGACTGCTCACCCACTCGGATTTCAAACTGCGGCAGACGTACGTTACACCCAAAACATACTTCGATCTTCATCACTTGTTCCACCCACACCGCTCCCACGTGATCCGCCGATCTAAGCGCCGCCTCTGATCCTATGCCTGTTCTCGTTAATTCCAGACAGCGTAATGTTGAGACACTCGCGCCAGCCATGTGTGCGCTATCACTCCGGCATTAATATATCATTCGCGAACCTTACTGAAACAGGTTTTTTGTATCATTTCTAGCTATACTTCAGAGGCTTGTCCTAGTATCACATCATATTACTTGAGAATTGGTGCTCAATCTAAACTTGAGTGAGAAGATTATGTATTTTCATAGTTATTTGTAAACAAACTATTTATTTTGGGGAAATATTTCACGTTTATTTATTTTTTTGCGATTATTTATACATTTGTTTCAGCATTACACTGTTTTTGTGAATATTGGAATGCATTGAAGCGCTCGTTTACTATCGAGAAGACGGCGGAATGACCCGTGGATTTTTTTAACATGCCGTTCTAATGGGTGGATTTTGCATCATGTCGTGTTAACGGGACTTATAAGTACTGTAAATATATTTGTATACATATGTACATGTATTTGTATATATATATGTTCTCTACCCAAAAACAGGTAGAAGCAGTTGAGCTAGGGTTCATGATTTTCTGCAGGGAGTCTGGTGGGCTATCCTCGATGTCACCAATGCAAAAAAGAAAAAAATAGTATTAGCTGACCATAAAAAATGACGGCAATGAAATTTGCTTTCAACCCAGAAACAGGTAGAAGGAGTTTAGCTATGTTCATGATTTTTTGCAGAGAGTCTGGTGGGCTGACCTCGATGTGACCGATGAAAGAACACTAGGATTAGCTGGCCATAAAAAATGACGAAGATGAAATTTGCTCCCACAGCGGGTGATGGTCTTACGCAACGAGGCGTTCTAGTTTCATATGTGTATACATATTTTCATATTTTTCATCAAATCCTTAGTGAAATATGCTTCGTCATACAGGTGCGAGCTAATATCCTCTACACGGGAGCCGATGAGACATAGCTAGCAAAAGACTCTACCGTACGGATTAGAGTCATCTCAGAATATGCTCCACCCAACTATTGGGTTTCATTAATCAGTAAATTTTTACCTTTAGCGCTAATTTCTGTTTAATTATAGCATTTATCGTCTTGCATATCACTAGTTGATAGGTAGTAAGATGCACACACACGCACGCATCCCTAATTATTTTGTTTCAATAAGTCCATGAATTGAAATTTAGATTTGCATTTTTTGCAAATGAAATGTGCCGTTGCGCGTTGTTTGCGTGAACTTTTTGGGCCACACACCTACAGAATACAGAAATCTACCTTTTCGCAATATTTCTCGTATTAAAAACGTACAGTAGCGTGGTACAACTTTGTGCGAAAACTCCATCAGACACGTTATTTTTCGATCAGTCAATGGAAACACTAGAGCGCGACAAAGACTCATATATCGGACACGCAATATATACCCATGTATTTACATCTCTTCTCCGTCGTAAACTTTATATGTATCATTGAGTACAAGTCAGAGCTACAATATTTTTCAAGATGTTAATAACTTGGCTTATTTTCCATATTTTTTCAAGATTCAGTAACCTCTAATTGAATTTTGTCTCTTTTTTTGCTACATAGTATCTCCAGGATACTTTTACATGAAGTTCACAACGTCTCGTTGATTTTAGTAGAGTACATATGAATATTGTTTATCGTTAATGAACGCTTACACTAGCAGTAGCCACAGGCACAGCAATGAATGTCAATATTTTAAAAATTCACTCTATTATTCTCCGAATCATATGGCCTCTCATGGACAATTCAAAATGATTAGCATTTAATTTTTGACCCCACATGCAACACCTCAGCACATTTTAATTTACGGTCCACATAACACTTTTACTGATTCATAGAGTAGCCTCAGAATCCACTGCATGATTACCCTGTGCAACTCCTTTTTCACCAACGGAGCTTAAACAGTACATATTTTCACAGTCTGTTTTTGAAGTTTCGTTACATTGAGTGTTTCTGTATTGAAACATCCACGTGTACAAGTTGTACATTGGTATCCATACACTACTCAACTTTTTGAAATATCGAATTAAGCGAATTGTCTAATTTAACCTAAAAATGCAATTTTTAATCAACTTTGCATCATTTAATAATTTCCTTTTCTTTTACACAACGTCACTGAGAGATTTTTCATGACATATAAGGGCACAGGAAATCTTCAACATTTTAATTCATTTGATGAGTTCAGAATAGGATCTTATTTTGAAACAAATATATTACTGTATACGCAAATTCTTTATTTGACAAAATCACTTTAAATTCTTCAAATGAGTCCCATATGATGTAACACACTCCACCTCTTTTTGTTAAACTCACAAGCCAGACCTCCAACATCGACTTATCTCTGCGCAACAATCAACCGTTTGCAATGCATCGATCAATTTTCCACATTCTCCTTTCCATAACGTTCAAAAGGGACGTTTGTTCTCAGATTCCCATGCGATACAACAATGATCTTCTCTTCAACGCGCTATGCTCCTAGATATTTTACTGCAAGATAGGCCTCAGCGTATTTCATCACCGAGATCATTTCATAGCAATTTCAGTAGTTTTCTCAGTCTTACCCATTCACTAGCTTTACAACTTTTCATGACTAAAGTCAAAATGTGCACGTTTTATTGGGAAATTACACTTCGTGTCGGTTCCACTTCACTTTCAAATTGATATTCACCTTATTCACCACCTTCCAACCCATTACGTTTCAAAATTTTCACTTTACGTCTAATATAACTGTTCAATATAAGACCCAACTAAAGCTAAACTTGGAGAATGTTTCTCCAATTCACGATATCCTATGAATTAATTACCATCAAAAGACTACATTTTAAAATAAAGTCTCGTTTATTAGCATGGTGAACTAGACACTGATCTGTAATGAAAAGTGATTAGAGTATTTTTTCTGTATCATTCTCTAATGGTAGTATAGTACATTTGTTGCTTGCGCTGAGACTTGAGGGTATTTACAGTATTCGTCAGATGCTGTGACTGAGGTGTTGCAAACTACATTGTTTATGGATGCATAAAACTCTGATACGTTTGGGAAAAAATGTGCAATATAGAACTGGCCAGTATCTTAGTAAATGGCTATGGAAGCAGAAGCTTGAAGAATATATCGAAGCATTATTAGTGAGAGAAAGAAAATCAGCAGTTATTAAATAGTTATGCAATAAGTGGATGCAATAACTGAGACGGTTTAAGAAACAACATACTCTATCTATTCTTAATGAGAATATACGTGGGAATATGGTCTTGTACAATGATTTTCGAATAATGATCAGGTAATGTGAATTTTATTTCAAAACAAGTACAAGATGTCGACAAATTTCATTAAAACATCCGACCGACGCTTATATAGGGACCCTCGTTGCGCACTGCAGTCATTTCCTTTTTAGGTCTCCTCATGCAAACACACAATTTTAGGTCATGAAAAATTAAATATTCTTATTGCTGTTCATCCTTTGTCGGTTTTAAAACTTCTGAAGATGGGAATTAGTTTCCCGAAACGTCTAGATTTTTAATGAAATTTGTCGCCATCTTATACTTGTTTTACGATACTAGCTTTAGTTCAATTTATATCAAAACTATTGGCTTTTGTACATAGCAATGAAAACTATTAACATATGCTGAAATGAGACAAATTACTGAACTTCAATACTTCAAAGAGGTAAGTAGGGTATGGATACCAATGTGGAACTTGTGTGTGTGGATGTTTCTGCACAGAAATTGGCTATACAGTACTTGACAAACAGATGGTGTAAATATGTAGGTCTACTGCTTACGCTCGGTTAGTAAAAAAGTAGTCGCAAATATTCTGAGGTTACGTTACGGATCGGTGAAAGGGTTATGCGGACCGTAGCTTCAAATGTACTTAGGTGTTGCACATGTCAATAAATAAATGTTAAAAAACATGAATTTTCTATAAAAGTTTATATAATTTGGAGAATAATTGGGAAAATTTTAAAAATTGACATTTATTAGTGTCAATACGATTACGGCTAGCATTAAAGTCAGTTAACTCTAAAAATAATCATATTTATTTACGTCGACGAAACTTAATAAACTTCCTGTAAAAGAGGTTTTGGCAATACTATGCAACTACTGTAGAAAAATACGCAAAATTCAGTAAAAGGTTTCTGAATCACGAAAAAATTATAGAAAATTAGCCAAGTTACAAAAATACTGAATAACATCGTAACGCTGACTCTTGAACTCAATGATAAATCTAACGCATAGGACGAGTAGAAATGTTAAAAATACCGGCACTATGTTGTGGGTCCAATAAAATTATGAGTATTGCGCTCGAGTGCTACCATTGACTCGTCGATTTATAATGAATCGGGCGAAGTTGTGTTATATAGACCAACCGGGGCGAAAATTTTGGAAAGACCGGGACCGGGGCGACCAAAAACCAAATAGCCGTGGCCGGGGCGACCAAAATCATATAGCCGGGCGACCAAAACCCACTAAATTAGATTAGATAGGCGGCAGTAGACGAACAAATGAGCCCATTCCCAAAGAGACACCGGAACTTACGCCCCGGCCCTCTATGAGCTATTGCCATTATGCTAGTAGGATATAGAGGACTGGAGAAAAAAAAAAAAGAGGGAAGAATCCCTGCCAAAGAGACGATCATGAATGCACGCAAGCACAATCAAGAGCCGCTGATATGCGGTTCTTAGAGATGTCAAACTGTGTAGTTGGAGCGGTTGAGAGAAGAAAACGGATTAAGGTGGCCTCGGAAGCTTTGGCCGTTAAGCATTTGCGACTCCTGGAGGAAAAATAAAAAAGAAGGGGGAGAAGAATCTCCGCTAAAGAGATGGTCATGAATGCCCGCAAGCATGTTTGAAAGCCGCTGAAATGAGGAGCTTAAATATATAGATGGAGCGGAAGTAAGAAGAAGTTAGCTTAAGATGGCCTGGGAAGCTTTGGCCGTTAAGTGCTTGCGACTCGTGGAGGAGGAGTTCTTAGCTGGGGAGGATGTCTCTCCCAATGTATGTCAAGACTATTCTTAAACGCGTTGACTGACTCCGCACTAACAACATCGAAAGGAAGTCTATTCCAAATGCTGACTATGAAATACGAAAAGGACTGCTGACCTAATGTCGTTCTGCGAGCTTAAGTATTTATACTTGAGTTTTTGACCGTTGTTTCACAAGCGATCATTGAGGTCTCGTTCAAACAGTCCCGTTGTAGGTACGTCGTTGTAGAGTTTCAAGTACTTGAATGTTTCCACTAGTTGATCCCTGAGTCGTCTTTGCTCGAGAGAGATCAGACCCAGTTCTTTTTGGCGACATTCATAGGGCTTGTTTCGCAGCTGAGGTATCAATTTCATTGCTCAGCGTTGGATTTTTTCCATGTGATCGATATCATTGTACAGATGTGGCGACTAGCCGGGGGTCAGAATTTCTATTTTGACTAGCATAGAGGATTTACTATCGCCTCTTACATTGTGATAACTGACTGATTTTATCTACAATTTAAGTAAGAATTATTTAAGGAAGGGATTGATGCAAGAGTGGTTCAAAATGGATCAAGTGTACGTTAGAAATCTTGCAGACTCAATGCCTTACAGAACTGCTGCTTTGTAACGTGCTTGAGAAGGTGCTACACCTTATTAGTAACAGGTGACTAACTTCAAGTCCGGGGGCTTAAGAAGTAATCTGGAAGTACATTTAATCTTATATCTAAATAATATTTTTAACTATTCCTATTGAGCATTTGAGTCGATGCACTGCAGAAACCAGCTGATATTTAATTAGTCACGATAACTTCTACCGTTATTGTAGCTGATTTATGAACATGCATTCGACACTAGTCAAAATATGTTGCTGCTCATCTCCAGAGGAGCTATATGCACCCTGCATTATTCACAAATATAAAAATTTATGGCTCGCAAAGGTTTCGCTGAAATTTGCTTTAGTAAGGTTCAGTTTTTTCTGATGTTTCGTTAAATCCACTGAATTTTTTATGTAGAATTCAAATCTGAAGTCTGTTTGAGGCGGTCGGCCTTGGTTTTCGAGATATTCAACTTTGAAGTTCCCATTGTTTTCCTATGGGAGCATAGGAACCCATAGGAACCTAGCCTAACCTAAGTTACCATACCCAAAAAAACACATGTACTAGACGAGGTTTTCCCTTATACTATGTGACTGTGGTTATTTTTTCCCACAGAAAAACAATGGAAACTTCAAAGTCAAATATCTCAAAAAGAAAGACCGACCGCCACAAACGGACTTGAGATTTGAATTCTACATAAAAAATAAGTGAATTAAAATAAGCAAATGGGGAAAATTAGTCCCTGCTAAAGTAAACGTAATTAACTAGTGCGAAGGATTCTTACTGTGACAGTAGTTTAAGACAGCATATTGATATGATATTGGTGAATCGTCACTCATAATGAGTCAGATTACATGAAAAAATTTAATTTCCCACAGAAAACTTATTTTATTACCTCTTGAGTGTTTTCCCTCCCTCACCCCAATACCCCGGCCAAATCCCCAGTTTCACATTTTAAAAAGCCGGGACCGGTGTAAGCAATATATTCGATATACCGGGGCCGGGGTAAGCAATATTCGATAAACCGGGGCCGGGGCGCTGAAAATGGCCGAGGTTTGCCGGGTCCCTGTCGGTCCCTATTGTGTAACGGTACTCTTTTATCATTATATGAGAAATATTGGAAAAAGGTCGATTTTTCAAACTCGGTAGTTGTTTGGACAAAAAATTTCACCCGCATAACGCGAACCTTCATATTTCATTTGCTAAAAAGCAACTCTAAATTTCAATTGATTGACTTATTGAAACAAAATATTTTGGGCGGAGAGGCTCAGTGGCCTGTCAAGGGACGTAGCTGTGGGTTCCCGTTGAGGTCCCAGTGGTAGGTGCTGTGTGGAGGCCTCCTTGTCTCGACGGTGTGAGATCCTGCTGGAATCTCAATCTATGGTCTCAGCATCTCTTGTGAGGAATGATTTGAGCCTAATGGACAAAATTAATCCAATTTCTTCAGAATTTTCAGTCGAAAATTGTAGAAACGTATTGTAAATTACAATACCTAATTTCTATGCATCAAAGTTAAGTAAAAACTAACGCAGATATCAAAAGCATAACACTGAATTGAAATGCATTGTTATAATTAAACAAAAATTAGCGCTAGACATAGAATTTACTGCTTAAATTCAATAGTTGGATGGGCATATGATGCGGGAAAGGGGGGACTAATATCCCTAGAGTCATATCTACTAGCTATGTCTCATTGACTCTCGTGAAGAGTTTTAGATCAGATTTATACTAAGAAGCGTACTTGACTACGGACTGTGAGAAAATTATGAATCACTAATGCTAATATTGTCAACTATGAAAACTCAGCAAAGTAAAAACTAACGCCCATGTTAAAACATAGTTTCTAAAGATAATGTATATTATAATTGAATAAAAAGTATTATGAAAAATAAGAAATTTCTCTGTTCAAACGTACAGTTGGATGGGCCGCGTAATGAGAAGGCTAAAATCCGTAGTTTTTGTTAGCAGAGATGATATTTCATTCCAATATTCAGAAAACTACATAAAAGCAACATTTATAAATAATTATCTGCAAAAGTTCCAAAAAATATATGTAAGCAAGAAATATTTTTCTAAAATAACAGTTTGCAAATAATTATGGAAAATGCATAATCTTCCAACTAAGGTTTACATTGAGCACTAATTCTCGCGTAATATGTGATACTAAGACAAGCCTCTGAAGCATAGCTAGAAACAGTACAAGAAATCTGTTTCAGTATGGTTCGCGCATGAGTTATCAATTCCGGAGTGATGGTGCAGACCTGGCCGGCGCCAGTGTCCCCACATTACGCTATCTGGGATCTGCGGGAACAGGTTTTTGAAACAGCGGCGACGCTGAGATCGGTGGATCACGTGAGAGCTCCGTGGTGGAAGCGGTGAGGATCGAAGCACGTCCTGGGGCGTAACGGACGCCTGCTGTAGTTTGAAATATGTGTGAGAAGTTGTGTTTCTGAAACCGGTCCTGATCAGCTACGTTGCTCAAACTGACCAATTACTGGCCTCGATTTGAAATGTGTCGAAGGGGAATTCTTTGGAGGATGAGATAGCCGATGGAATGTGTACCAGGAGTTTGACACGCTTCTAGCATTACATTTTCAGTTCATCCAACAATCAAAAGACCGTGCTTCCTTCGTGAGCATTTTGCCACGTTATGTTAATAAAAGACTTCTTGTCTATCTTATACTTGGTGCTCCGAGTCGCGTGACGCCACAACACAGTACATACCTTCGGCAGATCTTAATTTTCTTCAGCCAAACTGGGACACTTGGTGAGCATTTGCATGATCTTTCGACTAGTGACAAAGCTGCATAAAGAAGATGATGCTATACGGATCGACAGCCTAGATATGTTGAAAATCTTGCATCTGGCTGAAGAAGATGGCAAGAATATTGATGTAGCTTTAAGGGAGTTTCACTAAAATTCCAAGCCAAAATCAACATCATCAGATTGAGAAGACTGTTCCAACGGAGATTGCAACGAGAAGAAGGAAACGAAGAGACTTGCTTTTGATGGCATTGCATGTATCAGCACAGGATTGTTTATTTGAAGACGGTCAGGGAGTGCATGAGAGATCAGTTCATTGCAGGTTTGTCCGACGAGCGATTGGCTGAGAAACTCGAACATCTGTATTTGAACACCAGCGACAAGTTTACCTTGGAGTTTGTCATTCAGATAGCTTATGCTTTAAACATCTCACATAAAATCCTTATTATTCGCACGGTAATGGCTGAGCAGAGCGAGCTTTGAAGGTTTCGCAGTGTCTGTTGCGAACGGAAGACAGTGCGCTGGCAATGTTGGCATACCGTAATACGCCTCTGGAGACTGCGGGCTGCTCTCCAGCGCGATTACAGATGGGACGAACTCTCCGCATCACCCTTCTTATCCTTCCTTCTGTGCTGGCTACTCATTGGCCGGACTTGGAGGCCGTTTGTTAGAAATACGCAGCAGGAAAGCTGAAGTCAGAACAAAATTACAACAGAATACAAGGACCCAGAGCATTTCTACAGTCATGAGAGAGTGCGTGACTGCCTAATCGTAAGTATTGGAGCACTTCTTCAAAAATAACTGCAATATACTGACCACGGTCATATCTTGTACGCAATCATTACTTTTTGAAAGTTGAACCCCGAACCTAACTTATGTAGTCCTGCGTTGGAGACTACTGCAACTGAACGGGAAACTGTTGCTGAACAGGACGAAGGGGGGGGGGGGGAAGAGAGAACTACCAGGGAAGATGTGTCGTCCAGGAGCCCCGACTTGTCGAGCGTAAGCCCGACAGCCCAATTACAGCCAGCGACATATCTTTAGCCTGTCCCACTCTCTGCTGCCCCCATCAACACTAGCACGCCGCCTCCTTCTGATTCTAATTATTTTAAAACTCGTTATAGTAGACTTGTAAAACCAGAAATCAGATATGGTGTTATAAAATGTCAACTTTTTTTACCTCCGCCAAGGAGGTTATGTTTTCGTCGTGTTTGTCTGTCTGTCACCAAGATAACTCAAAAAAGTTATGAACCGATTTGGATAAAATTTACAGGGATTTTTAAGTATGTTAGGAGGAACAGATGATTAACTTTTGGTGATGATATGTCCATCCGTTTGTTTGATTGTTTGTCTGCTTTATTTTCCTCAAGGCAATAGCTCAAAAAGTTATGGGTGAATTTTTATGAAATTAACCAGATTTGTTAGGTATATAACAAAGAGTAAATGACCAAATTTTGGTAATGATCCGTTTGTTCGTTCGATTGTCACTGTTTTCTATTTAAGGCTTGTTTGCACAATAACTAAAAAAAATAAGGAATGGATCTTTATGAAATTTATAGGAGTTGTTTGTAATATTAAAAGACATAAATGATTAAATTTTGGTGCAGATCGGTTTGTTCGTTTGCATGTTTGCCACAACGTTACTTAGCAGAATAATTGAAAAAGTTATGAACGGATCTTCAAGAGAATAGTACAAGTTGTTATTACTATTAAAACGCACAAATGATCAGGTTTTGGAGTTGATACAAAGAAAATTATGGTTTCAGAGCCAGTTTGGATTTTTTGCTATCGTTGCCTCGTTTGGCGGAGGAATGCGCTCTCAGAGTGCTCTAGTTTATGTAAGTATTACTTGGTAACTAATTGACGGAGATGGATAAGGTGTGTGGTAGGCCTCTAATATTACAGTTTTTTGCTCATCTAGCAAGTGGAATACCGTATTTTCTTCGTGAGCATTTTGACAAACTAAGTAAGTTAATAAAAGCCGTTCTGCTGAGCTGGCAGGTACCTGTCCCTATCTGATACACAATGCAACGTTGTTAAAACTGGGAATTGGGTATGGGAGCGGTTGCTATGGAATGGTTAAAGCTTATGCTTCATGCTTTCAACGAAACAAATTCCTGAGATGACACGTAAGTCATAAATGAAACACTAAAAATCGTACTTTACCAAAACAAAAATAGACAGGTTAAATTCTATTCATCTATAACTGATATAAAACGCCTTAAATTGCCGGATATGAGACATATTTACCTAAAAAGACACTGAAATGCTACAATATATACTCCATAAATAGTTTTCTCGCAAAATAAGGAAGTAGAAATAAAGTTTCAATTATCTAAAGCCATATCTTTCAACTTAAAGATTTAATTTCCTGAAAGAGAGACCGGAAGGATGTACGTCTGAAGGGTGGGTAAGGGGTAGGCCTCACGCTTCCAAAGGCAAATTCCTGAAATGAAGCCTACTTCATGAATAAGGCACCAAATAATATATCACCTCAAATTGTTTTCTAGTAATAAAATAGAAAATAAAAAAGTTTCAATTACAAACTCCATACCTCTTAACAAATAAATGTTCAATTTCCTAAAAGAGAGATCGGAATGATGTCGCTTAGAGGGTGGGTTAGAGGTAAGGCTCATGCATCCTACGGCAAAAATTCCTGAGATATGAGCTAACTCATGAATAAAACACAAAAATCCATATGAATACAAAAAATTCGACCTCAAAATAGTTTTCTAATAAAAAGAAAATAATAAAACTTCAATTAGCTAGAATCAATAACTCAGGTATTCCCAACCGATAGGGCCTCAGGCTGCGCGAGACAGGTTGAAAGTTCTGTTGGTATGTAGCATTCTGTCTTTACGTATTATGGAAAAGAAAAGCAAAAATAATCAACAAATTAAAATGACTATATATCTTATAACAAAGAAAATAAAATATAAAAACATTAAATTTTTTGAAACCAATTATTACGTCACTCAAGGTCAACCGGTAGGCGACCAATGATTCATCTGTACCCATGAGATCCGCTAACCTAGCCCCATTTTGAAGTACGCTAAGCCGTCCACAGTTGTAAGGCCGCTCAGGCGACGCGTTAGCTTTCCTGTAACCCGAGTTTCCACTCAGGCCCAATCGTAGAGTTGTTAAAACACCGCATGTACCTGCTTGCAGTTGAATTATCTCCTAATCTTCTTATATGAGGGGCCATTAATATTTGAAGTTTCAACTTGAATTTTATATCAGTGCTCTTTGAAACATGCTGGGCCGTCTTGTTGAACGACCTTGCTTGGCGTAAGGCAACTCTATTTAAAATATTTCGGTTTTACTGTGGTGCCATCGGCCCGCTCTAAATTTACTTGATAAGTCCTTCCAGTAACTATTGATCGTTTTTGTGGGCCTGGCCACAAGCTGATATAATAACATTTCTTGTTATTTCTAAATTGGCAAACGTAAATGACAGTGAAGAGTTCTAATTCGCCTTGTATTGAGTACAAATGAAAACGGACTTATTATTGCTCATAAGCGCGGGGAAAAAACTCATGTGAACTTCCCTATAGTGCTAATTGGCTTAGCCTTTTTCTCATGTATTAAATCTAAATTTCTCGATGCAATAACACGGATATTGGTAAATAGCTCTAAATCATTTGCTAGAAAATTAACTATTTCGGAAATCAATTGTTTGAAAACCAATCTGACTAAAAAATTGCTCAAATGATAAATTACGTGAATGGAGCCTACTTTAGGCTAACACTTTCATCCAAGCGTAACCTTAACCTACATTGTGAACAAAGCTAGGATGTTTCTGTCATCACTACTACTGAATTGCGTAGGTTTCAGACTCTTATCAGCCAGCAACTTCTTGCACTTGGCTTGCTGAAATAGCGGCGCTAAGTATCCCGATGCTATTGCGGGGATACTGGCTCTAAGCAGAAATAGCAATTGCCGAAAGGCTGCAGAGCGTCGCATAAGAGCCTCCTGTCGCTGGTGTCATAGCTCTTGGCGGTCTTTGGTCCACTGCAGCCATTCACATCTCAGGGAGCAGCTGTCATATCTACGCAGCACAAACCAGCGTGTGCGTATTTGCCCAGTTAGAGGGTGCGGTCGTGTCATACATCGTCCGAGAAACTGATTGCTCACACAATTGACTTCGAGCGATTGATTCATGTTAAATGATTTCGAGTGATTTGAGATGTTTACCGGGTAGTAGGTACTGTTTGACATACTGCTTGTAATCAACGGCATGCGACAAAACGTTGAAATAAACCGAAACGGTGAAATTACAATTATTAATTGCTCTTCGCAGGTAAAGTGGACTGCACTGGTGACACCACGACCCCATTCGAATGCAACGATAAGTGCCTGTCTATGGAAGCTGTGTGCGACGGAAACCCGGATTGTGCTGATGAAGAAGACGAATCCTGCGATGCCTGCAGTAAGTTCATAGTGTCTCGATTTTGTTATTCTTTTTTGTACAAATTACTGTCAGCAAGCATTTGACGAGAGACAATATAAATAGGAAAACCGTGGAAATAATTATTTACACGTTCAGTTAAGGGGATTGGGTCCCTCCAAAGAAAGACAGTTTTCATTATTGGGAAGATTTGAATGAAACTTGGTTTACGTATCTATGTAAAATTGAAATCTGAGATCATTTGACTCATGTTCTTTTCGCCGTTCTCGCCATAGAAAGCGAGTTATTCAATAACCTATCTAGTGTTACAGTTTTCGAGCTACAAAGATGATTTTGGTCTCAAAAGTAGCGTAAAATGTTTCTCTGCAAATTGAAATATGGGTTTTGCGATCGTCGAAAAAAAATTGTAAAAAAATATAAAAAACTATTTTTATTTTTCAAGTTTTTTCCAAAAAGTTTACCGTCACTCGTCTCATTCGAAAATCAAAAATACCCAAAAGTTAATTTGTAGAGAATCAAATTTCGTTTCATCTGAGTCCAAAGTTATCTCTTTAGTTCACAAACTGTAGGACTAGATAGGTTTTGAAGTCAAAAAATGAGCTTTTCAGGAGAGCCTGCGATTCAGTTTTCTTTGAATAACTCTAACCATTTTTTTCCGATTTTACATACCTGTACCAATTTTCACGAAGATCGGGCGAATAATAATAAAAAGCTTTTTAAGTCAATAAATGAAGTGTTGCAAAAGCCCCCCCCCCTCGCGCCCCTATCCCCTTCTTCTACCCACTTTGGGTTACCCATTTTGGCTGCCTAAAATTTTTCCTGCGTGTCCGTCTGATGTATAGCAACTGTTAAGAAAAAAAAAAGAATTTTGAATATTTGAAGGTGATTTGGGAGCCGGTTCCCTTAAATCGACCGTACGCCCAACCACTATCGAGAGGCTTCACTTCCTGAAGGGAAGAAACCGATTATATTCAGATGTCAAAATCAAAATTGAGGTCTTGTCACAATGTTTGTCATCTGAATAGTCGGCCATTTTCTTGTATCTTGTAGCTATTACCGTTGCATATTTGACAGGCCATATGTACCTCCGCCAAAGAGGTGATGTTTTCGTCGTAATTGTCTGTATGTTTGTTTGTCTGTCACCAAGATGACTCAAAAAGTTACGAACCTATTTGAACAAAAGTTGCAGAGATCGTTTGGTATGTTAGGAAGAACAGATGATAAACTTTTAGTGAAGATCCGTCCATCTGTTTGTTTATTTGTCAGTCTGCTTCAGTTTTCTCAATGCCATTACTCAAAAAGTTGTGGATGGATTTTTATGAAATTAACATTAATTGTTAGCTATATAACAAAGAGTAAATAACCAAATTTTGGTAATGATCCGTTTGTTCGTTCGTTCGTTTGTCACTGTTTTTAATTTTAGGCTTGTTAGCACAATAACTAAAAAATAATGAATGGATCTTTATGAAATTCATAGGGGTTGTTTGTAATGTTAAAAGACATAAACGATTAAATTTGGTGTAGATTAGTTTGTTCGTTTGTATGTTTGACTCATGTTAGAAGCATAACTCAAAAAGTTATAAACGGATCTTCAAGAAAATTATACAAGCTATTATTACTATCAAAAGGCACAAATGATCCGATTTTGGAGTTGATACAAAGAAAATTATGGTTTCAGAGCCAATTTGAATTTTTGCTATCATTGCCTCGCTTGGCGGAGATATGCGCTCTCAGAGTGCTCTAGATATAAACATTACTGTACGCTGATGACAAGACCGTAGTGCTGATCACGCAGGAGTGAAGTATAATGTGCATGTCAGAGGGCGTAAGCGACTTTCTTCTTCAGGGTATAACCTAAAAGAAAAGAGTGAGAAATATACATATCTTCTGTGCTGTCGGTACCGATAATCAGTAAATAATAATGATATGTAAATGACGATGAGTGAGTCCCTGCATATTGGTTCTCAGGCAGACAAACAGGTAGCCATTGAGAAGAAATAGACCGGAATAGTGTGAAACATGGTTCTACCAACCTGAATCAGTGATTCTGTGTATGCATGCCATCACCTTATTCTAAATTGATGTTTACCTCCGCCAAGGAGGTTATGTTTTCGTCGTGTCACATAGATAACTCAAAAAGTTACAAACCGATTTGGTCGAAATTTACAGGGATTGTTAGATATGTTAGGAGGAACGGATAATTAACTTTTGGTGAAGATATGTCCATCCGTTTGTTTGCTTGTCTACCTCATTTTTTTTTTCAATGCCATAACTCAAAAAGTTATAGATGGATTTTTTATGAAATTAACATGAGTTGTTACGTATATAATGAAGAGTAAATGACCAAATTTTGGTAGTGATCCGTTTCTTCATTCGTTCGTTTGTCACTGTTTTTAATTTTATGCTTGTTTGCACAATAACTCAAAAGACAATGAATGGTTTATGAAATTTATAGGGGTTGTTAGTGATGTTAGAAGACATATATGATTAAATTTTGGTGCAGATCGGTTTGTTAGTTTGTATGTTTGACTCATGTTTGTCATAACGTTTGTTAGCAGCATGACTCAAAAAGTTATGAACTGATCTCAAAAAAATTGCACAAGCTGTTATTACTGTCAAAAGGCACAAATGATTAGATTTTGGAGTTTATACAAAGAAAATTATGGTTTCAGAGCCAATTTAAAATTTTTGCTACCGTTGCCTCGCTTGGCGAAGGTATGCCCTCTCAGAGTGCTCTAGTTTATTATATATAATTACCTCCGCCAAGGAGGTTATGTTTTCGTCGGGTTTGTCTGTCTGGTTGTTTGTCTGTGTGTCATCAAGACAACTCAAAAAATTATGGACAGATTTGGACCAAATTTAGGGATTGTTAGGTATGTTAAGAGAAACAGATGATTAATTTTTTAAGAAGATCCGTCCGTCCGTTAGTTAGTTTGTTTGTTTATCTGCCTCATTTTTCTCAATGCTGTAACTAAAAAATTATGGGGGTATTTTTATAAAATTTACATGAGTAGTTAGGTATATTACGAATAGTAAATGACCAAATTTCTGTAATGCGTTTGTTTGTCACTGTTTTTAATTTTATGCTTATTAGCACAATGATTCAATAAATAATTAGCTAATCGATCTTCATGAACTTTATAGAAATTGTTAGCAATGTTGAAAGACATAAATGATTAAATTTTGGTGCAGATCGGCTGGTTCGTTTGTACACTAGCGGGCAAAATAAGAGAACGATTTGCATTTTTTGTAAAATAAAGGTTAACCATGTAGAGTAGGTTAATGAATCTTTTGATGGGGCCCTAAGGAATGTATTTAACATATTTCTACAAAATATCAGGACAAACAAAACTGTCTTTAATACATTAGAGCAATCTAACAAACAATAACAAAAATTGAACAGTGTAAAATAACAGAACGATCGTCTCCAAATACAATTTTACAAACAAATAACATGGAACAATGGTCAATTTTAGGTTTAGAACAATTAGTATGGAGTACTAAAACCTTTATTTCCAATAACTTTAGCACAGCGACGATTAAACGACATCACAAGTTTCTTACAAAACTCTGGAGTTATTTTTTTCCATTCCTCTTGAATTTTAGTCCACAGATCCTTTACTGTTGATGGTTGTCGTTCTCTTACATTGTCACCTGTAATTTTCCATAAATTTTCAATAGGATTAAGGTCCGGGCTTTGGGCAGGCCACTTCATGACTTCGATATTCTTTTCCGCAAAATATTCCTTCACTTTCTTTGCAGTATGGCACGGGGCATTGATCTGCATAAAAATTGTTGGCTGGTTTGGTGATAACCGTGGAGATGGGATAACATATTGCTGTACAAGATTGAGATACACATTAGCATTGACAGTTTCTTTAATGGCCACCAACGGTCCAACTCCTTCAGATGAAAACATGCGCCACACCATTACGCTACCTCCCCCGTGCTTTACAGATGTTTTGACACATTTCGGGTTCAGCCTGTCACCTGTTGCACGTCTAACATACCGTCTGCCATCAGATCCAACCAAATTAAATTTACTTTCGTCGTTGAAATGCACTCTTTCCCAAGCTTCATCTCTCCAAACGATGTGCCTTTCCTCATATTTAAGTCTTGCTTTCTTATTCTTCTTACTAATAAGTGGCTTAGTGGCAGGACTGCGTGCCTTTAACCCACATGCATTGAGGCGACGAGAAACTGTATAGCGAGACACTGCTATGTTGTTATTGACATTCAGCTTTCTGGAAATTCCCGCTGCAGTTTCGAAAGGATCCTTCTGGGCATAGCGTTTCATAATCCTATCAACTCGTACGGTGGTTTTTCGAGGACGGCCTGCAGATACCGGTGATTCCAGCTGTTTCTTTTC
>LQNS02000211.1:30197587-30208609 GCA_001587735.2 Parhyale hawaiensis
TAACGAAGTAACGGTCGTTACAGTAACGAGTAACGGTAACGCCCGTGCAATTTTGTGGCAGTAACGAGTAACGGTAACGCCCCGGTAATTTTATTGAAGTAACGAGTAACGGTAACGACCTCCGAAATCATGTAACGGTGCCCATCACTGTCCATGGGGAGCCCGATCAGTCCGTCGTTATCAAATATATTCCAATGCTATCATGAAACTCTCTGTCTTAACGATTGCCCAAGTGACTTCAAACCAATCCACTAGAATCGTTATGTATAGACATCTTCCCCATATTCAAAAATAAAATGAACTCTGATTTATTTCTGAAATGAAAATGTATATAGTAAACATCCAGATATCAAGTTCACAGCCGAAAACTAATCAGCTAATTCCTTAGCCTTTCTAGATGTTCTAATAACCAACCAAGACTCGACGCTTGTCTCTGGAGTTTACAGGAAAGCCACGTTCTCCGGCCTCGGGACAAGTTTTTTCAGTCACTGCTACGATAATTTTAAAATCAATGCAATAAAAATTTTTCTATTTCGGTCATACTAGTTGGCCTCTTCCTACCTTATCTTCTCAAACGAAGTTGACTTTCTCCGAACTTTCTTTAAAAATAACGGTTATCCACACTATCTTTTGTACAACTACTGAAAATTATAGTTCCTAGACAAGCTGTTCGATCCTGACGTAAGCAAACCTTCCGTCAGCAAATTAAACTTCTTTCACTCGCTTCCACACTACAACAAAGCCACTGTTAGTGCAATGAACTCATTGAAAACGTTTCTCTTTGAAGTCTACCCACATAAAAGCTTCGAATTTTCATACAAAAACACATTTACCTTTGGGTCCTACTTTAATTTAAAGACAAACCCCCACACCACATCTGTCAAGTGTTATCTAACGTTTCAAATGCAGAGGATGCAATGCCTCATGCATCGGTAGGCTGCACTGAACATTTCAAAGCCGCATTGACCAACATTTAGGTGTATACAGCCGAACCGGCTTACCACTTGCAAAACCTTCACATTTGACTCCCCGCCTACATGCTGAGCAAAGCAACCATCCCATCAGTAGGAATGACTTCTCAATCATTGACTGTTCTAATCCAATTGAACTCACATTATTAAAGCCCCTTTACAGCAACAGAACTAGACCCAGCCTCAACATTATGAACTTAGCTGTACCGCTTCACAAAACCCTCGACGAACTTCACATCTGCTGACTGTACAGGAGCTGACATCTGGCTCTTTCACGCAGCTCTCTTCATTCGTTCTTTAGACCTGCCCGACCACATCTATGCTCCCCTATCCAGAAAATAAAGGGTAATTTATATTGATTTGTATTGCTAAGAAACACTCGTCCTCAACTTCACCACTTCTAATGACTGTGATTTATTCTTCTCTAACTTGTCTTTCCCGACTTTCTCATGATACTGTGGGGGAACGCCGTCGCGCATGGATTCCTTATTTCTATGAACATACGGTACGTCCCTTGTTTTTCCTCTGACAGACGGAGACGGAGGGTCAAACTATTCATAGCGTTTCAAGTTGATTACTGATAACTAAAATTCAGCTTCATTGTACACTTTTGCCTCCGCCAATGAGGTTATGTTTTCGTCGGCTATGTTTGTCCGTCCGTCTCTCTGTCTGTCATAAAGATAACTCAAAAAGTAATGGACGGAATTTACAGGGATTGTTAGGTATGTTAGGAGAAACAGACGATGAACTTTTGGTGAAGATCCGACTATCCGTTTAATATTGTTTGTCTGACTATTTTTGTTAGTGCCATAACTTAAAAAGTAATGCACGGATTTTCATTAAATTTACATGAGTGGTTGGGTTTATTGCAAAGAGTAAATGATTAAATTTTTGTGACGATCTGTTGGTCGCTGTATTTGACCTATGTTTGTTAGCGCAATAACTTCAAAAAATTGTGAATAAATCTTTAAGAAATTTTCAGGAATTGCTAGTAAGTTAACAGACATATTGTTAAAATACATAATTGATTAAATTTTGGGGGTGATCGGCTTGCCTGTTTGTGTGTTTGTCTCATGTTTGTTCAAATGTTTTAGTAGCATAACTCAAAAAGTTATGAACGGATTTCCAAGAAAATTACAGACACTGTTAATATCATAATAAGGCACAAGCGATCAGATTTTGGTGTTGATAGTAAGAAAATCATGGGTTCAGAGCCGATTTAAATTTTTCGTTACCGCTGCCTTGCTTGGCGGAGGTATGCACTCTCAGAGTGCTCTCGTTTATTTCTAATTCTCACTGATAGTTGTACTTTGTGAATGTGCTATGCAGTTTTACGAGCTTAATTTTTGTTCGTCCTCTTATCTGTGGGTGTGACAAAAAAAACTCCTTTGTTCATTAAATGCTCTTGTAGAAATTAGCATTCATTTCATGCGTCCAGCTCACTCACGGTGGCTTAGGAATTATTTCGTTTATAGTTTTTACAACTATTGTGCACTTTTTATTCAAAATTTTATTCAAAGTTTATTCTATTCGTTAAGTTCCTTGGTCACATAGCTCATCTTTCTTGACTTAGTTTCTCAATATTGCGTTTGCTTCAATTTACGAAATTTTCTTCTTGGATCTCTTTTCCTTACGCATTCAGGGATGAAACTCATTGAAATAAAGCGGTAATCAATTAGTAGGTTTTTTTTTATTTCAATATAGCTTTGCAGTGAATGTACGGCACATACAGAATACACTCAACTAATCTTATTACTAAGCGTCTGTTTTTATTGAACAAACTGGATTTCCCAATAGTCATCTTTCTTCTTATTTCTTCTCATTACCGCCGCCGATGAGGAGAGGCTTTGACATAGTTCGTCTGTGTTTCAACAACATAACTGAAAAAAGTTATGAAATAATTTCCATGGAACTTGCAGAACTGTGCAACCCATTTGTGTTTGTTCACCTGTCTGTTCGTCCATTAAAGGTAAAGTCAACTTTTACTCTATACTCCACTGGGAATCCACATACACTGGTTCGTGCGGCAGATATGGGCAAAATGGCCCCAGAAGAGAAAGTACAGCTGCAGCCGACCACGGATAAGATCTATGGCGCCGATACGGAAGTTGTAACGACCCGAGCCTTTCTATTCTCTCATTCTTAGCAAAGTAAGTGCCCCCACGCAGCTCTGCACATCAAACAACGGTCGACTCAGCCCGGCAGATGCCACATTACCCAAAATTAATAGGTATAAAAAATTCAGCAGCAGGAGTTGCTACGAATTCCCTACACAGACTGAAATTAAAATCAGTAGGTCATTTTGAATTTTATTCAAAGCTATAGACTACTAGAACTACAACAAAGTAAGACCCCTTCCGAAGGAAATGAAGGGTCGCTCAGGCTGGTGTTAAAATGCTTTGATACAAACACAAGCTCGATTAAAGGGGGCAATAAATTACTAAAGGTATTACTACAAGTTAACAATCGCAATAAAGTGTGGCAAAAAAGATGCACCGAGCTACAAAAGTGTTAACATACGTTGAGTAGTGCAAAAGGATCTCTAAACATTGACAAGACAATAATTGAAAAGCAATGGTAGGTCGGGGGTAGGGCAGGCTTGTTGAACGGCGCTGTGTCAGCGCCAGAGGATGGGGGGGGGGACAATATTATTTTGCCGTCATCTGTAGCGGTTACAGACTACCAATTTTCGCCTGACTCGGGAAGACCTGGAAAGAAGAATTGGAACAAAACGAAGCCGCCATAGAGGTCAGGGCTGCGACTGTACAGTTTTCAGTTCACTGCCGAAAAGAAACGTACATTTTCAAGAATCGAACACGCAACTTAACTGCGGTGGCACAAATTTGCAAGAACACGCTGAGTTTCTCTAGGCAAACTGATTTAAATTACTTTAGTTTCAAAGCACCTAATATATTGATAGAATGCAGCGTGTGTCTTAAAACGAAATAATTAGTAATTAATTGATCAATATAGTATAAATGTATTTTATCGGGCTAGTTTACACGAGATGTAAAAAACCGCGACATGTGTTATCCTATGGGACGTGACATACTAGAGAAACCGGCGCCGCGTGCGGTTGCCGCAGTCTGATTTTTTTTCTGCCGCACTTGTTGGCGGGAGAAATCATAGCCGCAACCGCACGTGGTCGCGGTTTTCTGAGTCAACGCATGGAAAGCTATGTCTACTGACATACTATGCCGCGTGCGGCTGCGGAAAAAGTCTAATCTTCTCTTGAATTTCGAATATTTCGAATAATGTAAGCATGTTGAAAATATCCATACATCACTTCTATAATTTTCTTATATTTTCATTACTTCACTATTAATATAGATATCACCATTATGGGTAGCAGTGACTTTTGAACAAACAAGATAAAACTATCAGTTTGTAAGTATTATTGTCATTCCAAAGTTGTACAATTATCATTCCAAAGTTGGCAACCCTGCCTGTGATGACGTTCATCTGCAGTAGCTTTCAAGCATTCGTCAAGTGCACTTCATGTCTCACACTCCAGTTTGGTTTTCAGATAAAATTATTCAGATACCAATTGTGAAAACCGCAGTGAAGGTCAGTTTAGCCGCATATAGTATGTCAGGTTTAAACTTTTACGGTTTACCGCAGCCGCGAACGGCTGCGGCCGTTCGTTGCCGCGAACGGCTGCGGCAAACCGCATCCGCACGCGGCATAGTATATCATAAACCTTAGCGAGGAGACTGTACTTTACGTAATTTAATTTACCCGTAAAGTAAAGGAACAAATCCCACTCTCGCAGTCTGAAGAAGGCGGTCGCAGGTCCGAAAATGCCCACAGTCAGTAAGATTTTCTGGCCCCTTAGTAACGACAAACTCCATTCAAACGATCCGCCTGCAGTCCAACGATTTGTGCTGCAAAGAGAAATAAAAATTCTTTACATTCCGCCCCCCCCCTCCGGTCCAAAACATCTAAACAGTATAGACTTGTATTCCTTGAAATGATACACACCTGATGCATTGGTTCGCCAGTGGTTGTGTAACTATCTTGAAATAGTGAAAAAGAAGTAAGATGAAGGATGAACTGAGCCAGCTATTCAAAATTGTTTAATTTAAGTTAATTAAGGTGTTTTAAGCCATCAAGGTGCAGAGTAAAGGCCTGGTCTCCGCTTTTAGAATAACGGACATACCACGATGTGGTTACCAGGCTCAGCCCAAAATGTTCAACAGAAGTTGACAATGGTCGAACAGAATGGCAGGCGGACTTAGAAAGAAAAGTTATACTGCTGAAATAAGAGGTGCTTAATTCCTGCTTTGCGGAATCCATGTTGACCACACCGTAGCCGCACTACTTGAAGAATTCCACACGCCGTCGGGGCTACAACAACGGAGTCAAGTCACTATTGGCGATGACTCTATATAGCAGCATCGGGCGTATGGGCTCGTCAAACTTTCACTCGAGAATGGAGGAAGCTGAAACCCGCCAAGAGCGACTGTACAATTAAGATCAGCTTAAATCTGAACTGTTAGTGAAGATGCTGGTGACGCCGCGAGGTTTCAGGGCAAGCTACCGCAGTTAACATTTGAAGGCGACTGTATCAAGAGCGAGAGCGATATAGTGTCTGCGGTATGGGCTCTAAAAAGAAACTGATATTTTTGTGGGCACACCAGCCCTTAAATAGCCTTCGATTTCAGAGGATTTCAGGCGATGACCGCCGCGCAATACCAACCGGTCCCGCTTCAGAAACCAGAGCTTTGCTGACCGTTAACAAAGAAGCCCACCACGGGTTTATTTTTTATATGGGGATGGGCATATCTTCATCAAATTAATAGAGTGTTAGGAATATCACGAAGTACACATGAATACAGATCGGTGATGATCTGTTTGTATGTTCGTCATTCTTCCATTCTGTTAGTAGAGTTTTCTTAGCGGAGGTTTGCGCTCTATGAATGCGTCTAGTAAGAATAACTCGATGATTTCTCAATTTTCTTAAAAAAAAAAACAATCATAGATAGGCATTATTTCTCTTACTATATTCGCAGAAAATTTACGTCAAAGTCGCCATTGATTCGCTTACACCATATATAAGGTCGTAGACAAGTTACCGGCTCTTCAGAAGTTGCTCCAGCCCTGCAAAACGTCGATGATCTGTACTATGACTGAAAAACTGGAAGAGAGCTACAAGTAAGAGCAACCTGCAAAAGTTCCAGAGAACAAAAGCATTGTTTTTAACAATATCTCCTACCAGTATCAAAACATCTACAAAGCTTGAAAATAAGGAAGTGCAGAACTTTACTCTAAATCAAGAAGCAAATCTTCTATCTATGAAGTGCAAGCTGAAATAACGTAAAATGTGAATGCTTGACTACTGCCCTTTTTAGCCGAGCTGGGATCCAGGATATCCTAGTTCTCCTTATTTAATATTGAGAGCGTAACAGCCTTACTAATGCGTGAACTAACCAAGGAACGCCAATAGAAGAAAGGAGAGTAGGGAGGAGCAAACAGAATTATACGATGCTGCATCATTCTATCGAGAGCATCTATATCTTATAGGCATTTTGCAAATGTTTGACAGCGGCAAAAACATATGTAAAAACATATGTAACAAGAACACTCTGAGAGCGCTTACCTCCACCAAGCAGGCAACGGTGACAATAAATTTAAATTGGTTCTGAAGCCATTAGTTTCTCTGTATCAACGCAAAAATCGAATCATTTGTGCCATTTGCTAGTAAATATTAACAGTTTCTGTAATTTTCTTGAAGATGGGTTCATTACATTTTAGAGCTTTGCTGCTAATCGTTATGACACACATTGGTCAAACACGCAAACGGACCAACCGATTATCGCTAAAATTTTATCATTCATGTTTTTCAGTATTACTGGAAATTCCTGTAGATCCATCCATAATTTTTTGAGTTATAGTGCTAACAAGCATGAACAAAAACAGCGACAAACTAACAAATGAACCAACAGATCAACACAAAAATTGGGTCATTTGCTCTTCGTAGTATACCTATCAACTCAGGTAAATTTTATAAAAATCCGTCCATAACTTTTTGAGTCCTAGTACTAAGATAAAATATGCAGACAAACCGACAAACGGGTTCTCACCAAAAGTTAATCATCTGTTATTGCTAACGTGCTTAACATTCCATGTAAATTGTGCAAAGATCCATTCATAAGTTTTTGAGTAATCTTGGTGACAGACAAGCAAAGAGACAGACAAGCACGACAAAAACATAACCTCCTTGGCGGATGAAACTGCAGCACTCTGAGATTGCCTATCTCCGCCAATGCAAAGCAATGGTAATGTAAAATTGAAATGAGTTGTGTAACTATGATTATGTAATTTCTTTTGGATCAACACCAAAATTAATTATGTATACCTTTTGAAGGTAATTTTCTTCAAGACCCGTGGTTAATTTTTCGAGTTATGCTGCTAACAAAAATTGTAATAAACATTAGTCAAACACACAAACAGACCAGCGCCAAAAGTTAATCATTTATATCTTACAACGTTTTTAACAATTCCTGTAAATTTCATAAAGGTACATCAATAACTTTTTGAGCAATGTACTAACAAGCATAAAATCAAACACAACGGCGAGCATGCGAACAAACAAATCATCACAAAATTTTGCTCATATACTCTTCATGATATACCCAACAACTCATGTAAATTTTATAAAAATCCACCCATAACTGTTTGAGTTATGGTACTAAAAACAAAAAAGAATAAAGTAGGCAAACAAACGAGCTGATGAATGGATTTTCGCCAGTAGTTTATCAACTTTTACTGTTAACATGCCTAACAATCCCTGTAAATTTTTTGTTAAGATCCGTTCGTAACTTTTTGAATTATCTTGGTGACAATCAAATAGAATTACCATACAAACAGAATAACAGACAAACAGATAAAAATGCGACAAAACATAACCTCTTTGGGGGAGCTAATTAGCCGATACCCCCGCGATCTCCGTTCTGCAAATGAACATTTGGAAAATTTGAGGCCAAATGTCCTCTGACCGCCTTCGAGCCAAAATGACGCTGTCACCACAGAGTAGCCTCCAAAGTTGATCTTTAGATTTTCACCAAGGAGCTTTAATAGAAAGGAGGGAGCCAGGAGCCTCGTCTGTGAAGCTCTAGTTTCTGGCATGCCTTTCAGCTGTGGCTGCTGCCAGTCGCCGTATGCACCAATCGCATATTAGTACATCAGTTTGTTGCACCTACGTCACTTCCGTCCAATGAGTTTAATGTGTGTTCGTTCGTTACAGTAGCCAGGTGCCAGAAGTACTCTCTTTCATGAACGCGGCGCAGCAAGACCGGAATGGTTGACTTCCTGGCGAGCAAGGCTCTCTCCTCCCTATTAAATCTCCTTGATTATCACTGCTTCATTGGACTTACATACCAATCTCTGCAGCCAGGTTACTCTGTCGTAAAATTTCGGCCTGTTCCTGAAGTTCTGTTTGATTTGCCTTATTGCTAGGAGGCCAAAAGGAATGAGGCCAACTCGTAATCTCTGCCGTCATTTTGACTGCGGGCCCCCTAGTTATTTATATCAGAAGAGAAACTATTCCAGATGAATCAAAAAAGTTGCCAGTATTAAACCATATCGCCAAATTGAATGTTACTTATCGTACCGACCGTCAACTACGTTTCATTCTTATGCTCATAGTTTAATTTAATTTGGTATTAAAAAAAAGAGATGAAAAGTATTTATGACTATGTTTGTTGGCAATCAGATTTTTTTTCTATTTCACAACTAGGAAAAGTACTGCTATAACTATCTCAATAAAAAAAGAAAGTTTCTGTATCAGTCACATTTTTTGGTATCGGTGTACGTCTAATCTAAATTATAACTCTGCTTGAGGCTCCGTCCGTCCTTGTGTACGTCTCTACGTCTGCACGTTAAACTTTTCACTGTTAGATAGCGGCGGCTTCAACTTGCAAGAAGCTCTGAATTTCGCTGGAACGAAGTTCAACTATAGCTGTCTTCTTTAGCACTTCTTGAAAAAATTTCTCTCACTTACAGATCAAAGACTTGAAGACCATTTCACTCGTATCTAATCTACCGCCTTTCATTTCTTTCACAACGTAGTGTGTTCGCTTGGCTTGTGGCGCTCGACGTATTTAATAGGGCCAACCAGATACGTAAGTAGGACTCCCTGCACGAGAACAGAGAGGATATTGTTGGAAACATGGGCTGTAAAGTATTCTTTCAAGCGAATGTACGAGATCTCGGAAAATACAATTAAATCTTGAGGACAGAGGGTTAGGCTGCTTTGAGTGAAAATATTACCCGACTTTGTTTGTTGTTTGAAGTGACAATATAAGTTTAACAGTGGAGTATAGCACGAAAAACGTCATTAGCAACGCTGGGCGCGGCCTTTTTATCACTCCAAGTTATGCTGTTGTGAAAGCTTGACTGTCTGTGGCTCTGACGCAGTTTTGGCCGGCGCTCTTCAGTTACTGCAAAAGTAAATTTGTGTAGCCTATTTCTGCAATTTACGACGTGTTGCGCATTTCAAGGACAGATTTGCCACTTGCTATAGGCCATTGAACCTTATTCCGTAAAACTGTAGTAAGCGATGACGAATCTTGTTTACCCAAGATATTCCGCGATTACATTAAATAAAATAATTAGAACTTGTGCCGCGTGGAATTATTTGTATTTGCAATAACTGAAGAGCACTTGCCGTAACTGCGGCAGAGCCACAGTTAGTTAAGCCTTCATAGAAAAGTAACTTGGAGTGACAAAAAAGGCCGCGCCCAGCGTTGCTATGATGTTTTTCGTGCTCTACTCTACTGTTAAACTTATACTGTCTCTTTTGTTAGTAATATCACTTTTCAAATCCATCACTGTACCTATTACTTCTTCTTTATAGCTTGTTCTTGTGGATTATGCATTATACGTTGTTTCAGCAAAATACCTACAAACATGCCAAGTTACTTGCAATTATTGATTTATGTCAGTAAAATGTCGCTTATTTTCCATTTTTATTGGTAATACATGGTTACAAATCAGTGGTAGTGGCTAAAAAAGGCTACTTCTACTTCTAGCTCAAAGCGAGGGTGGTCCGCTCTGACGTCACAGGCTGGAGCAGTGAAGGGGCTGTGACTTCACGATTTTTAGATCTGCTGATGTCTGATCCTCCTGTTATTTTTACTCCCTGATGATATTGAACCGGTAACCATGACAAAGTATGTATTTTAAACGGAGCTCAAAGTCTTTTCACTTTCGGAGTCATTCTCATGTGTGAATAGGGAGACATAGAATTGGGCAAAACAGTGCCCGTGTTTCCTAGAATTTTCTCGGCTGCCTCAGCTAAGACGCGTCTACCCGCCACCCATACCAGTCTTGAACTATATCAGGCGCTCGCACGCAAGCTCTCAGATGCTCAATGTACGGCTATGATCTTAGATTAGCATAAAATTTGCGTTTGTTGCTTACGAGACTCCTACTCTAACTTTCTCAAGAAACAAAATCAAAAGTGAGTGAAGAAAGAGGAAATGCCTAAATATAACAGTCAATAAGCAAAGGCAAAAATGGTGACAGATCGTTTTTCTACCAATTGAATTGCCGCATAAAATACCCATTTGTTTTGCCCAACTAATATTTTAAATACATGGTTACTTCCAAAGATCAAAGAGATTTTAAGTCAATAATGAGCAAAATTATAACATCTGTGAGACGCCGGCTTCCTACCTTCTTTCCTTTTCTCTTCCAGGCTGCAACGATACTATAAATCGGTGTAACGGCGAAGAAGATTGTGATAACGGACTGGATGAACAGAACTGCACAGCATGTCGAAACTCAATCTTGTGCAACGAGGCGTGTCTGCATTACAACGACTCGAAAGTGTGCGATGGAAGGAATGATTGCCTTGATGCAGCTGATGAGCAAAACTGTACAGAGTGTCAAGAAGACTCATTCATGTGCAACGAGGCGTGTCTGTTTTACAACGACTCGAAAGTGTGCGATGGAAGGAATGATTGCCTTGATGCAGCTGATGAGCAAAACTGTACAGAGTGTCAAGAAGACTCATTCATGTGCAACGAGGCGTGTCTGCTTTACAACG
>LQNS02000211.1:30282916-30296486 GCA_001587735.2 Parhyale hawaiensis
AACTTTGTCATTTACCCCCGGTATCTGTACTTGCGTGTAGATCTCGTCCTTCTTCTAGACGAGATCCGTCGAACTCACTACCTGAATTACCATTGTTCATAACCGCACGGAATCTAGCTTTGCCCTTATCCAAGTAATAAATATATAAAAACTAACTGTGAGTTTAAAATCCCTGACACTCATAGGGCAACAAGCCTCGCCTAAGCACTCGCCTTCTGCTTGAGGTAACCACCGCGCCACAACACTCGTTTTTGGATCCTTTCCATCTTATTGATGTTTTTCTGGTGGGTATGAGACCAAAACTGGATGGCGTATTCGAGGTGGGTCTAATCATGGACTTGTAGAGTGCCAAAATTACGTCGCTAGACTTATAGTCAAAGCTACGTGCAATCAACCCTAGCATTTAGTTGGCCTTCTTGCAACTTTCCTGGACCTGCCAATCCCACTTGAAATCATTCGTGATTGTAATGCCGAGATCACGCTGTGATGCGACATCCCTCATCGCTGCCCCGTCCATAGTGTAGATGTTAAGTGGGTTATTGTGTTCGAGGTACATCACAGAACACACATATCGACATTAAAGTTTATCTGCAACCTTTCACCCCAATCGGCCAGTCGGTCGAGATATGAGAGCAGGGCTTGCCTGTCTTCCTCACGATCGGCACGGGTACACCATTTGGTGTCATCGGCGAATGTACAGATTCGACATAGCAGTTCCCCGTTCATATCGTTGACATATACCAAGAACAGGACCGTGCCCAGCACGCTTCCATGTGCCACACCGGATGTCATAGGCACCCAACCCGATGCTCCGTGACCCACGCAGACACGCTGCTTTCGCCCGAAGAGCCATGCTCTGAGCCACATCAGGTGTCAACTCTGAGTGGAGTCCTTTCAACACTCTATGATGTACCGTACCTCATGCGGACCTACAGACTTCGAAGGGTCCAGCTGTTTCAGCTCGCGCTCAACTTGGCACGGCATGAAGGCAACATCATCAAGTCTCGTCTCATTAAATACCGGTTCTGGATTTGGAACATCGGTCATATTCTCAATGGTGAATACTGAAGCTAAGTATGCTTTCAGAGCATCTGCATACCTGCATCGTCTAAAACCAAACCACCGTCTTGGTGCAGGAGAGGACCGATTATGTCTCTGGCAAGTCTCATTTCGTTGATGTAGCTGTAGAAGGCCATAGGATTCAGCTTGGCATTTCTGGCGACCGTTTCTGCTATTGCACGCTTCGCTTTCCTCACCTGTCGCCGCGCTGCACGGCACGCTCTGACATCTTCTGTCATACTAGCTGCGCGGCGTCGCTCCCTTGCTATACGATATTTCTGCTGCCGGTTCGTCAGAGACCGCTGAACCTGAGGTTCCACCACGATGGCTTCGATTTCTTACTGCCTCTATCTAACACTTTTTTGGTATTGCCATCTCGGTAAAGTTAGCCAGTTGTGCAACAAGATTTCTGTAGCTAGCGTTTACGCCCTGTTCAGGGTCGAGTGTCAGGCCAGCTGCCAATCCCTTTAACAAGTTGAAGTCCGCTTTTGTGAAATCGTATTGGGTTACATAGGTTGCGTTCTGACTTTTCTGACAATGAATGGTAAATTTTATCATGATGTGCCCAAGGCGGGCCCCACCTCCACCTCGCCTCCAATCAGGGAGCCCTCAGTACATAAGAGCAGTTCTAAAATATTATCGCCTTATAGTGGGCTACCGCACTGCCTGCACCAGGTGGTGTTGCAGCGCAAATGCAGTAAGCCTGTTAGCTTGGCACGGGCTTCCATTTTATTCCTTAAAGTCGCCGAATGTAAACGACTCGTGCCTGTTGTCCAGAAGCTCCTGCAGCATGATATAAAACGACTCGTTATCTGTAGCTGACGCTCTGGGGCTCCGGTACACCAGAATAAGCTTAAAGGCCCTTCTACTTACTGGTACTATTATAGTAACGCAGCAGATCTCGATGGTGCAGGTCGCAAGGGCCTTCCCTTGTACTGGGTTTAATTTTTCACTCATGAGTAAGGCTGAACCTCCTACTCTACCAGTATCACTTGGTCGCTCAATGGCGAATAGTTCGTAGCCCTGAACTCTTCCATTTTCTTAGCTAGCGACTGGGCATTACAGAGTATAACCCGCACGGCATCAGCAGAACCCAGGTGACCTGCACGGGGTTGTCTCAAAGGCGGTCTCGAGCATGAGGAGGACTGAGGTTCGGCAGAAAGGTCAATTACCGGACGGTCTCTCCCCCTCCTAGACTGGAGTTTAAAGACCTGTCGTTGTGAGTGTATTCACGTATCTCATTATCCACCACGACGCCTCAACCGTGCCGCACCCCATTCGTTCAAATGAAGGCCATCACGGAACAACTCAGGGTGACCGTCGACGTGAACGGAAGTATCCATAAATCGGACGCCCTGAGCCTCACCCAGAATTCTAAGCATATGATTAGCCGAAATTACCTTCTTACGAAATTACAAACCATCTCTGGGTCGTGGGGTATCGAGCTGATAGTCACTGCACCGCAAGTGTTCTTAGCAAGTTCAATGGCCTCCTTGAATGTCTCAGTAATTTCTTCCAACTGTTTCTCGCGCAGATCGTTGCATCCCTTGTGAGTGACCATGAGCGTATGCTTGTTGAATGAGTCTGCCTGTCGAAGCTCATGGGCCAGATGCTCCACCCCTCCCCCAGGAAAGCAGAGAACTTTTCTCTTCTATAGGCATCGCAGTCGAAATTCCCGCTCCTGCTCCCTTGAGATGAAGTCTCCGAGTAGGACATTTTCTTTCTCATTGTAATTGCTTCGAGGAATTTGAAGTGGATTTCTACTGGATCCTGCAGTTGGCACCGTCTGGTTGCATCCTGTTCCGTTTTTAGCGCGATGTCCCCTACGCTTTCGTTGACGGCCTCTCTTGGTGTCTCCAGTTGGCCTTGCAGTTGCTGAGGTTTCTGTAGAATCCGGTGTCACGGGATGACCGTCCGCTTTCACAGCTGTCTGTGGTGTATGCTGATCATAGTTATCCCTCGTTTTAGGGTATCGTTTACTAGAACAAAGGCGGTTTTTAGAGCCGTAGCAGTTCACTTAGACCATCTTGCCATAGCCGACACTGGTCTTATCTCCAAATTTTCAAAATCAGTCGCTCTCCGTATTTTTGTATGAACTTCTGCTACTAGCTTAGCGAGTTCCTCGAAACGTCCCGCAAATTCTGCCATCTTAGCCTCAGCCAGTTTCTCCCGTTGATGGAAGGCTGCCAATATTTGAGACTGCGCTGCCTCGAGCTGCACTATGTCAACGTTCCATACTTTGGTTTCCAATCTTTCGATCCTAATCTCTAAATGACTCCGTTCGTTGTCGATTGCGCTCAAGTGCAGCGTGGATTCAAGCTTTTCAACCCTCTCCTCAAGCTTTGTAAGCTTTGATGATATGCGATCGAGGGCTGCTTGTACTTTTTGGCTGAACTCACAGTGCCTGCATGGAGCCCGCAGGCCTTCAAGCGCTACACACTTCAGGCTCACAAAAGAAGCTAGTGTTACTTCACCACTCCAGTGGTGTTACACCAGTGGTGCTACACTTCACCACTCAGCAATTAACAGAGCCGGGCTGTAGCAAACTCAGTATGATCTCTTGTAACGGCCCTACTACTACTACTATACATTCATTACAAAACACGAATTTTGAAGATGTGAATGGCTGCCTACTACTAGGAACTTCAGATGAAATTTCTGCTGCATTTTTTCGACGTTTGTGGGGTCTGAAAACAGTAAAACGTGGTAAAGGGAACAGTGAAAATTAGAGAGAATGAGAAATTGGACTGTGAAATTAAAACACTGAAGAATCAGCTGACCGCTTCTGTTATGGGTGAGTCTGCTCCGCAGACATGTTCCATTGCTTTTGAAACCCAACTAGGCATTATACTTCAAAGAACAATGAGATAATGAATAAAATTCAATTTGAATACAGAGACAGTTTGCTTACATCGATTCTTTAGCAATAAGAAGGCTGCAAATGAATGTCGGGCAGCTGATAGTTGTTGGGAATGGAACGTCGTATACCGTACTTTTAATGCTGTGTTTATGTAATAATTCTCTCATTTGCATGAGAAAGTTCATCGAATAGACAGTTAAGATTCAAGAACTATATTTTCCGGTATGCAGTGCAAAATGTGTGAAAATGTGTTGTTTTCAGCTATTCTATGTCAGCCATAAGATTTATGAATATATCAACCTAATGGCTCGCTTCGCTCCTCCCATGTACTGAGTCGCTCCTATAGAAGTTGTGCACTGAAGTTTTCTCATGTTTCCAAGTAAGCAGTGAAAGGTAGGACGCGTTATATTACTCAGTGAAATCAAATGATAATTGTGTGAAATCAGTTTCATTTGCAGCCTAAAACGTCTAGCAAATTTTGAAAAACCCCACCGGAGTTCGAAGGAAGCTGCCGGAGGAAGCAACAATGAATTGTTGCCAGAGGTGGGAAGTAAGTTTCACTGCAAATAGAGCGTTTAGATCAACAAAGCTAATAGAGGAAGTTTTTTTTCCAAAACTTTTGTGAAAATACCAGGAAAACATTAATATTAGCTAGTGTGAACCACAGTTGCACTCGTCCCAGACCTTTTATTATACTAGGAATAGTATTACTGGTTTGAAAATCGCACACAGGCAGAGGTTATAGGAGATGCTGCTTTTATTCGATGTTTGTGGTCTGAGATGTTTGCATTTTTAAAATGAGTTAATGCGATGGTCCATCGCCGATTGTGACAGCCTACGATGGCCATCACCGACAGTTATTTCATCGCAAATCACTGCCGATAAAAATTGGCGATTTTTTGGTTCCGATGCCGATGGTGCGATGGAAGTGCCATGGATTTTGCCATCGTAACATAATCGGAGACGCCTACCTCTAGTATTAGAGGTGGACCGAATGTCTGTTTTTTAACATTCGCGAATGTGAATATTTTTATATACATTTGCGAATGCGAATATTTACTCAAAATTTCATTTCTCAAGTAACATGACAATTTATTTGGAGTCTAGATTCTGGAGTCTGGACTCTAGAGTGGACTATTCGAAATTCGAATTCATGGTAAGAGTTTAGCCACAGAAAATTGAATAACCAATTAAAATCCATTAGATTTTCTTTGTTTCCAGGATGCGGGACAGAGACCCACTTTCACATGCATCCCTCACCCTCTTCCCCAACCACCGTCCTTTGAAACGGGATAATTTAGATTGATATATTCACGAGTTTGCATGCAAGCCATTATTGCTTTTGCTAGTACAAGTACAAAGTCTAAGTATCTAATAGCTAAATTTTACTATTGGCAGGTTGAACTTCCAAAATAACCATTTTTCTCCTCTTTCGCCAGTCAGGTTACATCGTTTTTCATCGTATACTAGGCCGGACCATTAAAAAGCCACGCACTCGTAACACTAGTTGGCGGACGAGCAAGATAATACTCCGCTAGCTGAGAAAGATTAGGATTAATATTTACGTGTATCTTCCACAATTTCAGAGGATCTTTATCGGTGGATATGCTTGGATTCTGGCAAAATATTCGCACATCTACATGTGAACGCGAGTATTGGAAATCATGGGAATATTCGCGAATGCTAATATTCGGTCTAACTCTAGTATGTACACGGTAAATTGAAAACTACGGTAATATAAAAGAATTACACCTACAGTATGAGAGAAGTGGTATCAGTGTGTTTCAGTTATCTGTCTGGGTCTAGTTTTCACCAGCAATTTTACAATCATCCTGCAAAACAAAATCAGCAAGTCTTTTTAATTTCATCTCACAGGAGATTATGGCCGTAAGTATTTTGCTTTCATTTATCAGGGTGAGCAAAGATAGTACATCCCTAAGTTCACTGAAGCCATAGAGCAACAAACAGTGGACGTAAGCTGAATGATGACAGCCATGATACAACACCGTTGATTTCTTACCGCACACTTGCTCAGATTCATCATAACTGTTTCCGCAATCATCGTGGCCGTCGCAGAACTGTTCGAAGGCAACACAGGTAGAACGTTCATAATCGTCTTCAGCTTCACAACTTCGTTTTCCTGGCGGACAATCTGAAGTGGAGGAAATGCGATGAGCAGAGGCAGGTAAAAATATTAGAGAGGACGCATAACTAATAAATTTTGATGCCTCCATTCATATCATGGAGCGGACATGACGTTACCTGGACTTGGTTCAAAGAACTCTCGTGAGCCTGTAAAGTTTTCTGTTAAATACTAAACGACTATTCTCAGTTACTAGGGTATCCAAAACATGTCGGGGTGGATTCAAACGGAGTTGATTGCCGACTGCATCTCGTAGTATTACGCAAGGTAAGGAGACAGAAGTTGAGTCTCCACTAAAGCCACAAAACAGCCGCCGACTCAGAATACCAGCCGCTGAGTGCAGCAGCTATTCACTCTACGCATAAATACCTGTAAGACTGAAACACAGTTAAGATACTGTAAACATTCAGGACGCCCAAACTCCACCCTAGTGTAAAGCTATCAGATCAAAATCTTACCTTCAGTAGACTTCTTTCGGGAGGTCCTGTCCTCTCACAATCTCAAAATGTTAGGCGAACCTGATACAGTGGGTTACTTAGTCATAAGAACCGCCTACTACCTACTCTACATTTGATCATGTACCTTGTTCTAATAAACTTACTTAACTTCACACTGTCTCTGCATTCTACACTAGTCAGGAAGCTCTATAGCCCAGAATCCCACAGCACAACTGTAGCTACAAATACGTCACTGTCACAAAACGTAGGCTTTGGGGCTCAAGCGACCCCACCCCACAGTCAATTAGGAACACATGCCGCTTTCTGACAACTGAAATATCGAATTTTATGGCCTACTTCTATTAGGGAAATGACATTCGAAAATGACTTTATATGGAAATTATGGTCTTTTCAAATCTTGTATTTTCTACCGACTCATGACAGAGTAACAGTGGTACTTTAATAAATAAAGTGGTACTTTAATAAACAAAAAACTACAATTTCCTGTCAATTATGAAGTTACTGTTATGTATAAGAAACACTTTTAATTATCTCAAGTAAATTTAGAGACTCGTGTAGAATATTCGAATCTTTTCACATTTTTAGTCTACTTTTTATAGTTTAACTATACCCGCAAAATATTAGAACGTCAGCCTTGGGCTATGTGAGGGTAAAGATATAGTCAGTTTGCTCGCATCCTCCACCGGGAAACCCACACGCACTGGTTTGAGCTGCGGATATAGGCCTATTAGCTCCAGAGGAGTAAGTAAGGCTGCAGTCGAGCAAAGGTTACCGAAAACTATGAAGTCATCGACGGAAGGTTCAACGACCTACTCCTACCCTTCCATATCTGGGCAAGGTAAGTGCCCCCACGGTAGCTGTGCATACAAGCAGCTGTCGACACAGCCCACTGTGCCCACAAAAACGCTGCTGCTAAGCTTAAGGAAAAATGCAAATATCATATTTTTTCAAATCGATGAGGAATCCTCAGCTGTAGTTCTCGTCTGCTTAACGTGTATGGTATCAATGACACGAACTTTGAGCAACTGATGTCAGCCCCTTAACCGGCCAAAGATGTTGCTTTGCCTATTAGTATCATCTGAATTACTGTGTTTCCAAATCACAGTGGAAAGAGCTATCGTCTGGTCGATACCAGACAATAAAAAAAAACACATCTCCAGCCACAAACTGAGAGGAGTTTTCGTCGTAGAGGGGTGGCGCTGTTGGAGGGAAGGGGTCAGGAAGTTCGCAGTAAAGAAACCACAACAATCACTAGAACCGCGGCGGGCGCTAATACCTTTGTGGGGGAAGCGCCAAATATTAACGAAGTAAGTAGAGCCGCGGCTGCTGTACCGCACACTCTGGTCACAGAAGGCTACCTTTCCTCCATAACAATTATGGCTATACCCTCCCTCGTCCTATCCTGACCCTCGCCTCAACTTTGATACTAACTTTGGAGCTACTCAATGGATTCGCCCAGTTCGGTGGTATAATCCTGTCTTGATCGCCAACCAGCTCCAAGCAACATTAGGCGGTAATCCCGTTGCTCGTGTAGTAGTAGTAGTAGTAGTAGTAGCTCGTGTTCATGTGAGGGGTGATGGGCTAACAATGAAGTAAGTAAGTCCTTTAAGTCCAGTTTATGAGCTCAAATTTTTACCCGGAGCCATGTGGAGTCGCGCTGCCGCAGCAGAGAACCTCAGCGCGAATCTTGAGGGCAGTGGACTAACGCGCTAACAAATGTCAAGTTAACCGTAGATGGACATGCTCTATTTGACGAGCTAGAATAGTTAACTGCGTGCTGTTGAAGTATTACGCTCTGGGCAGAAGAAAACTATTGCTACGGTACATTGTCCTTCCTACTTTGTACTGTTAGGAGTGTGGCAAACCTAACCAACAATGACGGCACCGTAATGACAGCGAGAGCAGCCCTCCTGTTAATATGTACTGTAGATATGTCAACAGAAGTTACTCATGTGAGCTCAACCTCAATGCAGACTCGATGTAAATTTGCAACTCAGTCAGTAGTTTAACACAGACTCTGAAAATACCACTCGAGGTTTGCACTACACAACAGTCAGGCAAGATACCGTGGTTTTGTTAAGGTAATAAAACCCAACAGTGGGTTCCTCACCTGCTCAGAGAGTTGAGGTCGAATGTGGTCTTACGTAAAGACTGACTTGTCAGCGGCAACCCCCTGGTGGCAATCAGCGTAAGAGCTGGCCGGGCGACAATCGTAATCTAGTAATTTCTCCAAGAAACCCAGTGCAAAATTCAAGACCGCCCTTTCTCTAATGTCACCACGCCACAGAACGTAAAGTCGCTTTGGTCCATGCTGTAATTACGAAGCCCCACTTCCCGAGATTCGCCGCCAATCAATCCAATGGGTAGAGGAAATCCAAAACACACAAATGTTAAAAATCTATCACACGGAGGAACAAGAATGCAACAAATACATACTGTACATACACATTGCTCAAGATGCACGAAGGCTGAGTTCCACTGCGAACTGGAAATTACTGCTAACTACTGTACAACGACTAGCCTGAAGGCCGCTTAGGAGTCGAGCTAAATACAAGCAAAGCCCTAAACCACTACCCTGCCAACTATCTTAAGCTAAATGTTACCAACATCTCGAAGTCAGCAACAGTAGGATCACAATATACACTTCAGTGGACTTCGACAACAGCAGCGCCGTCGCAGAGCCTCCGACGCCCACGCTTACCGAGAGCATGAGCCACTGCCGCCTTATCTGCCAAGTCAGCTGGCGATACTGTACCTGTTCTTCACGGGGAAGGTGCAGTGTGCTGAACGACTGCAGCGGCGAAATGACAGAGGCGCCAGAAGCGCTCATTCTAATCATCTGAACCCCCTACTGGAGTTTCGCTCATTCGCATATATCATGACAGAAAATGTAATGACTACAAACTGGTAAAAGATACACGTAAGTACCCACGGAACAATGTTAAAAATTTTATTTTATTCACTTCCGGCCCCGCAATCCGTCGCCGAACCAAAATTTTAGATGCAATAGGCAGCAGCAGCATTCAGCTGATATATAAATGACAAAAATGTTATTGATGAAATTGTTACACTAATTTCCAAAAGTGATTCTTGTTTTCTAACATTTTGACTTCGCCTTGCCGAAGCGAAAAAGCACCCACTTCTTTTGAATATTCAAATCGAACAGCTAACATGAAAACTGAAGAAATGTTTATATAACAATATTTTTTTTTTTCATTATGCTTGGAACGATAGGCACGCCAGTTAAATTCAATATTGCGTGTTAAGTGTGGAAGGAAGTGCTAGAACTAAAAATATATTTAATCCAACTCTAAATGTCTAGAAATTTAGCACAGAAAGGAATTTCTTGTTTTCACAATTTGCTTGGAACACACTTAACAAAATACCTAGTTCAAATAAGAGCACTTAGATCTGAAATAATACTCCAAGTAAGCAATTATACGGGTGTAAGAAGCAGCAACGTTAATTCTAAATGTTTCCGTTTATTCTCCCATTTCTTCTAACCTAATAACAGGGTGGTGCTATCGAGCGATATCTGATAATAACTTTTAATTGCACGAAATTTCAGGGATGCCGCGACTTGTCAAGCAATGTACGGCTCACGACAATGTTAACATTGAAATCGATACAGTAAGAATAGCCTAGCAGTAAGCGTAGTTCTAACTCAAGGATGAATATAATAACAACAACTTACGGCAGTTCTTTTCATCACTATGGTCGAGACAGTCTGCTTTCCCGTCGCATTTCAGATGCTTGCTAATGCAAGTCCCGTTGCCGCAGCGATGATGGTCCACGCATCTCGAATCTGCATAGATAATGTATCGCTGCTGAAAAAACTTCTTTGATTTAGTAACATAAAACGTCTTCGATTGGGACAAAAAGTCACGTTGCGTAGCTTACATCGAGCGATAAGTTAATTCAGATCGTTTTCTTTTTTTTGCCACATTGACTTGAGTTTAAGGCGTTAAGCGGAACCGGATCGGCCGAAACTCAATGCTGCTTCGCAGGTAGTGTGAGTTTCTTAAGCGTAACGCACTTGACTTTACCCAAATGTAAACAACAGTGGTGGTATAGAAATCAACTTTTTTTCCTTTCGCTGAATTGATATTAAAACAAAGGGAAGAATTTTTGCGATTTTAACCTCCTAAAATAACGATTTAAAAAATGATTGATTCGTTTTCTCTGAGAGCCACATTAGAATAGAAGAAAATCTTTTTCAGGGCTAACCTAAGTATATTGCTCTGGGGCATAGTACAATCGGGCCTCCGGTGTCACCCGGGGGTTTGTCGCAATCACGCCAAAACTGGGCTATTGCAACCAGAAAAAACGCTTCCGTAACCCGTTAAGTGGTTATGAGAACGCCATCTAACGCCGAACGGTGTAAGCTCAAGGACTATGAAATTCAGATTTATTCCAAATTTTGTGAATGGAAGTTTCAATTACATGACCTGATTAACTTATTCTGGTGTGAGGAGCCTATTTGTTGCGGATTTGAATGAATTTAGTGCTGCTTTTACTCTAAATAAACGTTTGTGCTCGGCGACCTTCATCTCCGTAATATTAACCCGTGTCGCAGTCGCCATTTGAGCTATGATTGTGACACGGGTTGCGTCTGCATGGTGTTACGCGGTGTAGCACCGGTAACCACTGTCTGATTTTTTTTTTCCGGAAGCAAACAACGTAACGTTCTTTGCTTCCTGGGTAACATTGTCAGGGTAACACCTACGTCTGATTGCAGCACGTCGAATGCGCATTCCTTTAGCGTGTGATCCCTAGCCGAGGTTCTCCCGACTCCGGTTTTGCTTTCAGATCTTCTGAAGTACACAGCCTTCTTCTTGACCTTGAAACCTATGGAGGCACTGATCCATATGGTATGTTTCCCTTCTTTGTTCAGAGGGTGGCTGATGTGCTCGCAGCCCTTCTCACTTCCGTGTTCCGTCGGATGTTACGCTGGGCTCTTTTTCGGAGTGCTGGCGTGTCTCCTGTGTGACGACTGTGCCGAAGGGCTCTGTTCCATCCCGAACCTCCGACTATAGACCCATCTCGATCACACCTGTTATGCCGAACGTTTTTGAGAGGTTGGTTGCGAAGAGGTTGGGTTGTTTTCTTAAGAAGCAGGGTGTCCCTCATTAAACACAGTATGTTTTTCGTAAGGGGTTGGGAAATTGTGATGCTCTGCTTCACATTTCTCATGTGTTACAGCTGGCTTTTGATAGGGGTCATGAGGCAAGGTTGGTACAGCTTGACTTCAGTGCTGCTTTTGATCCCGTGAATCACCTTGGGCTGCTCCATAAGCTGAGATTGATTGGTATTGGTAGTGCAGTTTTCGCGGTAAATAGTTAGTTTTTATCTGACAGACGTCAAAGTGTAGTTTTTGATGGGAGCAATGAGTTTTTGGACCTTGTTTCTGGTGTCCCACAGGGTAGTATTTTGGACTCTTTGTTATTCATAGTATATACAGTAGACCTGTTTGATTTTGGTAGCAATTTACTTGTTGGTTACGCTAATGATGTTACTTTGCTGGCTTTTTGCGATAAGCCTAGTGATAGGTTGGAGATTTCAGTATATATTCAGCATGATTTGGAAGTGATTGATTTCTGGTGTTCTAGGCAGAGGATGAGGCTAAATGCGGGCAAGACTTGGACCATGCTAGTGTCCAGGTCGCATACAGTGAGATCTCCTTTTCTTACACTCATACTGGATGGTGTGTCACTTCCTGTGGTTGATGACTTGGTTATCTCGTGTGTCAATTTTGGTCGAAACTTGACGTTTGAGCCCCACAATCGTTCGGTTGCCTCATGTGCATTGCAGAAAATTCTTCTTATGAGGCATGCTTCGAGGATGTTTGACTCAGTAGAATTGACACGTCGCTGCTTTAATTGGTATGTCTTCCCTCTTCTGGAATACTGCTCCGTAGTCGGGGGTACTGCTACCGATTGTCATCTATGTTTGCTTGACAAAGGGGTTCGTTGACGTGCGTTCATGCTGGATTGTGTTGTGCCTTGTGATCGGGCTCATCGTCGCAGAGATGGTGGGGTCTGTTTTTGTATAAAATTTGTTACTGCCATAGTTAACCACTGTCTGATTTTCTTCTGGGTCATTTGTTTGGGCTAGATAAACTCGGCGAACTGGTGCTCTTCATGAGTTTGTCTTAGAACCGTTACAATGCCGTACGGGCCAGTATTCTCGTTCGTTTTTCCCGTCGTGTGTGGATGTTTGGAATGGTCTTGACGGCTCTGTTTTTGCTGGTGCGGGTAATGGCAGCTCTAAACGATCTGTACACGGAGCTATTCTGTAATCTAGGATCTTCTCTTTCTTTTTTTTCTTTTTTCTTCACTCGCTGGGCTGTTTGCTTGGGGGTTTGTCTACGTTATGGAGTTTCACCGTTCCCACGTAGCCAGTCTGGTGTTAAAATATAATAATAATAACAGTCTTTGCTTCCTGACTCATACCATGAAATTAAACTGGTTTGTGTGGTGTGCTATCCACCGCCAAAATGTGCTTCTGAGAAATTTGCGGAGCTGCTCGATAAAATTCACACACATTGCAGTAGGCTTGATAGTAAGTACAGTGTAATCATTACAGGTGACTTCAACTTTCCATTCCTAAAAAGGCTACATCCAGACGTGCCCGACGAAACGGGTAGTTTTACTTTTAACAAGCAGTTTTCGTACACAATAGATGAAAGAGAACAAGCACTATCTTTACTACAGGTAATGGAACAACTTTCTTTAGTGCAGATGATCACTTCGGCAACAAGGTAGGACAACATTTTAGATCTCCTATTTGTACAGAATACTGAATTTGTAAAGAATATCATCACCCAAGATACAGCTTTGTCTGATTACAAACTCATTGATATTACAACCCAGTTCTGTAGCTATGAATCAAGTGACTCAAAGTATAATAGGCAAAATAACATAAATAGTCACGAGATTTAAATGCTTTCAATAATCAAATAAATTGGGAAGGTTTGAACGATGAGCTGCGGTCAGTGAACTGGGACGCTCTTCTAAATGACTCAACTCAAAGTGATACAATGAACGAAAT
>LQNS02000211.1:30407130-30428548 GCA_001587735.2 Parhyale hawaiensis
AGGATTATGAAATGCTATGCCCAGAAGTATCCTTTCGAAACTGCAGCGGGAATTTCCAGAAAACTGAAGGTCAATAACAACATAGAAGTGTCTCGCTATACAGTTTCTCGTCGCCTCAATGCATGTGGGCTAAAGGCACGCAGTCCTGCCACTAAACCACTTATCAGTAAGAAGAATAAGAAAGCAAGCTTGAATATGCGGAAAGGCACATCGCTTGGAGAGATGAAGATTGGGAATTAGTGCATTTCAGCGACGAAAGTAAATTTAATTTGGTTGGATCTGATGGCAGACGGTATGTTAGACGTGCAACAGGTGACAGGCTGAACCCGAAACGTGTCAAAACATCTGTAAAGCATGGGGGAGGTAGCGTAATTGTGTGAGGCATGTTTTCATCTGAAGGAGTTGGACCGTTGGTGGCCATTAAAGAAACTGTCAGTGCTAATTTGTATCTCAATCTTGTACAGCAGTATGTTATCCCATCTCTACGATCATCACCAAACCAGCCAGGAATTTTTATGCAGGACAATGCCCCGTGCCATACTGCAAAGAAAATGAAGGAATATTTTGCGGAAGAGAATCTCGAAGTCATGAAGTGGCCTGCCCAAAGCCCGGACCTTAATCCTATTGAAAATTTATGGAAAATTATAGGTGACAATGTAAAAGAACGACAACCATCAACAGTAAAGGATCTGTGGAGTAAAATTGAAGAGGTATATAAATAAATAAATCTAGAGTTTTGTCAGAAACTTGTGATGTCGTGTAATCGTCGCTGTGCTAAAGTTACTGAAAATAAAGGTTTTAGTACTCCATAATAATTGTTCTAAACCTAAAATTTACCATTATTCCACGTCATTTGTTTGTAAAATTATATTTAGAGGCGATCGTTCTCTTATTGTGCACTGTTCAATTTTTGTTATTGTTTGTTAGATGGCTCTAATGTACTAAATATAGTTATGTTTGTCCTGATATTTTGTAGAAATATGTTAAATACATTCCTTAGGGCCCCATCAAAAGATTCATTAACCTACTCTAAATGGTTAACCTTTAGTTTCAAAAAATGAAAATCGTTTTCTTATTTTGTCCGCTAGTGTAGAGTTCGGCCACTCCGTCTCCTGTTGGACAGTTTCACCAGATCATTATCTGCGCACAGCCTGCTGGCCGAATGAACAAGTAGGTCCAACATCCGTAAGTGACTTCAGCTGCTGAAGCCATGACCGGTGAGCAATACGCTAACATAGGCAGAAAAAAAGCATAAAAGCATCTACGGACAACCTCACTATCACCAAACATAGAATTCACCTTACACACGAGCCCAATCTTACTGGAAGCACGGGGCACCAGTCACCACATATTCTGCTGAAAGTAAGCTTCTCATCAAAGACAACACCAAGAATCTCCAAGGAGCTAAACCCCTGAAGCAGACTATCATCTATCTCTAGTTGTGGATGCTGCGGTACAAGTGTCCGAGAGCGACTGACAATCATAGACTTGGTTTACTGGCACTGAGCTTCATACTCCAGGCCGTGCACCATGCACTAATGAGTGATAACTTCCTATTCAGAGACTGGGTGACAGCGTATCGCATGCGGTGGCAGGTATCACTGCTCTCAAAGTGGAATCATCGGCATAGTTGATCACCGTGTTTCTAGCGAAAAGAATGTGTCACTAGTATACAGAGCGAACATCAGAGGGCCAAGCACGTTACCCTGAAGGACGCTAGACTCCACCGTGACTGTGGCACTCAAAATGCCGTCGACCGACACACTCTTCGTTCGCTCAGAAACAAAATCACGAATGATTGACAGAACCCTACCACCCACACCAACCGACTCCAACTTGTATAATAGACCCCTATGCTTGACCCTGTCAAACGCAGAGCTAAAGTCCAACCGTACAAGACGTGCCTCAGACCGATAATCCAGCGGAGACTGTAAATGGTGTGGCACCGACAATGAGACGTTACATTAACCCAAGCCAGTTCTATACGCAAACTGACCAGCAGGCAGCAAACCCATAACCTCATTAAAACGACCAAGCGCACAAGCGAACACTTTCAATAAAATGAGCGTCAGCGTAATGGGCCGGTAATTGGCGACATGGGACGACAGAGGACCCTCGGGAATGGGAGTAATATTCCCAGTATCCTGCAGTATGCCAACACCGGGAAAAATTTTCTTATCGCATCAGGCCCCGAAAGATCCTATAGCAAGAACGCCCAACGGGCATGTAGATTTCAAAAACTCATATATATATATATTTATATATTTAAGGGTGATGCAATCTGCAATAATGTTCCAGAACTCATCAGAAACGCGCTGATGCATCGCTTATAGTTAAATATATGTAATGATTATTCATAAATAAACTATATAATATATGAAATTTGCAAACAATGGTAAAAACAATTTTGTAGTTTTGAGAGTAAAATTATTTTACAGGAAGAGGTAGCATTAGTTTTGACAGAATAGATCTGCAAGAATGTTCCAGAACCCCTCAGAAAATGTGCTAATGCATTGCTCATACTTCTTTATATCAAATAATAAATTCATAAATCACAATAAACGAACTTCATAATGGACTCACCTACTGTAGTTCAATTGTAATAGAATCATCTTCAACAACAGCGTCGGCACCTAGCTGTGTCTTTAGCAACAACTCCTGCAATGCGGCATGTATGCGAGGTAGTATAACATCTCGGTGTATCCATTGTTTACATGAAGGTTTTGGCGCAACAGCCCACTGTATTACACGAAGGACACTAGAAAATTTACTAGTATCACTTTATAAAACAAAGTTTTTAATATAAGTTTCCTTCAAAGGAATGATGAAACGTTTTTAACAGAGTATGAATTATTGTGGCCCTCTAACCTGACGGTTAGCAAAGAACATTATGACACACTACGCCCAATTCGCACATCGCAATATCTCTTCTCTCCAATGCAGTGCAATGCAGCGTGGAAGAACTTAACTGAATTTTGTAATCAATGGGATTTTCCTAATGTTTACAAGGCAAGACGGTGGGTCTTATGGGGCTAAAAAGCTTCTTTTGTCGGTCCGGGAAATTCAAAAGTACTGAAAAAAGTAATTCGATATATCCATTCGGTATCTGTAGGAGATTGAGAAAAATTCGGTATTTTGGTAGATGAAAATACCGCCGGTACTACCGAAATATCGAATTGCACTCGGTAGTCCCAGCTCTGTATTTATGTTTCAGTACCTATTACAAATTTTTACAGTTGAACTCTTTTGCTTCATTTATGTTGTAGTATGTTCTGCCTAACCTCTGTATAATACAATGTCAGGAATCTTGCAGCCTAGTTCTCTTTGCGCGCATTGAGTCCCTGTTCATTTTACATGACGTACTTCCTCATGCTTATTTATTTACCAACAAAGGCAGCCCACGTGCATTTTTATTTTTACCATAGAAAAAATACTGTATTTCCCTACATCGATGATACTTGTGTAAATTTATTCCGTTATTCTCTTGCTGGGGTAAATGATCTTGACGTCAGTCTGTCAAACAAAAACAAACACTTATTTTGTACTGCAGTTAGAGGAAGGACATCAAGTTTTTTTCTTTTCACTTTACTTACTTAAAATTTTGAGTATGTTTTCCTCGTTCTTAGCGGAAGTTGTTTTTAAAGCAGGAACTTCAAAACTAATTGAATGACTTGTCTCTTCAACATGTTGATACCAATACCGAGCCGCACAGACGCCAAACTCGCCAAGCGCTATGTACGTTTCAGACGATTCTGTGTGCTCGCATCACTGTGCGTGCGAGCGGCGTTCAAGTTCGCGTGCTGTGCTGCTCGCTGTTTCGTTAGATTAGGTTAGGTAAGGAAAGGTTTGGTAAGGTTAGGTAAGGAAAGCTTTGGTAAGGTTAGGTAAGGAAAGGTTTGTTAAGGTTAAGTAACGTTAGGTTAAAATAGGTAACGTTAGGTTAAGATAGGTAACGTTAGGTAAAGTTGGGTAATGTTAGGATAGGTTACGTTAGGTAAGGTAAGGTTAGGTTACATTAGGTAGGGTAACGTTAAGTAAGTTTAGGATAGGTTATGTTTGGTAGTCCTTATTGTAGTGCTTCTCGTGGTTTGGGCTCGGCTAGAAAGCTTACTTTAACGCACGCACCGTGATGAACGTACAAAAAATGGCGAGTTTGGCTCCAGTGCAAACCGCCACGCCTTCAATAGCACCTAAACATGATCGTAAGAATGCCACTAAAAGTTCGCTATGAAACATCAATATCGTTTTCTAACTAGAGCAGTCTAAAAAAGCATACCTCCGCCTAGCGAGGCAACGGTATCCAAATATTCAAATTGGCTCTGAAATCATGATTTTCTTTGTATCAGCTCCAAAATCTAATCGTTTGTGTCTTTTGATAGTTATAACAGTTTGTGCAATTTTCTTGAATATCCGTTCATAACTTTTTGAGTTATGCTGCTAACAAACATTATGACAAACATGAGTCAAACATACAAATGAGTCATGCGATCTGCACCAAATTTTAATCAATTATATCTGTCTTTTCACCAAAGGTAATCATCTGTTCCTCATAACATACCAAACTATCCCTGTAACTTTCGTCCAAATTGGTTCGTAACTTTTTGAGTTACCATGGTGACAGACAGAATAACAGAATAACATACAAAGAGACAAACCCAACAAAAACATAACCTCCTTGTCGGAGGTTATAAATATTATGAGAAAGCAGGGAAGGCAGTCTCTGGGAAAACTGTTTCCCTCAGATTTAGTAAGGAAAATTGTTAGTTCGATTTCCAGCTTAGTAACTTCTGCTTTCAAAGAATATTCTAAGGTTAAAGCCTTTCAACTTAAAGGTTCGTCTTGGCTTCATAAAACTTAAAGGTAACAAGTTTTCTTGAAGAGGAAAAAAATCACTGCTGTGAAGTGGCCATCTCAGAGTCCTGATTTAATTTCATTAAAGAAGATTTAGAATATTATTGGAGAGAAAGCATAGAACAGAAATCCTCAAAGTTTTGATTTACGGTTTTATCGGAAGAAAGAATGCTATGGATCACGAGCAACTTTTTAAAGACATTGAATAGCTCGTGTGTTTCAATATACAATGAAATCATCAAACGTAAAGAGAAGTTCACTATAGATTGAATTTGTATCAGCTTTCTTCATATATAATTGACAATAATAAGTTATTTCTACCGTGAAAGGGTACGTCTTTGTCGAGCTTGTCTATTTGTTTGACTAGTTGTCTGTCGCAAGAAAACTCAAAAAGTGAGCCCTCACGGGTATATTATGACGGGCCCTATCCCTGCCATAATATATATGGGCCTTACGACCCCAGAGGTATACCCGAGTACCTTTTCCGCAGGAGATTTTGCATCTGGCCGCATTTTCTGCTGACAAGGTTAGTTTTGTAAAGTTAGGTAGGTTCTTCATTTCCGTTTCTGTTCCGCGAGGTGGGCTGTCGATCGAGATAGCGCACCTACTCCGCGGGATTCTCTCATCTCTCTCGTGTGGAAGGCCGTGAAAGAGGCCGACCACTCGAGTGTCTCCTACTATGCCTTGCGCCTTGTTTTCTGCCCGTAGTAGCGCACGTAGGCCACGCGACAAATTATGTGGTATTTAAATACTACACACTCATCTCTGCTGGAACGCCTGAGTTGCGGCTACGGAGGTGAAACAAAGTTTATAACTAACTAACTCAAAAAGTGATAGACGGATTTTTACGAAATTTACAAGGATTATTAGGCATCGTTAAAAGAACAGATTGTTAGGTTTTGGTAAAGATCCTTTCAACCGTTTGTTTGTATGCTTTTTTTTTTTGTTCTTAACATAACTACATAACTCAAAACCTTAATGACGGTTCTCACTTAAATTTACAGGAATTGTTGGATATGTTGGAAGAAATTACCAAATTTTTGTGATGATCTGGTCGGTCTTTGGCTCATTTGTCTCCATGATTGTTTTTATGTTTGTCAGTAGCAGAACTATAAAACTTATAATAGGATCTTCATGAAATTTTTAGGAATCGTTAAAAATGTGAAAAGGCGCAAATGACTCAATTTTGTGATGATCGGTTCGTTCCCGGCACTTTTGCGTTTGCCAAAATGTTTGTCAGTAACAGGCATAACTTAAAACGTAACAGACGGATCGTCAAAAAAAAAAAAAAGAGAGAAGTTGTCGTTACTGTCGAGAGGTACGTACAAGGGTTGAATTTTTGATTATTATTATTATTAATAAATCACACCAGACTGGCGACGTAGGAACGGAGAAACTCCATGAGGTTAACAAACCCCCACACAACCAGCCCAGCGGGTGAAGAAAACAAAAGAATGAAAAAAAAGGAGATCCGAGATCACAGAATAGCTCTGTGTACAGATCGTTTAAAGCTGCCAATACCTGCACCAACAAAGACAGAGCCATCAAGACCATTCCAAACATCCACACACGATGGAAAAAACGAACGGGAATACTGGCCCGTACGGCATCGTAACAATTCCAAGGCAAACTCTTGAAGAGCACCAGTACGCCGACTATACCTCACCCGAACAAATTGATCCGGATGAAACTCAGACAGTGGATGACTGAGGCAGTTATAGATTTTATACAAAAAACAGACCCCACCAACTCTGCGACGATGCGCCAGATCACAAGGCACAACACCACCCAGCATGAACGCACATCGACGAACCACTTTGTCAAGCAAACACAGATGGCAATCGGCAGCAGAATCCCTGACTACAGAGCAGTACTCCAGAAGATGGAGGACAAAGCAATTAAAGCAGCGACGTGTCAATTCTACCGAGCCAAACACCCTCCAAGCACGCCTCATAAGACCAATTTTCTGCGATGCACGTGAGTCAAACCAACGAATGTGGGGACCAAACGTCAATTTCGGATCAAAATTGACACCCAAGATTACCAAGTCATCAACCACAGGAAGTGATACACCATCCAGCATGAGTGCAGGAAAAGGATGTCCCATTGTACGCGACCTGGGCACGAGCATGGTCTTAGTCTTGCCCGCATTTAGCCTCATCCCCACCTAGAACACCAGGAATCAATCATTTCCACATCATGCTGAATAGATACTGACACCTCTAATCTATCACTAGGCTTATCGCGAACAGCCAGCAAACAAACATAAAGATGAAATCTTAGTGTCAGAATCAATTTACATTTTTCGTTAACATTGCCATGCTGGTAGAATTATGCGCTTTCATGACATTTGTAGGAATTGTAAGAAAAGCAAGAGAAAGCAAATGACCAAATTGTGGTGATGCACGGTTCATCCGTTAGTGTGTGTCACTAATGTTTGTCAGAACATAACAGAAAAAGTTATAAAAGCATATATTTCGTTGAAATTGTTCAAAATCTTAGAACGCACTAATGACCGGAGTTTAATGATGATGAGGTGGCCCGTTTGTGTTTTTGCCTAATGCCAGTCTTAGTGTTTGTCAGAACACAGCTGAAAAAGTTACAGATGGAACTTCAGAAAATTGCAGCAATCTATATTACTCTCAATATTTGGTATCCCCATATATTAAAGATAAATGTAATATCCTTATATGTAATTCATACAGGTTTATATATTTCAGGTGTATTATGTGAGAGTTTCATAAATGTGTGTGAAAAACATTTCAGGTGATAAATATTTAAAAATTTGTTGCTGTGTCTATCCTTTTATTTTGGCCACTACTGTATTTTTATAACGCTACACATATCCACATATATCCGGTACTAGAATAGCCATGTTGCAATGTTATAAGTTTGAACCTTAATTTGGGATTTATGTTATGATAAATTCAACCCTTCGCTGTACTCCGAGGTTATGAATGATTCATTATTACCTCCGCCAAGGAGGTTTTGTTTTCGTCGAATTTGTCAGTCTGTCACAAAGATATCTAAAATCATATGAACAGATTTTAAAGAAATTTACAGGGATTGTTAAGTATGTTTGGAAAAACAGATGATTAACTTTTGGGGAGATCCGTCCATCTGCTTCGTTCTTTGTCTGCTTCATTACAAAGCCTCAAGTTGAAAATACTGCTTCAGCCTCCCAGGATCACGTCGTAATGCGAAATCACCTGGGCACTACGTACTGAGTCTACAAATAATTTATGATCGCTCAAGTTGCCTATATGATTGCAGCTATAGACTGCTGGAGGCCTGCATCTTTAACATAACCTGCACGGCTACCTCTCAAATGTCACAGCTGTAACTGGGCAATGTGCCAGGCAATAGCTGTCACCGGGCTATGTGCCAGGCAATAGCTGTCACCGGGCTATGTGCCAGGCCATATTGCTGTCACCGGGCTATGTGCCAGGCCACATTGCTGTCACCGGGCTATGTGCCAGGCAATAGCTGTCACCGGCTATGTGCCAGGCCATATTGCTGTCACCGGGCACTGGCCATGGTGACAGCTATGGCCTGGCACATTGCCCGATCACAATTTCAGCGTGGCCTGTATCTGCACTGGCATATTTTTGGCTCTTATTAGCTCGTTGCGCAAGAAGAAGTGTAAGTAACTAAATTGCCAAGCACCAGTATGCAACACTGTCCCTCCTTCTTCACGAGTACCTCTGCCATGCAGATCCTCATTGCTTTAGCTGCTATTTTCAGTGCGGTGACAACATACATCTCCTGGCTACAGGGACGACGTTTTGCTCTGTACCGGCGCCATCACACAGGGAAGAACCAACAGTTATTACGCAGCTACAGTTCTTTCCAGTTACCAGCACTGCCACATGCGCAGTTATTGAAGTTGTCTACGAAACGCAGTGTAGCATCACGTAGAATATTATCAAACTAGAGGGTCCGTGCTGTCAAAAATGACAGCAAAGAATTTGAGACGACCCCTCTTGATTCAATATGCCTTTGTCGCTAATATGCTTCTGAAGGATAAGCTACAACCGCCGACTGAAATTGTAATAAGAGATACAGTAAATCCTCTCTCTTTCAATTCATGTTAGAAGTACGATCGTTTCCCACCATAGGTCACGTGCGGAAAAAGTCTCACTCGAAGTAAGTACAGGTGGAGACGACATAACCGAAATACTGCACGGGAGTCTGCGGGCCACTTGATGGTGCGTGCTGGCTGACTGGAATGATTGGCGTAGAATTAAACTTAGATTTTTTTTTAGCTGTAAAACGGCAGACTCATGCACTTCTCTACTTGTATTAGCTGCAAACACTGTCGGCGTGAGAAAAATTTCAAATTTTCAATTCATCAATGCACTGGATATAAATATCACCTGGTATCTAGGTTACAACCTTCCATAAAATTAATGTTCATTTTTCTGATTTGTGAACAATAATTGTTTGTATGCAGGTGCTTGTCCAAATAGCTGTTGATCGGGTGCAGGACATGCAATTGAGTCTCTTATATCTTAAGTGACTTCGAGAACAGAGCTCATCAGGACGCCGCTGCAGAAGACTGCCATGGCGAAGCCCATTTTTGGTCCCATTGCAGAAGACTTATGTCGTTTCCCCCAAGGAACTCCTTGGTCTCCCCTTATACTTACTCCGAGATCATAAGGAAGACAGCAAGCTGAAAGAAACAATGTCTACTGCCCGTGAAAAATCATAGCCTCGTCCGCCCTCCGTTGATTAGCTTTTTAATTTTTCCGTGGAAAACTGAGGACAAAAATATTGTTTGATGGATGGAGAAAGTTGTAAAAAAGACTGCGTGGCTGCGCTAAAAAAAGCTTTTAAATCTATATATTTTTTTCGACTCCAAGATGTGTTTCAAGCAAGAAGTACACTGAGGGAAAGGGATAAGAAGCCAAGTTTCGCCATCTTCTGCAACCTGATCATCGATTTCCATGAAACCGCTAGCTAATTACAAAATCTGCAACCTGGCCTAATCTCCGCCTTTTTTTTTTTTTTTCTTTGGAAGCGTAACCCGAAGCAGCGTCAGACAAATAAAAACACGACGGTGTTTATTATATTGTGTCTAAAAATACTATCCTAAGGCAAATTACAAATATTGAACGGAAAGTCGACGGTAATCTAAAATTTAACGTTTCGAGAATTTTTCCCATTATCAGAAATTGTAACTAAAAACTACAAAGGATGCCTGAAAGAATTTTATTTAGATGAACTGAGTTTGGACATGTGTTACAGGGTGGGACCTAAAAGGCAAATCAATATAGTGCGCGAAAAGGGGTCCTTATATGTATAAGCGTCAGACGGTAAGGGAAGCGGAAGAAAACGGGCAAGTACAGTCGGAGGGAAAGTGTCGGTCATGGGCTGTGACGAGTGGTACGGCTGTAGTCATTATATTGAGGCTAGGTTTTGTTTTATGGACATATTGTGATTCTAGAGCGGAGAGAAAAGAACATATACAGTAGGAGGAAAAATGTCAGTCATGGGCTATAATCTAAAAAGCGAATGAACAGAGCTGTGAGGAGGGGCTCGGTGTCTGCTCCTGTACAGTCGGCAGATGTGAAGCTAGTTAGTCGTGGATAGTGTGATGAGGTACAGCTGAGGTCATAATGTTGAGGCTAGGTCTTTTTCTATGGACATAAAGGGTTTCTAATGTTCTGAGTTCGATTGGATTAGAAGAGTCAATGACTGAGAAGTCATTTTTGCTTATGGGATGGTCGTTTTGCTCAGCATGCAGGCGGGGAGCTGAATGTGAGGGTTTTGCAAGTGGTAGACCGGTCCAGCTGGATAGACCTAAATGTTGGTCAATGCAAGCTTTGAAATGTCCAGTGTTACCAATGTACGAGGCATTGCATCCTCTGCATCTGAAACGGTAGATAACACTTCACAGAAGCGGTATGGGTGGTTTATCTCCAAATTTAAAGTAGCACCCTATAGTAAATGTGTTTTTAAATGAAAATTCAAAGTTTTTATATGGGTAAGCTTCAGAGAGGGACATTTTCAATGTGTTTGCTGCGCTAACAGAGGCTTTGTTGTAGTACGGAAGTGAATGGAAGAAGTCTCATTTATGGACAGAGGGTTTGCTAATGCCAGGATCGAACAGTTTGTCTAGGAACAATTTGCAGTAGTGGTCCAAAAGATGGTGCGGGTAACCGTTATTTTTGAAGAAAGTTCGGATATAGTCAACTTCGTTGTGAGAGGGAGAAGGAGGACGAATGGTTTGCTAAAAATAGTAGAGTTTTATAGCACTGATTTTAAATTCATCGTAGCAGTGACTGAAGAAACTTGTCCCGAAGCCTGAGAACGTGTGTTTGTTTTCCGTTAACATCAGTGACATGCGTTGAGTGGTGGTTGGTTACTAAAATATCTAAGGAAGCTAAAGCTTGTGAATTTATACGTGGCACATTTAGAACAAATATATTGTTCGATGTACGGAGAAAGTTTAAAGATTCTTTCTTCATGTTTAACAACAGACTGTACAAACAAATAAATGGGATCTCCATGGGATGCCCGCTCAGTACGTCGCTCGCAAATATCTTGATATGCCATCATGAAACACTTTGGCTAAACGATTGCCCAAATGACTTCAAATCGATCCACTATAGTCGTTATGTAGATGACACCTTCCTAGTATTTAATAATCAAACAGATTCTGATTCATTTCTGGATTATCTATATATTAAACATCAAAATATCAAGTTCACTGCCAAAAACCAGTCACATAACTCTTTAGCTTTCTTAGATGTTTTAGTAACCAACCACGACTCAACGCTTGTACTGGGGTTACAGAAAACCCAGGTTTTCAGGCCTCGGGACACATTTTTTTCAGTCACAGCTACGATCAATTTAAAATCGATGATATAAAAACTTTATTTCCAGCATACTATTTACCCTCCTCCTACCTTTCCTTCTCAAACACAGTTGACTTTCTCCGGACTTTCTTCAAATATAACGGTAACCCGCACCATCTTCTGGACCACTACTGCAAATTGTCCCTAGGCAAACTGTTCGATCCTGGGATTAGCAAACCCTCTGTCTCTAAATTAGACTTCTTCCATTCACTTCCGTACTACATACAACAAAGCCTCAGTTAGTGCAGCAAGCTCATTGAGAAAGTTCCTCTCTGAAGCTTACCCACACACAAACTTTAAAGTTTCCTACAAAAACACATTTACTATAGGGTTTAAATTTGGAGATAAACCACCCACACCGCTTCTGTGAAGCGTTATCTACCGTTTCAGATGCAGAGGATGCAATGCTTCGTACATTGGTAACACTGGACAACATTTCAAAGCCTGCATTGGCCAACATTTAGGTGTATCCAGTCGAACCGGTCTACCTCTTGCAAAACCCTCACATTCAGCTCCCCGCCTGCATGCTGAGCAAAACGACCATCCCATCAGCAGAAATGAATTCTCAATCATTGACTCTTCTAATTCAATCGAACTCACAACATTAGAATCCCTTTATATCCATAGAACCAGACCTAGCCTCAACATTATGATTTCGGCTGTACCTCTTCACACTATCCACTGCAAACTAGCTCCATATCTGCCAACTGTACAGGAGCTGACACCCGGCCCCTTCTTACAGCTCTGTTCATTCACTTTTTAGATTATAGCACATGACTGATATTTTTCCTCTGACTTTACATGTTCTTTTCTCTCCGCTCTAGAATCACTATATATCCATAAAACAAAACCTAGCCTCAATATAATGACTACAGCCGTACCACTCGGCACAACCCATGACTGACACTTTTCCCTCAGACTGTACTTGCCGGTTTTCCTCCGCTTCCCTTCCCGTCCGACGCTTATATAAAGACACCCACAGCGCACTATGGTCATTTGCCTTGTATATTGGTCCCACCCTGTTAACACTTTTCCAAACTTAGTACATCTAACATAAAATTCTTTTAGGCATCCTTTGTAGTTATTAGCTACAATTTCTGATGATAGGAAAAAATTCCCGAAACGTTAAATTTTAGTTTACCGTCGACTGTCTATTCATTATATTGTTTTTATGAAAGCTCTTCGTTCTACGATAGCTTTATAATGAGCCCTCTGTCGTACAGTAGTTTCATCATGATGTTACTGTACATTGTCCAAAGTTCCTTCTGCAATCCTGGCGCATCGAGAAACCCACACTACAAAGGAGAAAAAGAGCGCGAGCTACCGTGAAAACCTGGTTTAATTTGGTAATAGTTCATAACCAACGGGGAAAGAACAACGAAAATTAGTATGGATATCGAGAATCTTTTGTTTATAGTACATATCTCTGCGTCGTTAGATGAAAGTCCAACTGCAAATGCTGCAGGGTAAGACCATATCACGAAGATGTATGTGCCAGCAATATTTTCTGCTCCCCTGAACGCACTCCCAGCTGATTACACTCACTGCTTCGATCATCATGCTGTTCATTTTACCTTCTGCCAGCCACGTACCAATATGTACTCCTATTTTCTTCAGAAAGTTCCCCATTTAGCTGAGAGGTAAACTTATCGCCAAATAAGGACAAGGAAATGTTTTTTTTTTTTTTCAGCTAATTTGTCAATAAAGACGAGTGGTTCCTTGTCTTGTCACTGTGTCATATTATCAGGCGCAGAGGCGCTATAAAAAGTCGGTGCAGCTGATGGTGCACGATAAGAGATAAGATACGGTACTTTAGTGGAAAATGTTTTCATGACATTTGCCAGGTAGAGAGCTCGTAAATCATGTGTCAGGTAATATTTCAGCAGTTCCGTTATAACAGGTTTTAAGTTCTCTTGTAATCAATCGTTTGATGCAAATGATACGTTAAATTAAATCAAAACAGTTTTTGAAAGTAACTGATTTCCTAGCATGGTAAAAGCGGCATAAATTCTGCTAGGGTTATAATCACAGTTTCGTTCATGCTTCATTTTGTAGGCAACATGATATGGTGAGCAGAGCTGGTGAGGTGCAATTTTTTTTTAGACACAGACGGCTTGTAAAGCTAAAGAGAAACTGATGGGATGACGTGAGACCTACGGAATTAAGGAACTGCTAGTAAAGGTTCATGCACCTAGACTAAAGGTTTTCTGTATGGGATCTCGTTCATAAAGTTGCTTGCCGTTTTGAAATTAACAAAACGTGTAAGTAGGAGCCGTATCACACTCTGACCTGTGTTCAAGTGCTCACTGATATTAACGTTAGTCAAATACTGTATGTGGCGCGAAGGTTGCACTGTTAACGTTGAGTCAACTGATATTATTTCCTACAAACAAAAATCATATCGAGGACATAAAACAGTGACTGAAGTATGCCTATTTTGCACACTGAAATCATAGGTTTGAACTGGTGTCGACAAAAAATGTACTTTATTGCTATATCTTACGCTTCATTGCGAAAGTGAACCACGTCTGTATCAATTAACAGTATACTTCTGTAGTGTTAGGCCTGTCTCTTTGGTTCTTCCCATAATTCTATAACAGTAATTCATAACAACAGCTGGGGCGGGGCATTAACATATCGAAGGCTAAGCCTTAGAGCCAGAAGTGGTTATGAGCATTTTGGGCGAAATCGGGTTTTACTTACAAAATGGGTGCTTGTGAGCTATATTTTTAGTGCCACAAGTGTCTATGCCATATCTCTTCATTAAGAGCATAGACACTAGTGGCACTAAATATATACCTCAAAAGTACCCACTTGGTGAGTAAAATCCAATTTTACCAAAAATTGACCTAATCACTTCTGGCTCTAAGCCCTCGAATTATAAGCTCGTGAATATCCTAAATTATCAACAACATAGAAATAAACTGATCGACAAATAGATCGTCACAAAAATTTAAGCATTTGCGCTTCGCATCATTCCTAACAATCATGCCAAATTTCATGAAGATCCGTCCATAACTTTTTACTCTAGAGCACTCTGAGAGCGCATACCTCCGCCAAGCGAGGCAACGGTAGCAAAAAATTCAAATTGGTTCTGAAACCATAATTTTCTTTGCATAAACTCCAAAATCTAATCATTTGTGTCTTTTGATAGTAATAACAGCTTGTGCAATTTTCTTGAAGATCCACTCATAACTTTTCCCTAACAAAACTTAGGGCCGCATTAGAGGGTGGTCAGGGCTGGGGCGCAGGTAGAAGGTAGGGAGAAGGTTATATTACGTTACAAGCGGCCAGCTCATGCGATGTTTAGCAGGGACAGCNTGCAGCGTCCTGTACCACCCTTGAATGACGGACATTCAGCATGTAATTAAGTACGTATTACACCCCCTCAGGCAGCCCTGTTAAGCTTCTGCCGCGGCTCTAAATTCTGTTAGGGTTTGAGTTATACTGCTAACAATTTAAACGTTATGACAAACATGAATCAAACATACAAACGAGCAAACCGATCTGCACCAAAATTAATCATTTATGTCATCCAACATTACTAACAACCCCAATGAATGTCGTAAAGATCCATTCATTATTTTTTGAGTTATTGTGGTAACAAGCATAAAATTAAAAACAGTGACAAACGAACGAACGAACTTACGGGTCATTGCCAAAATATGGTCATTTACTCTTTGTTAGATACCTAACAACTCACGTTAATTTCATAAAAATCCATCCTTAACTTTTTGAGTTATGGTATTGAGAAAAATGAGGCAAACAAACAAACGAATGGACTTATCTTCACCAAAAGTTAATCATCTGTTCCTCGTAACATACCAAAAGTTAATCATCTGTTCCTCGTAACATACCTAACAATCCTTGTAAATTTTGTCCAAATCGGTTCAGAACTTTTTGAGTTATTTCGATGACAGATAGACCAACAACCAAACAGACAGACAAACACGACGAAACCATAACCTTCTTGGCGGAGGTAATTATGTTACTAAGAAAGAAGAGGCAACCACATGGTAAAACGGATCTTAACCAAAAGTTAATCATCCATTCCAGCTGAGATGCCTAACAATCCTGGTAAATTTCGTAAATATCCGTGGGTAACTTTTGAGTTATCCTATAGTGACAGTCTGACCGACAAATAGAATAACAAAGAGACAAATGCGACAAAAACAAAACCTCCTTGGCGGAGGTAAAACCGCATCAGCGAGGCGCTTCTCTCGCAACCGTTACCAATAGTTAGTTGTGGTTGCAATACAAAGTAAGCTGAGCAAATGGTGGTTGCGATATAATTTATTAATAGAATTACAAGGAGAATAATTTCACTCCACACGATGACACGAAACATTCCCAAGACACGTGCCAAGGTCGTGGTACGGTTCAGTAACACTCGTAAAGATCGATAAATTTACATGGGTCTATTTATTTCACTTTTCCGTTTTGATGTATGTATATCCGAGGGACTGAGATTAGATATGATAAAACAAAGTTCTTATCAGGCTAATCTTTCCACGGGAGCGAGTAACAGAGCTCATTGCTTGTTACAGTCATGTTAGAAACTGTACCAGGGCCAGCAAGATTCAGCGATATCTCTGTGCTATGTGTTGCATCTGTAGAAAGTCCAAACCTTTCGTTAAATTTTCAGCGTAATCATATAAAACTTCCTCTGTATATACCTCACAGTTATCGTGGAAACGTACATTTTAGCTCGCGTGCGGCGACAGAAAATACTTAATCTGCTCTTACTTGGTGCCCTGCTCGTTGCCGCTTAGCTTTTGCAACCGTCACATGCAATGTTTTTTTAGGACAGTAGATGATTTTTCATTCATATAACCCCACAGTCTGGGGGCCCAAATTTCGTGATTGAAAAAAATGTCCATTAAATTTTACTCTCCCCCCCCCCCTTCGTATCAGAATTGAGAACCGTACCCTGCACATGCACATACTGTACCGGTATAACATTACAATTTTTAGCATCATAAAATAACCTCATTCTGTAACTAAAGGTAAAAAACATCTGCACGCTTCTAAATGCGGTGCAGTGAGATCGCCATCAAATGCCAATTATTGACCGGTCTGGGAGAGACCCAAACTTAAGGAGTGATGTAGATTCTACAACCGTGCTTCTCGCAGATACTTTGATACATCGTTAGGAAGACTGTTACCATTACTGTCGTTCAGTATGTTCCCATGACTAACTGTGTCACGTGGTACTGTGTGTTGAGTCCAAAGTATTTGTAAAGTATAACCTCGCAGAAGTTTCCCTCGTAGCGTCATGCACCCATATGCATGCGAAGACTCAAAGTGATTGCATTGCTCTCCAAAGTGCTCATGACCACATGTTCGGTTTCACATGGTGAAGTTTTTCAATACAAGATTCTATTATTAAATGTACTGTACGGTTTCGACTGCAAAATTCAGCTTACTATTTCTCATCACTGTCTCTTGCCTATCATTATGAAAAAATTAAAATTGCGGGAATTCTTAGTACGTGATCTCTCAGGCTCTTGGTATGTTTGTATAATTCAGAGAATTGATGTCATGGAAATATTATTACTGTACTTGGTAGGCAATAGATATTGTGAATAATCTTTTCTTTAATATTGCATTAACTCGTTGATTTTTTCTTATTTTTTGTTTGAATACTAGTGATATGTTTGAAATTCGTCTGACGCGTCGGGTTATTTTTCGCCGCATTCTCGTCGGGGACAACACCAGTTGGGCCAAAAGCAGATAATTCAATGGTAGTACTGTTTCACGTTTGCCTGAGTTAATCAATCGAACATTACTCCACCGATGCTAACCAGTTATATTATAGAGCATATGTAGGCCTATTTAACAGCAGCTTTTTCATGAAATACCTTGCAGTTCGATAACTTTGTGCTGCACTGACCTGCTGGTATAACTTAACGAATGCAAAATTACTTTGGGCATAAAAATTTTACCATAAACTTATTGTGATATTTACCATACTATGATTTTTATACGTTAATGGTTCAAATTTTACTGTGCTTATGAAATACTTGAAAAAATGATGCCATAGCTACCTATTTCAAATACTACGACATGTTTCCAGCTCGTATTCAGAGAATTCTTTTAAGAGTAAGGCTTGGCACCATTTGCGTTGTTACATAGAGCTCAGCTCCAAAGTCTGGCATATCAAAGAGATACCATTTTTCATGGAGAAGAAATACAAATAGCTTGCGGTGTTGGTATATCAGATAAAACGAGGAAACCTTGAATGGAGAACTACCCCATGTGTGGAATACCAAATGGGGCAAGAAAAAAAAGCAGAAGAATACGTCTTGAACCTAATGTTTTAAGTAAGATGATCTCAAGGAGGCTAAGTAGGCAAAAAAAAATAATAAGATGGCCCGAAGGTCTTGCTAACCCACAGGTGACCTACGAAAACACATTTGGGAGGTGACTCCTCGTTTCAAAAAGGTCGATTGAACTTCATTAATATAACCCCTAACGGAATTCTATGGCGCTACAGAAGTTAAAAGTGGACATCAACTTGCGAGGCGGCCAAAGAGCAGGTGTAGACGAAATAACAGTTTAGATTCTAACCATTCCATTTGATGCAATTGGCCTCATAAACTAATCATGAGCGACGCTCATAGTGATTTTCATTCATTGCAATTCCGTTCGCTTTATTCACCTATAATTAGTCTGCACGATTCTAAAATTGGAAAGCTTAGGGTGTCATTTTCTGTCCACAGAAGCAAAACATATTACTAAACAACGCAATGGTAAGAGTAGGTCCCTACCAGTGGCCAAAGCTGCCCCTATTGGTCCTTATGCTGCTCGCAGTGTCTGCTTCGGCTTCCTTCTTCTCTCCGTTCGAGGTGAGGATGTTTTTTTTCGCTCTATGTATGCATGGTTTAGATTCAAGCGAATTGCTCGTTGGCGTCTAGAATCATCCGTATGAAGTTCATTTGCTAATAAAGAATATGACTGTTTTCAATCAGTCCGGGATAAATCTTTACTGTTTTTGTCTGTCCCTTTTTTTGCCACCTACGATTTTAACCCTTAAAATGACTTGACAAGTAGGTAGAGTATTAGGTGGAACAGTGACTGCTTTATGCGACAAATATAAATTAATTCAACTGTTGTTGTGTTAGGTTCTAGATTTCGAAACTTTTTCCCTGAGTTCGGTTTTTCAATAAGTACCGATTATCCCCAAGATTATTTTTTCACACCAATTTTATTCTCACCAGTTAGCAATTACATATTTCATTAGATTTTTATCCGCAGTACACGTATTCAATTGTACAGTACAACCGTTGTGATATTGCTAAGCTTAATTCGCCCATATTTTGTTACCTATGCTGTCTATTGTTCAGTAATATGTTATTTACAGTGGACCCGTGCGTGAAGAAATTCACGCAATAATCGATATTTTTCATTAATATAGGCAGTTGCGGAATAATATTTGAATTACTTCATTTTCTTAATTCATCCATAGTCGTGCTGTCAACCTTAGGTCCTCTTTTCTATGACTTGCCGTTTCCACATTTTCCCGCTCACGCTTATCAGCAGCTTTCATTCACTCCTGTAATTCTGATTCAAGTCTTTCTTGATTGTATCGCTTAGATGATACGATTAATCTCTCTTCGTGCGTTGCACGCCTTCGCTCTTGAGAATGTAGTGGTATCGTACTTCTTATACGTTCCCTATCTTCCTTCTTAATTAGACGTGCGTCTTCAATATCGTGAGAGGCAGAAGTAAATCTTGAGTAATACACTGCAATATATTGAATGCAACTCCAGCCAGTTTATATACATGCAAGCGCTCCGTAGCCAAGATACGGTCTTGCGAACTTAAATATCTGCTTCACTGAAGTCCTGAAATTTTTGGGCTACGAAAATTCGCACCATGAGTGAACGACTACGAGAGGGGTGATGTGCATGATATGGAGCTGGAGGAACACATGGTGCAACGTGCTTTGTGCTCAGGTTAGCAGAGAGCAATTTTCGCTATGGATCAGCTGTGTTGTAGGATGACTGCCAAGGATATTCGAGCATCTAAGTTTCAAGGGGGATTTTTCCACAGGACAAACTGAATTTGAAGATAATGTGAGGTTAGAGAGACAGCTAACATAGAATGTCTTACGCTAAGGAATTTCAAGACTAGGAGAGGTCAACAGGCATGAGAAGTTCATATAATTATATACACTCAATTTCTTGGTAACTGAAGGCTTGTTGGCAGTTAAGTTTTAATTTTGCCTTTTAGCAGGGCAAATACCGCGACTGTTTTCTTGCTTCATTGTACCTAAGGAAACAGTAGATCACGGCTTTCTACTTTCTAATTCACTGCAAATTTGAAGACAAAAAGGTGTAACACTTAAGTTAACTGAAGTCTTACTAGAGACACGTGTTGAGTCCGTTGATTTTACCGATTTGATGAACGCATGTTGTGTTTGGAAGGAAGCAATGATATGTGCAAATGCTTTGCAGTGTTGGGGAGGGGGGGGACCAAAAGCTTAGATGGGAACCCAACGTGAGAGAAATACATTACTACAGTTTGCACTTGCAACGTTACACTGTTTTTCGCTAATAATTCTTAAACGAATAGTCGGATCACTATAGCATTTTAACGCAAAGCCTTTTACACCCCTACCTAATTTATGGCCCACATAGCAGATTACTCTATGTGTGTTTACGAAGGAGTTTACTCTTCTATATTAAGCCTATAATGAGCTGAAGCCAGGAAATCGCGCGTGCTCATTCCCGAGGAACAATGGCTCGTGGGCCTCACATGGGCACCAGGTGGGATATGGGCAACTGCTGGGCACAAATGGGAATAATCTGGGCTCTAACTGCGAAACCCAAACTGAGCTCTACCATGTCTTTACCATCTGGAACCATGCAGTCTTTCCCATCGTGGGAAATGAGTGGTGTTTTCCACATGGGTAAAAAGTGGGCTTCCCAGCTGTATCTCTCATACGAGCGTTGGTGGGTAAACGTCCCTCATACCCAGGTGGGCACCAGTGGGCTTCCCATATGAGCATCGTATGGTGTTTCCCAAATGGGTACCACATGAGCATCCCAACGCTATCCCATATGAATAATATCATGGGCCTTCCCATATCAGACCCACGTGGACACGAATGGGTTATCCCAGAGTAGGCAAAGTATAGTAATTCCCAGATGGGTACCAAAAGTGCTTCCTTGTTACATCCCATATTAGCAATATTGTGGGACATCCCAAACCGGACTCACCTGTGCTCACCCATTACGAGCAACGCATGGTAATTCCCGAATGGGCACTACATGGGTAGCCCAACTCTATCCCATATAAATAATATCATGGGTCATACCATATCGGATCCATACTATTACAAAAAATAAAATCATTGAGTCAAGAAATTCATCTCGTAAATTATGGCAGGTATTGAATGATGTTCTTGGTAGAAAAACCAAACGTAAGTCTGTTTCTCTTAGTGTTGATGGTACGGTACTTCCTGACGTACAATCAGCTAACTTATTTAACGCGCACTTTACTTCAATAGCAAAGTAACTGGTGGAGGCCCTCCCTCCTCAAGAAGGAAATTTTACAATCAATGCGAATTATGTTGCTACATATTGTATTTATAGGCCTATTAGTTCTAATGAAATTGTTAACATTCTTAAATCTTTCAGTAATAAGCGTTGTCATCGAGATGAGATTCAACCTTCATTACTGTTCAAAGTTATACATTGTAT
>LQNS02000211.1:30505078-30519243 GCA_001587735.2 Parhyale hawaiensis
GTGACTCTGGGGACCCGCTGACGAACCTGCAGCGTCGCAGATAGGGCACCATGGTCCGAGGAACCAATGGGAGACACCACTGAGACTCCAAACAGATCAGAAACATCAGTCATCAGTAGGTCAAGCACACCTCCTAACAAATCGGTAGGACCTGCAACCAATTGCTCACAACCAGTGTTGTGTTCTTTAACTTTTGCTCCAAGGAAAAAAAAAATAAAATATTTTCATTCCATTTCTGTGTATTTTGTAACCATGTTTTATGGTGTTCTGAAAATTTATCACTATGCATACAAAATAGAATTATTAGATTTAGAATATGGAGAATTATTTGATTTTTGAGCTCGTGGTTCAGTATTTTATGGGTTATAGAGGTTTTATAATTAAGTGTTGCACTTTCTCTTGACTTAGGCCTATGCTCGTTATTGATCTAGTATTCATGTAACAGTTCATGAAATATGTGGTAAAAAAAGTATTTGTACAATTCTATAGTACTTTTAAAATTCCTATAATTTCTGCTTCTTGCAATCATTGCCTTAACGTTGCAGAAAAAAACACTCAATATATGTATCGAGAAGGCGAGGCGGGGTCATCTGTGAAACTGACTTTCTTCCATTCATTCATTCCTTAGATGCCACGCTCATAACTAATATAGCATAACGCCAATGAAAAAGGAATAGTCAAAATGTACGAGAAAGCTAATAATTTGCGAATTTAAAGCTTGTAAAAACTATTGCTACATATTAAATATCCTAGATGTTCCTGTTAGCTCTGTAAGATATTACTTATCAAGTATCCGAAATCCCTTCACCCGGCATAGAATAGGCCATAGAGTTAGGTTAGTTAAGTTCGCCCATCTTATGTTATGGGGCGCGGCGATCCCAGAGGGCTCGTGTAGTTTACCTTAGCAATTAGCTAGGTCTTCGGGACGTCTGTCGTTTGTACAACTTTTGCTTCCTTCCATTTTCATACTCCTACTTGCTCATGCTTTATTCTGATCTTCCTCTTCTTTCCCAACTTCCTGTTTCCATGCTCGTTGATCCTGTGTAGGAACACCTTTGTGCATCGGTTCCCCATTTCTATCGTGCATGGGCTCCCCATTTCTATCGTCATAATGTATGTCCCTTGCTTCTGCTGATGTTAGATTGCCATTGTCGTGGAAACGGAGGTTTAACCTATTCTATATAATAATATGTACCCTAAATGTTCCTATTTCATTGTGAAGAAGTGGAAGAAGTCAGGGAACACGGACTACGTAATAAAGACCTTCAGCTTCTAAAAATGTTTCGAGAGAAAATATAGCTAAAAACTGATACAGAAAGCTATGGATGATCCTTTTGTAACTCGCCAGGAGCTACAGACTGACTTCAGCATAAATGAAACGAAGGTCTTCTAAAGCCAATCAGAAAATTACTCCATCGAGAAGACCTAAAGTTACACTGCTCCCGTGGGAGGCAACTAAAATTAACTTAAAAGTTGATGAAACCCTTATAAAGAAAGACGAAGGCTTCTTGAAACAGTTTTTTTTTTTTTTTTTTGTGGAATATGTCCAAAGTCTAACATTTTGGTTGTAATGAAAAAAAAACATGTATGGTGATAAGGTGCCAGTGCCTGTGACGTAAAAAATACCATCCCTGGAGTGAAACAGGACGAAAATAATTATTATCTGAGGTTGTTCTTTTTTATGGAACAGGAACAATAGAAAATAATGGATAGAAAATTTAGGGAGTCAGATACTTGCTTATTGTGTAAGATAGTTTCCAGCATTCGTTGGATCAATTGGAATTAGCCAATGAATGGTAGTTTCAACAGGACTATTCGGAATTTTTTCAGCTGTCCAATTATTTTTTCAGCACCTTGATAATGAAATGCAACATAAATGCTTAAAGTACTTAGAATAGCATGTTTCAGTTCATTGCATTTATTTGTATGAGCTGAAACTATCTTACCATAGGTTTAAATGACATGTATTTTACCAAAATGCTAAAGAATAAAGATTTCTGTTCTATCCAAATACTTTATTCACATATCTGTACACACTCGACCTAAGCCACAATGGAGCTGGCCGCCACGTGGTTTGGGTCCCAGCTACATTTTTTTTAAGTTTGTAAAGTAAATACTTTATGGAGAAATCCAGCACCTGCCTTACGCACATTGATGATGGAACCATATTATAAGGGCTCTTGGGGATGTTTAAATTAGTTCCCGATAGTTTACTATCTTGTGGCTTTTGACGGAGCGCATATGGGACGCTCATATAGGTTTCCGTAATTTTTTTTGCATATGTAGGGGTAACTCCCTCATGTGAAGTCCAGCTACTGCCCACACACAGCCCAAGTTAGGCCCAGGTGAAGCAGCACGTATAAGTTCCTTTTAGAAAATTCCTTTAGTTCCCTAACGTGTATCCTCTAATAGGCCAGTAGACAGCCTATATGGGTCCCAGATACATTTTCTTACAAAAGTGTTTTGGATGGGTCCCTTACGAAAACCCAGAAATTAGCTTTGCGTATCCCAGAACTGCCCCAGTTAATGCAGCCAACTTTGTTCCTTGTGAGATCGCTCCCGTCAGTTGTCTTCTAAATCCTACTTGTCCTATGAAAGAGATCAAACCTACGACTGCCATTAACGCCTTGACACACTTCGCCACGAAGACTTACATAAATGACGAATCAGATCAGCGTTAAAGCCAAAGCTCAGTAACTACATGTTATATACCAATCGATATAAAATTTTATTGCAACTCAGATATAACGCTTATGTTGATGACAAATTGCATCTAATATTATTTGCTAATGCGAGATTTAGTTGTCCAATTTGTTCCCCATGCCATCGTCAGGAAAATCCGTATCACCGCTCATGGGACTTATGTGAGAAGACCAATAATGTTGCTAATGGAATATGTTTGCTAATGTAAGATGTAGCGAGGAAGCGCACTTGTTACCCACGTGGGTATCGCTATACATATTTTTTCTATTAGCGAATACTATACACGGATGTTTGTTCTCATATCCAGCATAATATTACTTTCGATTCCTAAATCAAATGCCCAAATCTTGCAAACGTGAGTAAAAGTGAGACTTTCTGTTGTCAAGGTCCACTTGAAATACATATCTATCGTACATATCGACATTGGGAACCCCATATAGGTCTGATGTAAGAAGACGCACAATTTCCATCATGTAGGATGTTGTTGCATGGGAAGGCCATATAGTACTCACGCGGGCATCACCGTGAGTTGCCCCATTGGGAAGATGGGGGCAACTCACGGGAAAATCTCTTATAGACCCTAGGTGGTCATAACATATGGTGCTGCCCAGTAGTGAGTGTCCAAGTAAAAGCCGATATTATACCCATCTGGGCCCAGCAGACGGTCATCTTCCCAGCAAGTACCCATGGAATTCTGAGTCATTGTTACTCGGCTACTAAGATAAACTTACTATCACAGAAATATACACTTTCATAACTGTTATTGTTTATAATATTATACCCTTTAACTAAGGCATAAATAAAGTAATACATAGAATTCGACTTATGTAAAATTTTACCGTTTCGGGATGAAAAATCCCATCTTCTGAAAGAAAGAAAAACCTAAGTGACAAACTATGAATAAAAATTTCTTTATTTTCTATTTGATAAGGGGAGCGTGAATGTTGTCGGGGGGAGAAGTCTAAAACGCAAATGAACGGAGCTGCGTGCAGGGGCTGGATGTCGGCTCCTTTACAGTCGGTATAATTCAGGCTAAGTCTGGACAGTATGGAGCGGTACAGCCGAGGTCATAATATTGAGGCTAGGTTTGATTCTATGTATGTGGAGGGACTCTAATGTAGTGAGCTCGATGGGATTCGAAGTGTCTATGATGGAAAAATCATTCCTGCTGATGGGATGGTTGTTCTTCTCAGCATCTAGGCGAGGGGCTGAATGTGCTCGAGGGTTTCCCAAGTCGTAAACCTGTACGACTGGATGCACCTAAATGTTGGTCAATACGGGCTTTGAAGTGTTGTCCAGTGCTACCCACGTATGAAGCGCGCTGCAGGCCTGGCATCTGTAGAGGTAGATAACACTGGACAAAAGTGGTGTGGGGGGTTTGTCTTTAAATTTGAAGTAGGACCCTATGGTAAATGTGTTTTTGTATGAAAATTTTAAGATGATATGTGGGTAGGCTTCAGAGAGGAACGATTTCAAAGTGTTTACTGTGCTAACAGATGCTTTGTTGTAGTACGGAAGCGAGTGAAAGAAGTCCAATTTACTAACCCAGGTATTGCTAATGCCGGGATCAAACAGTTTGTCTAGGAACAATTTACAGTAGCAGTCCAGAAAATGGTGCGGATAGCTGTTAGTTTTAAAGAATGTTCCGAGAAAGTCAACTCCGTTTGAAAATGTAAGGTAGGAGGAAGATAAATGATATGCACGAAATAGTAAAGTTTTTATTGCATTGATTTTGAATTGATCGTAGCAGTGACTGAAAAAACTTGTCCCGAGGCCTGAGAATGTGGGTTTTCTGTAAATTCCAGTGGTCAGTGTGAAGTCTTGCTTAGTTATTGAAACATCGAGGAAAGCTAAAGAATTATTTGATTGATTCACGACAGTGAATTTGATATTTGGATGTTTGCCATTCAAATAGTGCAGAAATGAATCAGAATCTGTTTGATTGTTGAATATGAGGAAGGTGTCATCTATATAACGATTATAGTGGATCGGTTTGAATCGTTATATACAGGGCCTAGACATAAGTATTTGCACAACTCTGTTTTTTATGCCTTTTTAAAAATTCAGGGTCTGCTTTTGGATAATTAATGCAGGAAGTTTATATAGCATATATATATAATAGAATATTTAAACAGATCAGTCAAATGTGCACTTATAACAAGAAAATTTAACATAGGTAAAAGTAATGAGGGATAAAAGCATTTGACAAGAAAAAATATGATATTGAATCTTTAATATTTAATAGTATAATCTGAATAAATTAGTTTGGCAATTATTCTATAACGTTCACGAAATGTCTCGAAACAAATGCGACGTAAACAAACCAAAGCCGGCGCAATCATCACCTCTCTAGACCTCGTTGAAGTCGCGCACACTCTCACTAGACTTCCCAAAGTTAAAGAAACCCCTGAAGCTACTCGTAAACGGATAATTCAAATTCGTAGTAAGGGATTAACTTATAGAGTAATAGCAGAACGTGTCAATGTTCCTTTTTCAACGATTGAGACAATAGTCCGCAAGCATCAAGTGACTGGGGCGGTCTCCAACCTGCCAAGAGCTGGAGTCCCGCGTGAAATCATGGGTCGTCCTCGGCGCAACATGTTACTTAAGGTGACTAATGACCCCATGACAACTCGTGCTGACCTTCAGCGTGAACTGGCGTCTCAGGGACTGCATGTCAGCTAGAAAACTATTGTTAGGGAATTGAACCGTACTGGCATTCATTCATACACTCATCGCAAAACTCCTCTTCTTACAGCAAAACATATCAGGAGCCACTTAACATTTGCCATAGACCACCTGGACAAAGGAAATGAGTTTTGGGAAGGGGTTATATGGTGTGACGAAACTAAAGTAGATCGTTTTGGCCGAAACGAAGCTCGACATGTGTAGAGGAAACGTGGTACTGCCTATGACTCCAAGAACACCATCCCTACCGTGAAGTATGGAGGAGGCAGCATCATGGTGTGGGGTTGCTTTACTGCCCATGGTGTTGGGATCTTTATATCATTGATGGAAAGATGAATAGTTTCATGTACAGGGAGATATTAGAGAAGAAGATGCTTCCAAGTGCCAAAAAATTCTACGGATGGTGCAGGTGAATCTTCCAACGAGACAACGACCCCAAGCATACTGCGAATTTAACGAAAGAATGGTTTCAAAAGAAGAAAATAAATGTTCGTCCATGACATAGCCAATCACCGGACCTTAATAAAAAAAATTGTGGCGTCCTTTTAAATCTGGTGTCCACAAACGGTGTCCCAAAAACCTCACTGAATTAAGGGTTATCTGCTTGGAAGAATGGGAAAAAATACCATCAAATAAATATGAAAAGTTAATTTCGAGCTATAACAATCGTCTCCATGCGGTTATTGCCAATAAAGGTCACGCCACCAAGTACTAATGTCATATTATTTTTGTCAAATGCTTTTGTCCCTCGTTACTTTTGCTTGTGGTAAATTTTCTTTTTATAAGTGCAAATTTGACTGTTCTGCTTAAATATTCTATTATATGTATGTTATATAAACTTCCTGTATTAATTATCCTAAAGCAGTCCTTAAATTTTTTAAAATACATAAAAAATAGAGGTGTGCAAATGCTTATGTCTAGGCACTGTAGATGACACCTTCCTCATATTCAACAATCAAACATCTGATCTCTTTCTGCAATATTTGAATGGCAAACATCCAAATATCAACTTCGCTGCCGGGACAAGTTTTTTCAGTCACTGCTACGATCAATTCAAAATCAATGCAATAAAAACTTTACTGTTTCGAGCATACAATCTGTCTTTCTCCTACCTCACATTTTTAAACGTATTTGACTTTCTCCGTACATTCTTTATAACTAACAGCTATGCGCACCAATTTCTGGACCACTACTGTAAATTGTTCCTAGACAAACTATTTTATCCCGGCATTAGCAAACCCTTGATCAGTAAATTAAAATTTTTTCACTCGCTTCCGTACTACAACAAAGCTTCTGTTAGCCCAGTAAACACTATGAAAACGTTCCTCACTGAAACCTACCCACGTATCAACTTAAAATTTTCATACAAAAACACAATTATCGTAGGGTCCTACTTCAAATTTAAAGACAAACCCCCCACACCACCTATGTCCAGTGTTATCTACCTTTACCGATGCCAGGCCTGCAGCGCCTCATACGTGGGTAGCACTGGACAACACTTCAAAGCCCGTATTGACCAACATTAAGGTGTATCCAGTCGTACAGGTTTACCACTTGGGAAACCCTCACATTCAGCCCCTCGCCTAGATGCTGAGTAAAACAACCATCCCATCAGCAGAAATGATTTTTCCATCATAGACTCTTCGAATCCCTTCGAGCTCACAACATTAGAGACCCTCCATATACATAGAACCAAATCTAGCCTCAACATTGTGACCTCGGCTGTACCTCTCCATACTGTCCAGACTTAAACTGAATTCTGCCGACTATACTGGAGCAGAAATTCAGCCCCTGCCCGCATCTCCGTTCATTTACGTTTTAGACTTCCCCCCGACGACATCCACGCTCCCCTTATCAATTAGAAAATAAATAAATTTTTATTTATAGGTTGTAGCTTAGGTTTTTCTTTTTTTCTGAATATGGGATTTTTCATCCCGAAACGTTAAAATTTTGTGATAGTTGACGTCCATGTATTACTTTAATATTATACCCGTTTAGAGACGAACAAACGTGTGCATAAAGAAATACAGTTGATGTTTCATATTACAGGTTGGCGGGGCTGAAACCATCTCACCCCTCGGTACCATGAGCATGCCCTGCACGGTTGATATCGTAACAATGGCTGTCGCTGGGGTGTGCTTTGATCGTCAAATAGCATAACCGCCGGATACCCATTGTTAACCGTTTGTCATTTTTATTAAATATCATCACCAATGGCTCAAGCTAGATATGAACCGAACAGTATTTTTAGGCGCTGAGTGATTAACTCAATTGTAGTTGCAGTGTTATGTTGGAGTGATTATTGTCTGCACTGCTTGGTTCTAGCTTAGCGTTTCTTGACCTTTTCGAAGCGATTACTTTAAACTGAATTTTCTAGTTATCAATTACCCATTAAACAATGCCCGGCAATATCAATTTTTTATCAGTCGCAGTATGATGAATTGCACAGGGTATTTACCCCGCTGTGGTCAGGCTATATCTTCCCACGCAGAACATGTATTACCCCAAAAATATTGTGGTCTACTTGCCCACTGGCGTAATTTACTAAGGGATTGAAACCATTGTTCTAGCACATAGCATTGATGAACGGCTTTAATGAATGCTGATTATGATTTACCTTAGATTTGGGTTCGAAATACAGCCGTGAAAAAACGTGTACCTATTAAATAAATACCATATATTGTGAGAACAATTACATAACATCCCCAGTGAGTTCCACCTTTCACTCGTATAGACCGCTGTATCCGCACTTCAAGAAATAATAAAAAATAATAACTATAACTCAGAAATGTATCTCAGAATCGCACATAGTACAGGCATGTGCTAAAAAATACCGAAGTCTGGAGTACATACTTGGCAGCTAATTAGCCATAAAGTAATATATAAGAGTTTAAATTTTTACACGTATATGATGAAGTTTATAAGATGTCGACAAATTTCATTAAAAATCTTGACGTTTCGGGAAACTAATTTCCATCTTCAGAAGTTTTAAAACCGACAAAGGATGAACAGCAATAAGAATATTTATTTTTCCAAGACCTAAAATTGTGTGTTTCCATGAGGAAACCTAAAAAGGAAATGACTGCAGTGCGCAACGAGGGTCCCTATATAAGCGTCAGTCGGTATGGGAAGCGGGCAAGTCCAGTCAGAGGCAAAAGCGTCAGCCATGGATCGTGGCGAGAGGTACAACTGAAGTCATTATGTTAAGGCTAGGTTTCATTGTATGGATATATAGTGATTCTAGAGTTGTGAGTTCTATTGGATTAGAATAAGCTTTGATAGAGAAGTCTTTCTTGCTAATTGGATGGTTATTTTGCTCTGCATGAAGACGGGGAGCTGAATGAGCTGGTTTTGCTAGTGGTAAACCTGTTCTGCTTGATATACCTAAATGTTGGTCAACGCGGGCTTTGAAATGCTGTCCAGTGCTGCCGTAGTATAGAGCTGAGCAGCTCGTGCAAGAAAAGACGTAAACAACGGGAATTCTTAGTAATGTTGAAAGACATAAATGAATAAACTTTGGCGACCATCGGCTGGTCCATATGTGTGTTTGACTAATGTTTGCCTTAGTGTTTGTTTGCAACATAACTCAAAAAGTTAAGAATGGATTTTTTAAGAAAATTACAAAAGTTATTAGCTACTGTCATAAGGCATACATGATTAGAGTTGACGTGTTGATACAAAGGAAAACCTCAGAGTTTCAGATCAAATTTGAATGTTTCGTTACCGTGCTTTGCTTGGCGGAGGTAGGCGCTCTCAAAGTGTTCTGGTATTGAAATAAAGATATTTAGAGGTCATGTCCTTTACTTCGATTACTTGTAACCTAGAAATAAGATACACTTTCTTGTGTGTCATGTAGCATTTCAATATTATAATGTCTACATGAGTATTTAATAAAGTTTATTATCATTACTAATGTTATTTTTATTATGATTATTATTACTAGCGGGACCCGTTGAAATTCCACGGTCGGTTAGTTAATGTCCTCACTTTTTACAATTAAACAATCTAACCTTACGGTATTATAACTCACTTTAGTTCACCTAATGCAGCTTCTCAACCTAACCTACTGATAAATAGAGCCTGTTCCTTAATCCTAATGAGCTGCCTAAAACCTCAAGTGCGAGAGTCAAAACATGGCAACATTGCTCCCTGTCCTTCCACCTTGCGCTTCTTTGTACTGCATGCAGCTTCGACTTTTCTAATATTGTATTCAATAGCTGCTTAAACTCCGAGCCACGGCAGCTATTCTACTACAGCGAGGGCCAAGTGCTCACTCTAGACTCTGTCTCTGAATTACTTCTGAGTTTCAATTCACAACTGTACATATGTTTTGCAATTGATGTATCTTGATAGATTCAACAGTTATCATGCGCACTGAAACAACTGTTCCAAGAACGTGAAGCGCTCCCGTGTTCCAAATTGAAAGTCACGCAAAAACTATGCGCCATTGCAACTCTAAACTAACTCAAAAGTAGGAGGTAGGTACATACTTGCAAAGCTTGACCATTGCTGCTTGTTGTAACGTACTATGTCAGAAACGACTCGTACCTTAGATATTCTTTTTAGTGGGAGAGCAATGTTCAAGCAGGTAGAAAATTGCGTGGAAATGCAACTTTTACGTAGGCGTGCGCGCGCCCTAAGTCACCTTGTACAATGTACATGCACAACATATCTAGATACTGTATTACTGGTGTATCTCGCAGATATTTAAAAGCAAAATTTTCGCCCATGTACTGTTTATCATGATAGAGATATAAAGACAGCATAAGGAAATACAACAATCTCGCTTTTAGGAGGTACTTTTCTCATTGCTTCTCTTCTATATATACACGCCTTCGCTATCCTTTTTTTCTCATCGTCTGAAGATAACATTATTTAGACTTTCATATTTTTAACGTTTCCATTTTCAACGGTGTATTTTATGATTTCAATTCTACTACGGGAACCGTGGCTGCTTTACACTTGATGTGCGATAGTCTGCCAATATAATGCAACACTCAGCCCATTAAAAAAATAGATTCATGTCACTGAAAGTAGGTACTTTTTTCTGTTAGTTTACGTCATTTCTCTAAACAATGCACTTGAAAACTGCAGTTTAGAATGATGCAGTTCATAACAGCTTTGTTTGAACCGTATTATGGCTACGATCGGATTTTCCCATATTTGGATCGTTAGGCAACAAGGAGGTTTTAATGGGGAGGAGCGCACCCTCTCTATTTACCCTACGGGACAATTTCGAGTAAACTTTCCCCTTCAACTGGCTGAGTGGCATATCCAATCGGAGAGCGGCATTGCCTCACGCAGGCTGTGTAGTAAGGAGTCCTGAGCTCAAATTTTTATAGCCATTAACCATCGACGAAATTCCGAGCGGATGGAATTATGTAAAGGAAACTTGTATCCTGTATACCATCTTATGATGGAAGTAACAGGGTGAGCACTGGGATATAAATTTTCAGGCACGATTGTCTTGCAAAAATATTGAAGAACTGCCGGTCTGTATCTTCCTTAATTATATGTGCTGACCACTGCCACTTCGGCCACTTCAAGGACTCCAAACGCCAGCTTCGATCACGTGACAAAGCTATGTGTTTACTCGCCCCAAGGAGCTTCAAGCTCCTTGACTCGCCCAGAGAGTGCTTGGGCTTGCTCCTACCATTAGAAGCTCCTTGGTATGCAATCCCAGCACCCAGTAACGTGAATATTACAAGAAATGAAATTTAGTATCATGGTAGGTATGATACGTGAAAAAATGAACTTCATGTTTTTGCTTCGAAACTGCCTGAAAATTTTTCAAGTGCGAGCTGAAAGAAAACATCCGTGGTTGAACTTCCTTTTAGCGAAAATCAGAGCTTGCGAGTTGAATTTTCCCCTATCCTTTATTGAAGAGTGTACCATACGAAGGAAGGAACGAACGAAGGAACAACGCTATTAATATTATAGATTGCCGCCGCCAAGGAGGTTATATTTTCGTCGAGTTGGTCTGTCTGTCAATAAGATAACTCAAGACATTGTGGTCGGATCTTTGCGAAATTTGCAGGGATTGTTAGCTATATTAGGAGGAATAGATTATTTACTTTCGGAGAAGACCCGTTCATTCATTTGTTTGTTTGTCTTCCTCTTTTTTCTTAATGCCATGACTCGAAAAGTTATGGATGGATATTTATGAAATATGCATTAGTTGTTAGATACATCACGAAGAGTGAGTGATCAAATTTTTGTGTGATGATCTGTCCATTTGTTTGTTTGTCCCTGTGCTAGGTTATATGCTTGCTAGCAAAATAACTCAAAAATTTAAAAATAGATCTTTGTGAAACGTACAAAAACTATTAGTAATGTTGGGAGTCATAAATGATTGCATTTTTGCGATGATCGGTTGGTCTATTTGTGTGTTTGACTAATGTTTGTCGGAATGTTTGTTAGCAGCATAACTCGAAATGTTATGAATGGATCTTCATGAAAATTACAGAATCTGTTACTACTGTCATCAAGCACGTATGATAAAAAATTTTTCTACAAAATAAATAATACTTTTGGAATAAACTTGAAGTTTTCATCATCGTTGCCGTCCTTGGCGGAGGCATGCGCTCTCAGAGTACTCTAGTTATGATTATTTTTACATGCTTATGCTTCTCTTAGTCTAGATGATGTTGTTACTGTTCATAAGACTCAGAGAATGTTAAGAATTTTGGAAGTTACCATCAACTGTGAATTTGCATTGCATGCCATTACGCAAAACACGTTCCCTTAACAAACAAACAAATATCATTTATTGTCTCGTATACAGGGTACAATGGATACACCTATCGAGGTATTCTTTCTGCCTTAATTCTAGAATTTTGAAGATCCAGTAGTGTGAAGAGCAGGAGAAGCAGTCCGTGATGAGAGTCAATTTAGGATCCCTCATCGTGCATCGCCCGGCCTCTCGGTGCTGGAGTGCTCCACGCAGTGTAAATCCTTAGCGAAACCTAACTTGCGGGCCTGCTGACTTTAGCCTCAAGATAGGCTACCAACCATTTTTACAGTTGCTTAAACTAAAGAGTGCTAGGTATGTTACTATGGGCAGTACTGTATAATTGCCTATCTTGTATGATTTTACATTTATGGTAGCTAATAGGGTAGTAGCTACCTATTACAGTGATGATGTCCTAAAGTTGACCAATTTAGCTTATCCATTTTATTATGATTTTGAGGCAATTCTCTGTCAAGCAGCATTATGACATTTTCTTTTTATTTCAATTATCTTGTTCACTTAGGGAGGCAATCCAGCATTTTAATGTACTTACCAGAGTTCTGGATAATGACATAAGCAAAATTGTACCTAGCTATGTTCAGTCATAGGCATAGGTACTGCATGGCCCGATTGCATGAGATCTGGATTCTGGAAGAGTTGACTGCCATACTCTATAGCCAGGCTCGGATCTGCCAGCTACAGGCAACTACCTCAGCTATAGGCTATCTACACGCTGTAAAATATTGGAGAGCACTTTTCAATAACAGTAGGTACGCTTTAGCAATAGTAATTATAATCAGTCCTGCTACCTATTCTCTGTAATTGTCATTCCATGAGCTGTTTTGATAGATCTGTATGTAGCCAAGAAAGGAACCTGCTCAGAAATGGAATATTAAGATTAAAATCTGTAACTAAATTGAAGTCATTTTCATCTGGTGGGTTTTGTGGGCTTCAAACCAACTACAATACCTATATTAGTGTGATACCGGTACTGTGATTCCTTGATGCTAATTTTAAAGCAATATACTGTGTTACCGCGCTTCTTGAAACGCGCAATGAAGAACAAGAACGATTAACATTCAAGAATTACCGGCGTGAGCCACACTTCTGTCTCTGTGCGATGAACTTGTCCGCAGTACTTTTTCTATTGAAAAAAGGGATTTATTTCTCAATACAGTGAATGTGCCATTAGCAATTACACTTTGACCAGTGGTGATGTGCCAGACCAAGTGTGACCCCCTCTTTGTGCCCCTGCTATCTTTTGATTCATTATCCCCCTTCTTTATAAGCCATACAGTTCCCCTTCCCGGTTTTTGAAAGTATAAGTAATTATGGCAAAATTAAGTTGCCTTTCCTTTCGTACTAAAATAACGCTAAATTCCCATGGCTTAGGGATATAATAGCTATGCAAGACTGACAGTTGGACCTATGGGATTTCTGGGTTTTGTGCCCACTTTGCTTCCTTCTTGATTTCGAAGGCTACTACTAAAAGTTCCACGTTTCTGTTGGCATATTACGTGTCCCTTCCTTGTGCTCTCTTGTCTCTTGAAACGCCATAGTTGTGACTACGGAGGCTTGAACAACTTATATAATAATGTGGCTAATTTGAGTAATAAAACTCATGCCTAATATACGGCTGCAGCGTAGCGCAAAGCCGATAGGGGATGTGCTCTAGGGCCACATCCCACCGGCACCATAGTGCTGGTTAGGCTCAGGGGACGAATTTTCCTTGCCCATACATGCCTCTCCGCTTCCTTTGTGGTGTTTCTATATCTGCCGTACCTGCGTGGGATTTTCTGTGTTGAACGCGTAGCCAATCCTTCCTATTTTTCAAACTGAATTTATTTAGATAAAATATTCAGATGTACACATATCTAATAATTTCTGTACTGTATTTCAGAGCCCTCAGGGGCATATTGTGGCGGGCCCTTTCCCTGCCACAATATGTTTGGGCATCACGCACCCAAGGGTCCCGAGTGCCTTCTCCGCATGGGATGTAGCATCTGGCCGCAGTTCCTGCTGACGAGGTTAGTTTTGTAAAGTT
>LQNS02000211.1:30519447-30532885 GCA_001587735.2 Parhyale hawaiensis
ACAATTTAAAACGCGCCCTAGTCGGCGCACGAGCCTGTGGTTAAACACAGGAATAGTTCGGCGCGATATAGGCAGTGTGCCACTGAAGCGCTAGTAAAAACTTCTACTACTACTACTACTGTATTTCAGAACAACACTAAAAAATTGTAACCTGTATGATAAGATCAACTAAAATTGACGTTCGTTTGATAAACGTGTTGATCAATAAATGTGGCAATTTTAACTCATTGTTCAGTATAAAACCTGAGCCCCAATTAAGCATTGCCCATACGGGGCATGTACAGTTTGAGGCCTACAATGTGACCGCAACGGCGATTACATATTAGATCCTGAGAGAGATCTGAGCCTTGTCTATTTGATCAGAGCAACCTTAAGAGGCAAATAAAGCCTGGAAAGGTAGTACCTACAGTATATACAGATGATTTCTCTTGGAAGTTTAAGGTGACGCACATATTGCTTTCCCTCCAACACTAGATTCCGAGTTTTATTTCAAGTTTTATTGTTCTATGTTTAGTTGTTGGCTTTTTCATACATTTTGACAATGAATTGTTTCAGTAAGTAAAATTATTTATGCTCTCTGCGCCTCCTTCAAGCTTTACTGCTTCCAAATTTCTGTAGTCACTATGAAACTCTTGGGCTGTTTTATTTTCATTCCCTGTTTTTTATAAAGGCAGACAGATAAAGAATAGGTCATTAATATACATAGCTACTTACTAGCATCTAAATATATTACTTTTTTGTGACCCATTTTTTGGTGTTGATTGTTCACTAAGAAAATAGATTAGCTATGTTTGCCATTTTACGCAGCTATGTATAATGGTAATCCAGCAGCCTCTAAACTTTAGGTTCTTCGTTATACAAATTCCAGTTCTGTGTAAAATACAGGTATTAGAATGCCTTACAAAATTTAATGAAATTACTGAAGAAATAGACAATAAAACTGCCCAAACTCCAAAATAATATTCCACATCAAACCTGGCTAATGAACAGAAGACTTTTTAAGGATGTATATTACTTTATTGATAAAAATTGAGTGGGGGAATAGTGCGAAAAGCATTTTCGAACTAACGCAAAATTTATTAAAATAGAATCGACTTTTTGATGGAGTTTGAAGTTGCGAGGTCCGCACACGTTCGCACGATGTCGCCGGCAGACAGAGGGTAGCTGGAAGTGGCGCACCGACGACGTGCCACGGAACGATCTTGACAATAACAGTGACCTGCACGATTCAGCTTAATAAGAGAACAAGCATAACTAAGCTAGGCGTGTGCATTACCTTTGAGGGGTATATTAAATAGACCCTTCAATTAAAGAAACTTCTATTACCCCCGGGCATAAAATAAATGGCTCTACATGGAGAATATTTCAAATAGAGACTACAGTTCATAATTACAGCATTGCACAGCACAGTGTGTAATATAAATTACCTATGATTTAGATTACTAGCCTGATGGAAATTTCTAGACAGCCACCGAGCACGAGAACCCTACGAAAAGGGCCAGAAAACTGAACCTGCATCGAGGGGAAAACTGCGAAGGTCAAACTACGTAAAGCTCAAGGCTGCATTTGCCAAACTAATGCAAAGCTCCAAGCCGGGAGCATAACCGATTTAATATTTTATTTAACTTCATCTTCTTATTTTAGTGCCTCAAATCAATAGGAGTCGTCAGACATTTGGATATATATATAATTTTATAAATTAAGTTTAGCCATTACGTGGGAATGGTGAAACGAATAGAGATAGTAATTCAATGTTAGAGCTTCGCCAACTCATAGTAACGAAAATTTGTAGGAAAGCCTTTGCAGTTTAGTATGATCACCGGGTAATTTACTTGAGGGGTCTAGGAAACCTGGAATTTTTCTAGAAAGAACAGCAATGAGGAGCGTGCGAGACGAGGCACCTACCCATCAGTGCAACTCACCTCACGCATAATTCCATGTGAAGTCCAAGCGTCAGCACGGCAGACCAGATGATCCAGCAGCTGCATAACTAGGGTCCAAAGATGATCCACAGTTTTCCCCCGGTTGAGACAATCTTGAAGCGCAAAGGCCAGGACCGTGGGCTCTGCTACAAGGCACCAATATAGTCTAGCAGCCTTCCAGGATATCGACCACGCTAGGCAGTGATGAAGCTCCCCAGGCCGCCGCCCAGGTCACTTAATAGTTAATACTATAGAACATTTTCGGATGCTGATGAAGTTAAATCAGATTAAATGCATCTGGCTAATTTAGCGACGCTATAGGTGGCTGCGCCGCGAGCAGGTGTCGGTGAGTTGAGGGAAGACGCATTACCTACCGTGGGTATTAGCGCCCTTCCGGTGAGAGGGTTGATGCGTGTCTGCCGTTGCATAGCAACGTAAACCTGAGGTAACGTTTCAACGACCTCATTGGGTGGATCAACTAAGTTATTGTGATAGGGGCGCCAAATGCTACGATCCTCATACAAAATTTACATCCCGTTAAAATAAGAACAGCTCTCAAAATTAAAATTTTTACTATCTACGAAACTTTAGGACTGAAGAAAAACTAGTTATTCAACTTACCTAAATTTACCATTGAAAGGTAACGTTTGAAGTGCTAGGTACTTTACATTGATCAGGAGGCTAGAAACTGCTAGTGATCTAGTGATGGTCAGTGGCATGCGAGGCGGGAGGGCAGCTGGGGCAACTACTTTCCCTGGGCTCGGATGACTGATGAAATTTGGGCAAATTGCACGGGGTATTGAGGAAGTTGATAGAAGGACAAAAAAGTTATATTTATGGATAATGAAGAGATCACAATTAAAAATTTTAATCTGTTATATTGATAGAGGTGCATTCGGGATTAGAAGTATTATAAATATGGTTGTGACAATATGCTTTATGCGTAGAAGAATATTCTTGAGGATATTTTGCTGATACAGCTTATGTTTTTATCCCTATCAAATAAAGCATATTCAGAAATGCTCATAAAATAGAGACTATTATTTTTGAAATCATATGGTGTTTACCCGCATACACATGTCAGATGAAAATACATTAATATTACATAGAAACAGCTATTATAAATGTAGGACTGATATTATAATATCATTGAATCATAAAAATATAAAGTTAATGGATTAAATGGGCACTCCTTTTTCAGAGTTTACGTAGTTAATTTTTTACATTATTGAAACCTACCAAGTCATATTACGGTTATTGTGTGAGGACCGGGTTGCTACAGTTCAGATCTCGAGACATCATGACCTGACCTGACAAGACACGGAACACGGGACACGGGACACAAGCCCCAAGGCGCACGACAAATGACCCGCACTGAAATCTCATAGGCCATGTTGAATGAGAGGCAGTTCAGAACCCGAAGAGCCGCAGCCGCTGCTGCCACAGGTACTGTATCTTAGGCCGGTGTCACACTATGCGGCGGTGCCGTTGCGGCAGGAACGCAAGCGGCGCAGCCGCATTGCCTGCACCCTGTCACATATAGCGGCCAAGTCGCTCAGTCTATCCCCAGCAACTACCGTAAATGGTTGACCATCATATTGTTAAAAGTAAAAGTTGATGCGGCGTGCGGCGAAGACGGCAACGCCGCACCTAGTGTGACACCGCTCATTGGTTTGTGTGATCACCAGATGCGGCGCCGCATGCGTTTCCGCCGCAGCAGTGCCGCATGCGTTTCCGCCGCATAGTGTGACACCGGCCTTATACTGATTCGTTATAATGCGGCGCTTCACCCGAAGGTATTAGCGCCCGGTTTCTTGTTACTTGGTTAAGATGTAGGGCATAATCAGCCCAGCCGTCAACGCCCCTGAGAGTATCTTCCGTTAGCTGGACGAGTCCGTAATTTCTACTTCCATCCTGCAAAAAAAAAATTAATAATAACAATAAATTTTTCTCTATGATAGTAAGAATTTATATGTCTACTTAAAAAAAGTGGTGATGCCATCGAGACTTTAGAACAAGGCAAAATAATCAGGGAGACGTTTTTGTACCGAGAGAGGTTTTGATTTTCTGGTTCGTGCGCTAGATTTTTCTAATCTACTCACCCTATTTGTCCGATATTTCGGCCTGAATTAAGCATAACTTTCGCAAGAATAGCGCAATTTGCAACGTCCGCATACGCGTGCAGTAGGAGCAAAAGGGTTAATTTGGAACCTAGAGAATCGGCGTAAGGTTGTTTACTTCTACATGTGCTAAACAAATCTACTAGCCGTAAGCAGCCTCTCAGGCCCAAAGGGCCTACTCTCAAAAGAGTGGACCTGTTGCACTTCACGACTTCGATCGTTGTTCATTTGCCTCGGACAGCAACGGCCCAAAACCAGCGGTCAACTGTACTCTGCTGTTGTTGGCTCTCAATCGGGCTGAATGACTAGCTATATTGTTCTTGTTGAGGGTTCGGAATTTTTAAACCTTGCGTCAAGCGTTGCCCTCCTCATCATTGACTGGCGTATGTCTATTCTTGCCGATTGACGAGCACTTGAATATCTCCCACTGGCAGTGGCAGTTGCAGAGGGGCGATGAGACTGTTTTTATTGCCACTCGCACATATTTACCTGAGCGACTTCCCATTAGCTTTCATTAATAATACAATTTCCATGCAATAATTGGAGCTGAAACAAATTTATATCAAGAGAAACATCGACAGTTTCGCGTCTCAACGATGAATTTACTTAATAAAATCTAATCTACCGATTGATATTTGCGATACTTTAGAATTCAAATGGAAATGGAAAACACGATTTTCATTCAATTACCGCTGCATATTTACATAACCGTTTTTTTTTCGAAGCCGTGTTTATATAGGCTTCTTTGAAGCCATATTTTTCTAAGCTATTATAACATTATAAGGAAGAGAAATGGGTGAACTGGATATCTGTTATTTAGTAACACGGATTTATTGATAGTCAATATCCGCAGAATACGAATGCGGGCAGTAGAAGCAAAAATGTTCTCGCTGTATAAACATAAACTATGACGAATTTTCGATTCGATTTCGGAATGCATAGCGTGATTTACGATGATGTCGAGTTCTAATAGTTTTTAGAAGGTTGTACTACTTAGCTGGAGTGAACCCGAATATACCTATCTCATGTTTACTTGGTACTTGCATAGCTTCTTTCCTAAGCAAAGTAAAAACGGCAACAAATTCATTTTTTTTCCTGATGTCGCAGATTAAAGAACTGCTCCTAAGTCAATTGGACGCTGATGTGGGACATGCAACACAAACTAAAATTTTATAAGTATGTCAGATTTTTAAGATAGTCGTACTTAATATGCTCGTAGGATTATGCGATACGTCTCTTCTAAAATTTTCCCGGTGGGCGTTCTGTAGGAACACCATTAATGAAATAAAAAACAGGACGCGAGTACTCGAAAATGAAGCGTGATTGGCAAAACGGTCTTCAGATTGGGAATCACTAGGTGGCACTGATGAAAATACACTTGAAAGAATTCCAAAAACACACTTGAAAGAATTCCAACACCAAAACTACTCCCTACCCACTGTTATTACCAAAAGTGTATTCGCTGAAGAAGTTTTATCCCGAATTCTTAGCCGTCATTTTTAACAGCCGTGCACACTTGTTAATATAAAAGGCATGGCGCGAACCTAGTAGAGCTCTCCGAGACATCCTAGGGTGTTAGTGTGCATTGCTGGGCTGAGATGCTTGTATCCTGTTAGAATACATGTCACCGACTTTGGGCTGGCTGGATACAGATCCCCTCTAGGCTGGCTACTTGGATCTGGGCCTGGATTTTCTAGTATGACTGTCTCTATCAGAGACAGCTTTTGTACGCATATAGTATATTACTGCGCCCGCCACAAGACTTTGCCTCTGGTGCTCAATTAATATTTCATTGGTTGAAATCCTTTATATTTTCGGAAAATCACTTAATCTAAAACTTAGAACATTTTCAAACAATAAAATAAATCCCCGAACATGGATTCGCCCCCGTGAACGCCAACTTTTTCAAGGTGGAATAGCAACAGTGGGCTACCTATTTTGCGACTGCATACCCAACACTCGTTCTCAGCATATCAGAGTCCTATATTAATAATATTAAAGGTTCGATAGTTGGCTGTCTTCTCACTGTCATGGCCTCTGTATAGCACCCTGACCCGCATTGGTTGTTCATTTTTGTAGGAGACTTGATTATTCACAAAAGAGAGCTGTGGTCACGGTCACAACTGATGGACATGCAGAAGCTGCTCTAGACTTTCGTAAATACCTTGTCTACTTGCACAGAGCTTGTTTAGGTGGGCAAACACAAAATGGGTAATAGCTTTGATATTGAGATGACTGACGTTCCTAATCTGGAGACATCATCTGTTGGTTCACCAGTAGATACAACTGACCAATTACTCTACCTCACCTTTTATTGGTTTTGAACAAGAATGTGCAGTTGCCGATGTCAGACCAAAAGTGTATGTTAACAGTTGGGTTAACTGGAATGAGTCAAAAGCGAGGACACAAAATTGATACCTCAGCAACGTAACAAGCTATATGAAGTTCGCCTATAGGAAGTGGGGCTCATTCCTCTCGAGCCAAGACGACTATAGAGGCAACTCAGAGAAACTGTTGCCGCAGTTCTCAACCCCTACATTGGAGAAAAAGAATTCTCTCCAGACAGAACAACTGCCGGTCGCTGGGCCCTCACAAAGTTGCAGGGCCCGTCTCATACGCAGGTCTTCCTGTTTCTTTCAGCCTTTATTCTAGCTTCTCATCTTCGAGGTTTGTTTCTTCTTCTTCCTCTTCCCCGCCCTTTAAGAGTGATGCCCATATTTATAGTTACCTATGGTGTGTCGTATTTTGTGCTATATACAAAACTAGAAATTACTGAGTGAGCTATTAGGAAGATAGATTTGGCAGTCTCTCCAAGGAGCCCATTGCAGGATGGGCAAGCAGCCCTAGGTAGGTTGACAGGTTCGTCCATCCGGAGTTGTGGGAACAGCGACCCAGGGGGAATGGGTAGGCTATTCTAGCTAGGCCTTTGGGACGTCTCTCTTTCGAGCCCACTTTGCTTGCTTTCTTGAGTTAGTACTCTGCTGGCTGCACTCTTTGTTCTTCCTCTTTCTTCCCGACTTGCTCGTACCTAGTGTGTTGGTCCACCTCGGTACGGGAGTCCCATGTTCTATAGACATACTACGTGTTCCTTCATCTTCCTTTACTTCAATTATCAGTAGATGCCTACGACAATAGAACAGACGCGTAGTCCGTGTGTTCTAGTCTTCAGCTACTTCCGCCTTTTCAATTTAATAAGGATAATTCTCGGTATATTTTATGTGCTGTATATGCTTTGAAGTTAATTTGTTCAATTTTATTTTACAGAGCACACAATATTTGCAGCCGTATTTTTTCTTATGAATAAATAATGGCATTATCTCATTGTGCAACTGCACCCTTATCCTAAAGCTCGGTAACAACTTTGGTAACTTAAAATCCAGGTCGTTGATGCCAAGTAGGTTGGCGCCTACAGAAACATTCAAGTATTTGAGTGGCTTCAACGACGTGCCTACAACGGAATTCTCGTGAGAGACATTAATGGTCGCTTGCGAAACAACGGCCAGAAACTCAAGCACAAAGATCGAAGACTCAGCCAGCAGTTTTTACTCCTCCTTCATTGTAAACACTTGGAATTGACTATCGTCCGAGGTTTTATGTGCAGAGTGAGTCGATGCGTTTAAAAATCAGCTTGACAAGCATTAAAAGTAGCACCCTCTCCAGTTAAATGCAGACTCCTCCTCCAGCAGTACCAAACTCTTAACGGCAAAAGTTCAATCTAAGCCACCGTAAACCCTTTTCCTTCATGCTACAACTAACTTACGTCTTCGAGCTCCTCAGATCTGCAGCAATTAATTGTGCTTGCACGATCATCTCGCTTCTTGAGTTCATTATTTTTTTCATTTTCTTCTTCTCCTATTCTTCCTCAGAAGTCTCCATGATTCTGAATTGATGGCGATAGCTTATAGATCGAGGGCCGGAACGTACGTAAGTTCCGGCTGCTCTTTGGGAATGGTGGTAAATCAACTGCCAGCTATCTATTCTTTTCTAATCAACACAATGTAATAAAAACCATCGTGTGTGTATTTGCTTTACTAGTGGACCCATGCGTGAAAAAAAATCATGCAATAATCGATATGTTTGCCTAATACCTATAGGCCGGGTGCGGAATCTTCTCTGACTTACTTTTTCTTCACTGATCCTTTTTCGTACTCTCATCCATAGGTCCTCTGTATTGATAGACAGAAGTACAAGCTTGAATGCAATACTCTATATATATATATATATAATTTGAATGCAACTCCAGTCACGTCAGTTTATATACAATGTCAGCGCTCCGTATCCATGATACCGTCTTACCAACTCAAATATCTGCTTCATTTGAAGTGCTGAAATTTTGGCCCGTGGAGAGAAAATGGCCGACGGAGTTGTGGTCGACCTAACTGCGAAGGAGAGACAGAGTGCGAAAAGATGTCACGGAGAAGCAGCTGGAAAACGATTGGGTGATACATCAGGCGCTGTGGAGGAGAATTCTGAGAAACAGCGACCTCATGTGAAAAAAGGAACGCAACCAGAGAAAAAAGAAGAAGAGAAAACTGCTCCGTCATATTGTCTACGCGTACCCGTGAAAAAAACCATCACCACCAGAGCCCTTCGTTGGCCATTTGCCGAATTTATTTATTGTAACCTGAAAGAAAAAGTTATGAAAACGGACTCCAGGAAGCTGCAAATATCTTTACTTGGATTCCAAGAAGTGTTTCAAGAAAGAAGTGCCTTCAGATAAAGGGGTAAAGAACCTTCCGCCATCTTCTGCAACCAGGCCTATTTTCCGCCTTTTTCCCTAAGAACGGACTCGAAATAAATAGATAATACACCCAGCGTTTTATTATATAAGGAAGATATGTTTATAAGTTACGTGTCACGCTCTTAAAGAAATAGATAGGCGGAAAATATGCCAGGTTGCAGATTTTGTGATTATGTTGCGTTTTCATGGAGACTGCAGGTTACATGTTGCAGAAGATGGCAAAAGTAGTATCCCTATTCCTCAATGCACTTCTTGCTTGAAACACTTCTTGGAATTGAAAGAAATGGAGATATTGCAGCTTCTCCTAGCGCGGCCATGTAGTCTTGTTTTTATAGGTAACCTACATACATCGAACCATATGTTTGTTCTCAGTTGACCACGTAGCTACAAATTCAGAAGCAAATCAACGTACGAAGGGCGGACGAAGCGATGATTTTTCACGAGTAGTAGACACTACTTCTTTTAGTTTGCCATCTTCCTTTTGACGAAGCAGATTTCACTTCAAAATAGAATCTGCGCTGTATTGAAGGCTGGTTCGGTAATATGCATACGCCGCGGGTAATTTATTTAAATTCAGTGAGGCATTGCTGCTTGCTACTGCAAGATTTTTTCCCCGTGTGAACTATGGTGGGAAACGATTGTGCTTCTTACATGAATTGAAAGAGTGAGCACTTATCTCTTATTACAATTTGAGTCGGCTGATGCAGCGTATGATTCAGAAGCAAAGGCATATTCAATGAAGACGGGTCGTCTCAAATTCTTCGCAGTCATTTTGACAGCGCGGGCACTCCGCAGCTCGGAGGTCTAGACACAGGAGGCATGAGTGCCTGGTGATGTTCAAGTTGAATATCTCCTCGAATCTTTTTCTATACAAGTGCGTTCAAAATGATGGATCCTTAACGTACTGTTAAAAAGTAGAGATGCGTGAGGTGCTGGTAGTGGTGTTATTTTATTGCAGTGATAAGGAACGTTAATGACACCTAGTGAATGCCATAAAAAAGTCATAAATCAAGTCACTCTACAGAGATCTCCGACTCTTTACTCCACGGAAAGGCTCCAAAGTTAATCTTGTAGCAGTGATTCCCTCATTTACAACGGTTGATAAGAGAAAAAAATAACGGTTATTTGGCAAGGTTGCCTCACGGTAAATCCTTCTCCTCTATAGCTGGATTAACTTGACGAACACGAACAATAGAGATATATAACATCAGCTTTTTGATCTTCAACTGTATTCGATGGATTCAGATAACAGTTGAAGGTAGTGACCCATCACTCTGTTTTATCAGCCTGATCTAGGTAGCTTTCTTCGTTAGATTGCATCATAAAACTAAATAGGATCAGATAGAGTAATATTAACTTATCGTGGTATTCTCTTACTGTACCCAAAGAACGTAGATTATAAGATTACAGGCTAAGTTCTTATCGGTCTCTAGGCCCATGTAAATTCTGCCTAATCACAGTAACTCTGCTCATTACCTGTCGCAGTAGCGCTCAGTTGGGTAACAGCGACTAGAGAATACGTGTCTCGTAATATTTGTGTGTGCGCGTACTGTTGAAGGTTCCAGCTGTGAACGAGGTCTCGAGGTAAAGCAGTAGAATTAATTTTCTTATAACCAAGCATTTATTCTGCCTACTATAGTATACCTTGCAGCGGATGCAAAGCGCTGGACAAGCTTTCATTTTCTACCGCTCTCTTTAGAAAAGCAATTTCTAGCGTGTTTTTTACGACTGCCGTTAGCTATATTACTGTGGCGTAGGAAACGACAGTAAATTTATTAGTGATTTTTAGTAGCTATATGTTATATGTACCAAAAATGCTTGAGAATCTAGCGCCAGTAAAAACTTACTTCTTTTGTGAAGCCTTCTGAATCTTATATGAAAGGAAAGAAGAAAGAACGTGTTTTTTTTTTACTGATTGCGACAGGAAGCTACTGTACACTACTATCTGGCGTTTCTGTGTAACAAGTTTAGCAGAGATTTTGCATTCCTAACTGCATAGTGGCATAATCGCCTGTGCTTCATTTCAGTTTTGATCAAAGTCCTGTTACAGCCAGTCATTGCTAACTACTACCATTGTGTTTCTAAATATTTATTGCGCCTGGCAGGGAGACGAATGCAAGTAAATAAACGCTTCTTCAAATTCTAAAGAAGAGGCTCGATCAGCTCTTGGAGTCCTATTACAGTCTTATTCATTGAAACTGAAGCAGTGGATTTTCGCAATGTAACATTGGCACTAGCACATTGTGCAATATTATTGTAAAATATCTTTTAGGGTCTCACTAGTAATGTGCATAGGATCATTTAGTAGAATATTCAGTAGAAGAATTCTAACGAAAATGAAAGAGATTCTATACCGTTTGCTTTCATTTCGTGAGGAAAATCGACTGTAATTTTTTTTTTTTGTATGAGAGCGATGCACTTTTCCTGCACATCGCGTGAAGATGATGCATTCCCTACGCACAGCGAACAACTATGCACTAGTATGCAGCGCGAAAAAGGAAGTAAAAACAATGAAACAAAATCAAAGTTACGTTTACTGCATTAGAATGTTTGGAAGTGGAAAAAAAAAAATAAACTGGGCTTGGGAGCGACATCGCCCGCAGTCGGAAGTTAAGGATATGTTTGTCGATGGCTAAGGCACGATTTAGTCCAAGAGGACCGTGTCAAGTCAAGCGGGGGGCGAGGGCATAACCGAGGCTGAATGATGAAATACGCCTATACCGCATTTTCTATGTACCTTTCTTTCAGAATGGGACCTGCTCCAATACCTCTTAATAAATCGGGCTCTTGCGTTTGGATCCTTATTAAGTGCAAATGTCCTTCAACTTAAGCTAGGCAGGAATATATTACCAGCGTGCAGCATCAATCAAATAGCATAGGTGCAAGATCTCTTTAACAGTTTAGTTCTTACCGTGTAAAGTGACTAACAGTTTTTCATTCAACGTCATCGCCAGTATTAAACTTGACTTCAGAGTGGAATTGGAGGGTTAATATGACTAGTGCCGTAACTATTTCAAATAAATCTAAGATGTTACTAAACTAGGCATATTTGTCTTCCAGTTTCAGTACATGACGGCCTAGTCCTCCTAATGTCGGAAAGGTTCTGCTGCTGGTAGATGAATGTAGAAAAAGATCCATAAATATACATTGGGACCTCAAACAATAAACTAACTGCTTTTTCGTGCTGACTGAATGAATACGCTCATTAGCAAAAGTTGGAAAGTCGAAGGTACAGAACAACTGTGGACGACAATCATTGAAATCAGAGGGGCCTAAAATTACCTCGTTGATCAAAAAGTAACTTTTGCCTAAGTCTGGACCCCAAAATTACCATAAGTTGATCAAAATCAATTTTGACTAAGTCTGGGACTTCCAAATTATCATAAGTTGATCAAAATAAATTTTGCCTTCTACCGATGGCCCATGCATCATGGTGATGAGTCTTTTTTGCTTACAAATGCTATCCTTGTGTCCTGCTAATCAATGCATTCTTTGTGTCTTACTAATAATGCATTCCTTGAGTCTTGCTCATCAATGGATTCCTCGTGAATTGCTAATAGATGCATTCCTAGTCTTGCTAATAAATGCATTCCTAGTCTTGCTAATAAATGCATTCCCATTGTGTCTTGCTAATAAATGCATTCCCATTGTGTCTTGCTAATGAATGCATTCCGTGAGTCTTGCTAATAAATGCATTCCTCGTGTCTTGCTAATAGATGCATTCATTGTATCCTGCTAATAAATACATTCCTAATGTCTTGCAAATAAATTCATTGTTTATAATTCCTAATAAATGCATTCATTGTATCTTGCTCATCAGTGCATTCCTAGTGTCTTGTTAATGAGCGCATTCCTTCTAATTGCTAATAAACGTATTCCTTGTATCTTACTAATCAATGCATTCCTAGTGTCTTGCTAATGAATACATTGTTTATAATTGGTAATAAATGCATTTCTTGTATTTTGTTTATCAATGCGTTCCTAGTGTCTTACTAATTAATACATTCCTTGTAATTGCTAATAAATGCATTACTTGTATCTTGCTAATCAATGAATTACCAGTGTGTCGCTCATTAAAACACTCCTCATGACACCACTAACAAAATGTTTTCTGATGAAGGTCAGCATGCGAAAATATTTAACGTATCTGTAGTACGATCTATCTTAAGAGTGAACCTTCAAATGTAGTGAATATATTATGGTTTGATGTGATTACGCAGTGATAATATTTACCTCTGCCAAGGAGGTTATGTTTTCGTCGTGTTTGTCTGTCACCAAGATAACTCAAAAATTTATGAACCGATTTGAACGAAATTTACAGGGATTGTTACGAATGTTAGGAGGAACAGATGATTAACTTTTGGTGAAGATATGACCACCCGTTTGTTTGTTAGTCTGCCTCACTTTTCTCAGTGCCATAGCTCAAAACGTTATTGATGGATTTTTATGAAATTAACATAAGTTGTTGGGTATATAACAGAGAGTAGGAGACCAAATTTTGGTAATGATCCGTTTGTTCGTTCGTTTGTTACTGTTTTTAATTGTATGCTTGTTAGCACAACAACTCAATAAAATAATGAATGGATCTTTATAAAACTTATATGGGTTGCTAGAAATGTTAAAAGTCGTAAATGATTAAATTTTGGTGCAGATCA
>LQNS02000211.1:30571810-30597650 GCA_001587735.2 Parhyale hawaiensis
AGGTCAGAACAAGGAAATGTGCTTACAGTCTCCAATCCAGGATAGAAAAATCAGCTAATTCGCTGATAAACGTGGTCTGCGATGGCCCTTGCTACAGACTGTCAAATATGTATAGCCGATGCCAGCGCATGCTCTTACCAAACAGAGGCCAAACAATGAGCCGGAATGCGGTGTAACGTGTACTAAGGCTATCAAGCGCTCTCTGTACTTAATTTAAGTCTAGTGATAAGCTATGTTTAACATAACTATTGTACGACCCCTGTGAGTACCTAATAAAGTTGATTGATTGATTGATAAGCGATATCGCATATCTTTTAGCTGAATTTCTTCCTAGCAGTTACAGCCTGAATCTCTGTTAGAATTTGATTCATGCATAATCCACTTCGCCTAAGGCTTTCTTTAGCCGAATCTCTTCATGGCAGTTGGAACTTTCCGGTGAAAACAAATGCCAAATTATATTGAATTTACATTGAAGCCAAATTTCGGCTGGTATCCTGGTTATAGCAAGCCCTGAACATTTCCAGTAAATTCTTTTCATTGAATGTCACGAGAATACACAGGACGATGTCTTCCCTATGTATTTTGAACGTCACTGAAACTAAAAATAAGCCTAAGTAAAACCTAATACAGTACAGAGGTGCACGAGTTTAGGTCACCGATTCCTCTAGTAAACAAAATACGCTCCTTGCCAAGTTGTTTCAGCAATATTACTATTACTTCAAAAATCTCCAACGTAATCAATATAAAACTTTTACTTTTTTACCGCACTAAATTTATGAACGATTTAACAAAGCAAATAATAACATGAAAAAAAACTATATAAAATTCAGTAGTCTACATTAATTTCACCACACAAGTTTAGGAACGATTCCAGGAAGTAATGATGAGACAAAAGACACTCAGCTCTACCGCAAAATGTCGAAGCTAAAACAGCCATTAATCACTGTAACCCCTCCCCCACCCCTCCAAATTCGGCAGCGGTAAAACACCCCCGCAATGGCGTAGAAACCGCAGTTATGCAGACTCCGCAAATCCAGTACCGCGAGAATTCACCTGTTGCAAGGAAAGGCGATCCGCGGCACCAGCGCATGCAAGCGCAGCACTCTCATATTTCACAGCCGCGGGTAAGCAAGCCTCTATCGTACGCACTTCAAACACTACACTGTGTGAGTAGTAGCACGAGTCTAGTTTATTAAGGCTTCTGAAACACACTAAAAAAAACTTACAGGGTATTAAAAAAACTTACAAGGTATAATGCCGGGTTCTTGTGCACAAGGTAAAACAAGACGTGTCTGAACGAAGGTTGGAAGAAGATTAAAATGCAGTAGTGTATGCTGCCCACTAAAAACCGCTAGATTTATAGGAACATGAACGAATCCAATTCTTTATATTCACATGCCAACATTAGAAGGAGGATGCACGGAAACCCATGACGCAGAGCCATGACATTGAACTATATTTTTTTTTTGTGCAGCTCAACTTTTGAGCAATTACAAACAGATATTCGCGGTTTACCTTGCAGGGATATTTTGCTCTTGCAAACTCATTGTGGTAGAACTTGCATTTCTTTAAATGAAAGATTATACCCACTGCAGCTGCGGACGTTACGAGTTGCACAGTTGCGCTGAGGGTCCCGAGAACGATCCCCATGCCACGCACGGTGTTTTTCACAGCGCTCGTCATGCTGAAGCAGCAAATTTGATGCGCATAGCTATTGTGGGGGTAGTTACCTTAGGGTAGTGGGGGGGGAGGGCGGAGGGTTGGCGGGCTATTGAACTTTCCGTTTCGGCTGGCTTCATAGTTCTTAGCGACCCGTCGTCGGCTGCAGCTAGTTTGCCTATGTCTGCCGCACTAACCAATGCGCGTGAATGTCCCAGAGGAGGGTGGAGTCAAAGTTGACTTTACCTTTACCTTCATGCCTGCAGGTATGAGACCAATTTTACAGCAAGTCCTATACTCGAAGCAGGTTAAACGTAAAGTCAACTTTGACTGCACCTTCCACTGCAAACGCACACGCACGATTCGTGCGACAGACATTTAGCACAATTTAGACGGAATAATGTTGTGATGTTGTGAATGTATCCACCTTCCCGCTACAAGTTAGTGCACACTTTGGCGTTAGTGCACACGTCTTAGGGAAAAATAATGGTAAGTTGCATAAAAAAAAAAAATAAATCGATCCATATGTTCAAATTCCCTATTCGTAGTACTCGGACCCCAACCTTCCAGACTTTGAAGGCCGCACCACGAATGCCTTGACGGCCTGTGCCAGGAAGGCGTGGATGGACACAATAGAACGGTGTATCCTACGCCTCACCCCTCCCGACTGTGGAATCTTCTCCGTAGCTTGTCGGGCAAACGTAAATCCCTTTCCAGCCCATCACCTTCGAAGGCACTCTGGTGTCATCTGCCCGTGAAGTAGCCACCGGCTTCTGCAAACAATTCGTGGGCACACGCCCACTTCTGGACAAGGACCTCAAAAAAAAAAAAGACTTCGGGCTCTTACGAGAAGAATTCGCTAGCTGCCTCTGGACAATGGCCAGGAGTTCTTTACTCATCCGCAAGTAGGTGCCTCCATCCAAGCCTCAAGTAACTCCTCTGCCGTGGGCCCTGATGGACTGACACCCCGACACATCAAGCACCTTGGCCCCCATGGTCTTCTGTTCATTTCTTCAATCTCTCCCTGGCGCATGCTAACCTGCAGAGTGTCTGAAAGGCAGCCATAATTATTCCCATCCCTAAACCTGGCAAACCAATCTCCGACTGTAAATCCTACCGTCCGATATCCCTGCTTTGTCCGGCGGTCAAGATCCTAAAGCGCCTGATCCTTCAGCTTCTTGCGCAGTCCTTGGAAGTGTCTGACTCCCAACAAGGGTTCCGCTCTATGCGGTAGACCACTTCAGTCCTTCTTCCCTTAGTCCAACACATTGTACATGGGTTCAACCAACAGCAGCCCCCCACCTGGTCGGTAGCTTTAACAGTGGACTTCTCCAAGTCCTTTGACACGGTAACCCACCACCACCACCTGCTACCAAGATCACGCGATCAGACTTAACTCGCAACCTCATTAGGTGGATCTCTGCCTACCTACGTGGGCGCCGCGCCTTCTGCCTATGGGCTGGTAAAAGGTGGCCTTTACGTCCGATGCACGGAAGAGTCCCCAGGGGTTCGGTGATCTTGCCGCTCCTCCTTAACTACTATGTCAAAGACTTCCCTAGGTTAGTGACGTCACCTCTTCTTACGCAGACGACATTACCGTCCTACTCTCGGCCACTCGCGTTCCGGAGGCAGCGACGAGCCTATCACGCCATGTTTTGAAAACCGAGAGGTGGGCTGGAAAGAGAACCTTAGCCGTCTCCCACTCCAAGACCCACTACACATTGCTTACATCAGAGTATCACCAATCCAAGACGGACCCAGCAATCTATATGAGTGCGTCAGACCTCACCCTGGAGCGCAACCCAAATATCTTGGGCGTGGTGTTTGACCCACACCTTACTTTTGCTGCTCACGCAAATTACGTTTGCGACAAATGCTGCTCTCGCCTGCTGATTGTTATAGTGCTGGTCGGCGCAAAGTGGGACCAAAGAAAGGGACTTTACTATTGACTTATTTGGCCCTCATCAGAAGCGTCATGCTTTATGCTGCCCCGGTTTGGTTCCCTAATGTCTCTAGAACCGCCATGAGTAAGGTGTAGGCAGCACAGAATGCAGCCGTGCGCATAGTCACCCGATCCTATCGCATGGCTTCGGCGATCACCTCCACCAAGAGACCTCGACCCTACCAGTTGGAGACAGTCTAGGATTGCTGTCAAAACAGTATCTCCTCAGTGCATCGCGGGTACATCATCTTGCCCCCAGCATTATTATGGCCCCCTCTGGCCCTCGCCGTATTCGGGACACTCTCCAAGCAAAGTTTGAAACTGACATCGCTTCCCTTTTTACAGATGAGATTCTCCCTCCCAAGCAGTACCGCGCTGCGATGAGTGCCTTACACACCTCTGCTGTCGCAACTGCAGCGGCTGCATATCCCCCTAGCAGGGTTCTGGGCTATCAATGCCGGTCTCTCTATGCGAAGGAGTCTCTACTCCCCTGATCCTTCCTTTCCCAGCTACGCGCTGGCTACTGCTCGGTCTTGGAGGATTATAAGTTTCGAGTGGGACGGATCCCTGATTCCTCCTGTCAACTGTGCGGACTGGACGAACAGTCTGTTCGCCACTTTTTCTCGTGCTCTAGTCACTCTACTGATCTTTCGGTGGTGAGCCCTCTCTTGCTGAACCAGCTTGGGACTGCGCGTTTCCTCGCTTCTCTTCCTCTCTTCAACTTTTTCCCCCTCTGCCTAAGCCCCCTTTGGAACCTCCTCCCCAAGCTGGCAATGGTGGGATCTGATGATCGCAACCAACAACAACGACAACTCATGTTTTGTACAATCATGAAGCTTATAAACGAAATATTAACCAGTAACGTTTTTACTGGCTCTACCGTCGTTCTAACCTAGAAACAAATTCTTATCAAACTTACATTTTAACATTGTAGATAGAATCGAAACCATTTAAAGTAAAGTTTCAATAAAAATCCGGGCGCTAAATGCGGTAGCCTTCAATAGATAATGAGGGAAACTATAATACGAGTGCCTTTGAATTGCTCCAACTCGACGAAACAGATTGGCCTAGACCCATCCTGCTGTATTCACCCCCTTCCCCCCCCCCCAGTCAATCTCTTTGCAAAGTCTGATAGAGTATTAGTTGACGAAATGCCATTGGAGGCAATTTTTACTTCTCGTCTGCGTTGGGCCAAAGAGCTCAGAATGCAATAAGAGCGTGAAAATTTTTTGCCCCAATTTCCGTCGATTTCTGGGGCCACGAGTGTATCAACACGTCTGCTTGTTGACAGTTTCAATATGGCAGCGGATGACGTGAGTGTAAACGCAAACATAACAAGCTTTTAATGCTCAATCAATTTATGAATCAATGAATTTACAAGTCAAAGACATCAGAAATGTTTCATTTTAAAAATATTAGTGTGTTTAATTTAGTATTAAATATGTATTGGTGCTCACTACCGCACTCCGCGGTTTTGGGTGTAAAATGTTATCTAAGCTGTGGTTTCGTTAGCAGAACCAGTCCTAATCTCCCATCGTTAAGGAATAATGTATCATTGAGTATAAAATATATTTATTTATAGTTTACAAATTTCAACGATATCGTTCTCAATGTTGGTTAATAGTAGGGTACCTACTGCTACAGTTATTGTCATTTTTTTCAAGTTTTGACTACAACACGTCGGACAAAACACGATACAATACATAGATAGTAAACCAAGGAGGTTTAATAGGATTCTTCTATACTCATTCAAAATTTAAAAGAAATTAAAAAGTAATTTCTCTCATAATTCTATGCTCATCTTATTTCAAAATATTTTAAATTAAATAGTATCGCATAACCTTTAAAAACATGTGAGTTTCTTTTTTTTACATTTATACATGTTTAAAACAGACGAGATAGAATTAACCCATTAAACATTCTTGCTTAAAACGACAGTATCGCCACTTTTGGCTCGGGCCAAGCGATAGGGACAAAAACTGCCGTGGAACTTCCTCTCTTGTAATATTCAAAGCTCTTTAGTTTTGCTTCACCCGAGACGGAGAAACTTCAAGGTCGAATCGGTCGGGCAGCTCCAAGTTACATATTGTACTTTTCATTTGAATATGATAAAACAATATAGAAATTCTGCAAGTCTTAGCCTACTACAGCGACTCGTTCTCCTTTGCAAGAGTTAGAAAACCTTTAATACAAAGAACTTTGATGTTGGCCTGATAATGCCCGCTGTTCAAGCGGCAAAGATGGCGCAGTGAGCAAACCTCTACAGTAGAGCAGTGAATGTCTGCCGGTCAGCGGGCAAACTGTGCCAAAGCCTCCTGTTTGCCAAGCAATGTTCGCTCGTGTAATAGGTTCTTCACACGCACTGATTCATGCTGCACGTAAATGTCGCTATACTCAAAAGAGTTTGTTGACCAAATTTTCAAAGCTATGGCGCAAAAGACGGAAAGCCTCTGTGACAAGTGCGAGTTTGACCATCTCCATTTCTGGTTAGGTCATTTTCCCTCGTAGTAAATAGTGTCAGAGACTTGGATGCTGCAATTTCGTTAATAAAAAGTCATTTCCCTTGTAAAAAAAAAGCAGACTCTAGACCTGGTAAAACGTAATGTCAACTTGACCTAACACCCTAAACCGGGCAATGTACGCGTACTAGTTCGTGCTACCGATATATGCCCTCTGGTATCGTAGACATGCACGGTTGCAGTCGAGTAAAAATAGGGAGAGCTATTGCTTGAGCGAGGAAAACTTATACAACAATTGCAACATCCCGCCTATCCTCCATATCCGGGTTGGGTCAATATAGTTCACCCGCTACGGCGTATTAACCCCGGAAATACTATACATATCAGCAAACCTAACATCGCAAGAGTTCCCTTGTCAGGTAAAAAGTCAACCCCCGGTACTACAATAGAACTCATCAAATAGAATTTCATAACAGAAAAATCCGGAAATCGAGAACCCCTAACTGGAAAACAATCAGGAAACATGCACTGTACATATACAGCACCCCCATCCAGCGTGAACTGTAACAATAGCCAACGCCATCGTCATTGACCAGCAAAAGGGTGAAGTACTATCGATTTAATTATTAGTATAGTTAGTATTAATTGTACTATTAATAGTACAACTTCACGGCTTCCTACAGTGTTAGTCAGCAAAAGAACAAGTGCTACTAATGCAGGGAAACAAGTATTTTGAAGAACTCATTTCGAAACTTCGACTCTGCTCGAAACTGAGACAACATACCTGTCGACACTTCCGAATTATCACTGTATCACAGGCAAGTGTAACATAGCATATCAGTACAAAATTCATTCTACAATTTTTCCACTGTGATAATTCCATAGCACCTTGTTGTAATTTCACTCTAGATTTATGCATTAATTCATCTCTTCTGAAGCTGTAGGCCATTAATCCCCTTCCGATGCTATGCGCATCCAAAAAATGTTGCATAGATTTTGGAAATTAAATACTCCAAGTTTCCACGTGATGGACAAATATCAAATGCATCATAACATGATTGCTAGCTGATACTCGCTATATGTAACCAATTATCACAACACTTGCAGACTGACCATTTTTTCTTGAACGGTGTGAATTTGCGAAAAAATGTGACTCTCGCCTTTAAACTGAAGACAAACAGGTCTAGCAACTCTCTAACAATTTATTGGAACCCTACGCAACTACCACCCAACACACCGAAAACGAAGTTAAAAAAAAAATAACAAGCCAGCGAACTTCTCGCGGCAGTGGCGTCGCACTTTCGGCCGATGACCCGCCAGCCTCAGATGAGATCACCTCTGTATGGCAGCGCTCCAACACAATTGGTGTAAAATTAATATACCTACTGTGCTGTGAGTAAAGTCTCTCCGTTTAGTTAACTGTCAAACTGAAGCAGTGCAGCCACTATTGTAGTCCCAAGTGCAGGGTCCCTACCTCTGCAAGTATTGCACCAGCGCCCATATGCGCTCCCCTTTTCCGCGCACCCCATTGCACCGCTGCGCCCTTGCGCTACTGTGCCAGCGCTGTTATGTATCTTACTTACGAGTCCCCTTATACCTTTTATGCGCGCTTTATGATATTAACGCGTCTGCAATAAAAAATAGTTTCAAATAACTGAAAACACTTTTATTAGGACATAAAAAAATATTCATTACAGTTGGAAATTTTAACAGAAAAAAGTAAAAATCCCAAGATCTTGGGAAAATAGCCCAATAAGTGGTAGCCCTGTGCGGATGGTAATGTGCCTTTTCTTTGTATATCTGATCAAAAACTCTGACCCTCTGCCCGCCAAAAAGGCTACGGTACTCCCTGGGGCACTGGTCCAAGGGACGCAGTATAAGTCGCCATTATGAGCCCTTCGGTTTCTTTTAATTCACCGCAAACGTTTTTTATAATTCGCTTGCATTTGGTTACAAGCCGGCCTTAGTTTGGTGCCCCCTAAGATGCTGCGCCTAGAGACACCTATCTTCGCTAGCCGCCCCCTCCCCCCTCAGTAATCACACCAGTGTATCCCTGAAAAGGATGATTCTATGAGCTCCTCCTAGGTACTTAAATATCAACTGTTCACACCATTGGCACTCATTCCATTATTAAAGATTATTAGCATTGCAGTTGTTATCAGGAAATATGTAGATTAGACCCTAAACAGTAATTTTAACCGTGCGTGTTTAATTCCTAAGCTTTTTAATTACAGAAGGGTTTCTTGAATGTGTTGTAACAGAATCTATGCTAATACAAGGTAAATGTATGTGAGATAAGGAACGGCAGTACATACGTTCCCTACCTGGAGAGCGCGCATCCCTGCTCTCATAAGGATTACCAATAACTTGACTAACTTATCCGGAATAAATAAAACGTTCGAAGCCGATGGAAGTATAAAGCCTCGCAATGAGTGTGCACCCATTGCGTTTTTTGAGCCAACACAAAACGATGCCATGAAGCTCGTCCTACATGACGTCATCATGTTTACATCACTGGTCATGAATACCCTAATATACTCCACCAAACTTTGCAAAGAAACAATAAGAAAGTTTAAAACCTTCTGTCTGAGGCAACGTAGGTACCACAAAAACATATTGCATGCATGTGTCTTACGCGACCAATGAAAGCGTTAAAGGTGTAAATCTTCGGCTCCCATGCCTTACTTCCCAAACTTAACCCTAGTTAAATTTATTGTTTTTGCGATTGCTCCTGTTGGGATCACCAGGTGCTTAATTGTGTTACCAGACAAAACATAATAATATTTGTTTTGAAAATCTTCTGTTGCAATATTTTTGCACATTCTTCGTTAGGAAAAGCAACCTACTATTATGCACTGAATATTATAGATCTGTTTTATATTAACATCTTTCAAAGCCGTAATTACACACAAATACACACCTAGATACACACACAAACACACATGTATGCAACTTTTCAAATATTCAGTAGGGTAATTACCCAATTGCCGAACTAACTCTCGACGTGAACAAGATGCTCTATGACTACTAGGGTATTGTGATATTTTGAAATGAAAACGCAACTATAAATGTCATTGTTTCAGTGCATTTGCTAGATTTCTATACATATTTTGAGTATTTAATAGGTAAAAAGGTAAAATGTTATATAATAGCATTTAGCGTTCAAATAGACTTGGACGTTTTCATTCATTTAATTACTTATAGCGTAACATGGACTAAATTCCTTGCTTGTTCAGTTCTTTATCAAGAATAATTAGATATGAAGTGTTTTACATTTAGTGCTAAACTCCATATTTGTTTATTTTTCCAGGGTTTATGTGCAGCGACAAGAGCTCGTGCATCTCCAAGTATGTCGTGTGCGATGGGACGCCAGACTGTGGTGACGGTAGTGATGAAGCCCACTGCGGTGAGTAACACTATTGGCTCTTCATTGTACATGACCTAATTACTAACATTCGGTCATGCTACTAGTTGGTAATCCACTGTTGTGCATAACCCAAGAACAGCTTAACTCAATTGCATTATTCTTCGTTTAGGAACAGAGTAACAGCTCAACAAAAATTTACTTCAGTTAAGACACTTCAGAGTTTGCAGAGTATTCCATATGTACTTCATCTGTTCGTGAGCCCGCGTCTCGAAATTCAATTATTACTATTCCTTCATCTGCTGGGTTGCACTCCGTTCATTTAAAATTATTGTTTAAAAAGGTGATATACTTTTTCTATGTGTTTGAAAGACTATAGATACTCTCTTGCCTTCATTATCACTAGATCAAGTAGTTCTGTTAGTTAAAGATATATATGTTATTTATCAAGAATTCTCACTTCTAAACATGTGACCTGAGGACATTAACTGTCCACCGCAATTGATTCAAACGTACAAGACAGAGGATTATACTGTAGTTATAGCACTCCGATAAATTTTGTTCTCGATTTGTTATCCCCTGTCATGACGTTTACCATTCGCAAACATTCCTCCTTGCTTCTTTACTTCGTTGTTGGTGTCTGTGACGTGTGTGTGCGTGTCGTTGCGCCTTACTGTGAACTCTGTCCGGAGGAGATTCTGGAAGGGGGTGGGGAAATAAAGGAAGATAGTCAAGTGAGAGGTGAGAAGAAAAATAGATAGAGACGGCGAGTTGGTCCAACCAGAGATGCACGGCAGTGAGGGCCGCTGGAAGCGCGTAACACGAAAATAAATGGGAGACTGCGTGCACTCCCGCGTGACTGAGCAGACACTGCAAAGATGACACCAGCCCGATGCTATGCTTGTAGGAAGCGAGGGCCACACTGAAGGGGCGCGGTCTAGCAGACGGTGAGAAAACGAATGGCAAGCACTTTGCTGACCTCTATTGTTACACTAGAAGATTCCACCATCTCCTAATGCATATGCGCCATGGCCGCCGACAATGAGATGGCAGAGACGATGCCACTAACCAGCAAGTGCGACGCCAAACGCCAGGGTGTATTTCATGTTGCTACGGCCGCTGTGACCGTGTCGTTTGACGAGTGACAGAGAACCAGAGCTTGTTGAAGATACTACCTGCTAAGAAGGTCAACGACTCGGTGCATTTGAGACTCGTGGTGGAAACGACTGCTGAAAGCCATTTGATGTGAAACTAAGGCTACTCGCAGAGTTGCATTCTCACCGCTTGAAGCTTAATTGTCTGGGGAGGAGGTCTTGTCATGCTTGAAGCGTTCGTATGCGTGTGTTCATTTACATGAGTTAAATCTTCAAATTTAGTTTTATATATCTACCTTTTTATAGAAATTTTAAAGCAAAGACGATTGTTAAAAATGATATCATTTTAAAAACGTTTCGGAGACCTGCTCCATCATCAGTTCTGAAAAATACAAAGTCAAAAGTAAAAACTGTAGTTATAGTATTTTTAACAATCGTCTTTGCTTTAAAATTTATAATCAATTTGCGATTAAAGCAACGAAATGACTTTCCTGATTACATTTTTATACTGCTAAATTACTAATTTAGACTTTTTACTCTAATTATCTTCATTCATCCTTCACAGATTTAAGTTTCATAAGTTTTCCGAAACGTGATACCACCCATTTAAACATTTTTCATTACTTTCAGTAATGTGTATTAAGTATTTAATTGCGCAGTAAGCAGTTGAACTGAGAGCAAAGAAGATAATTCTGTATGTTGTCATTGTTGCGGGTAAAGATGAGGATATCCATGCCACCCCAAAGACTGGAGGAATAAAAACGCTATCGAAATTTTTCCTTGGCTAATCTAGTTAGTATCTCTGATTAATAACTCTCTCGGCTTCATTGGCACCTCTTAGAGAAAACCACCTAAAATAATGATTCGACACCATATGAAACACATTAAATTTTTCCGTCGTGTATATCATCTTGAGCAACCAAACAGAATAGTGTTATATCTGAAGCATTTTCTACACTTTGTACCCTGCGATACAATTCTTGAAATAGGTCGATTCACAGGAAAACTGATTCTCCGGATAAGAAGAATCACCAATGAGATGGTGGTGATTACCTGTAGGCACAAACATTATTAAAATTCGACGTTTCGGATCGCTAAAAATCCATCCTCATATCCTCAGTGTACTGGAAATGCCCCTTGTCATAATCATTAAAGGTAAATAAGAATGACAAAAATCAATTCCGTCTAAAGCGAACGTCAAAGAAAAAACCATGCACTATCAATAAAATTAGAGCCAGCTCACAACTGATATGCACGCTCTCCATGTATAACGATTAAAAAAATGCAGTAACTTCTAATTAGGTTGGGTCTAAACCAGAAAAAATATTACTTTTAAATGCGTGACCATTATTGGCACTATGTTTACGAATGGAGGATTGTATGGGTTTAGATAAACTCTAGTCCGTCAGAAAAAACTTCCTTTGTGTTCGAAGCACCTCACAAATACTTGGAGAGCAGTACTCCCAATGTACGAGCACTCGCAGCGGCCACATTTGTAACTACATACTACTGAGGAGCGAATTAACACATCAGATACTTCTTTTTTAACTTTTGTTCTAGGACAGTGATAGGCATAGAAAAAATGTATAGCAACATTTACTTCAAATACAAATTCTTAATGGCAGCATCTTAACGGAGCATTCGAAAGATTCTCCACATTTGAACATTTTAAAGCATTGAAGATATTCTTCTCGTATGAACTTTTTCACCTGTACGAACTGTTTTTGGATGACTAACTTCTCACTTTATTTATTAGATCAAAGATTGAAATACTATCTCATCAGCAAGTTTCCTGAGAAGCCTAAATTCCCTACCGTATGTAAATTACGTTAGTGTTTTTTATTACCATTCATGGAATACCAAGCAGAAATTATGTAGCATGAAATAATTGCATAAATACACAAACACCATCTTCCACTCAATGCGCGCATGCATTACATAAATCATTTTAAAATTGTCTTCTTTTTTTATCGAAAGCACTTATCCAGTGTGTTGGTGCGTTTCTCAGTTGCATACAAAAGTAATAACCAGTGTGACCGCTGCGAACGCTGGTACGTACATTGAGAGCACTACTCTCCAATTATATGTAAGATGCACCCAAAGGATCTACGATAATAAGTCTAACTCAATTCGTCTAAATAAATTCATCTAACTCAATAATTCATCTAAAACAAGTTTATCTAATGAAAATTCATCCAAGGAATAATTCATCTTATCTCAATTCGTCTAAAACTACTTTATCTCAAGCAAATTAGCTAACCTAACTGAGACTAAACTAACCTAGGTATATTACATTGTTTTTTCATATGTAAATTTCAAACGTTAGTTTTTCATAATCTTTTAATCAACTTTTTATTGATCATGGTGAGTGAGCTTTGTATTATTGAATACTTTCAAACTTTATGTACTTTTGGTTAATCATAAAACGATATAATAATCACCGTCGTCTGTTAGTTTGTTTATATATTTATATATTTTTATGTTTCGTGTCACTCTCTTGAGGAAATACGCGAAAAATAGGCCAGGTTGCAGAGTTTGTAATTAGGCTGCGTTTCTATGGAGATTGATGACCAGCTAGCAGAAAATGGTAAAAATGCGATTATTATTATCATTATCTTTTTCTTCACTCAACCGCTCTAAATTTTCCAAGTTCAATACGTGTAAGGGTTGTTAAAAATACACTTGTATTCATAATGTTTAAAAATTTGACACTACGTTCAAGCCACTTTAAAAACGTAAAGATTAAAGCAACGTTTCGATGTACCGTACATCATCCTCAGGCATATAAAATCTGAAATATACAAGGAGAGAATCAAAATAACTATTCAACAAAGATAATGTGACTAGAAAAACGTATTTAAGCGTATTCAATACAATAGGAACTATCTATATACTTAATTAAATGTACGTTCCCAGTGAGCACAAAGGTCCCCCACCCATACTGTCAATAGCAAAGACATGAAATGACTGCCATTGCGGGCCCAGTCCTACGTTCCAACAACGTTGGAGGCCGCATCCGCCAGGCTCCGATGAATGCTGATTGGTTTCGTATTTTCTGCTCAGAGGAATTCCACGACGCATCTCGGCATCTGACGCACGTCCATGACAGGGATTGCTTTCTTAGAGTGTCACACCGTCAATATCTCTAACAGAGAGATGAAACCTTCACGTCATGAGTGCATACGTTCAGTCATCATAACAATGAAATTTACAATCCCCTCGGATCCCTTCTGACAGAATAAAGAAAGAGGAGACTCTAGTTTTGGAACGGCCCTCGGGCATGATTTCAATATGTAAATGCATCTGTCTATGTGATCCTGTAAAAAATAACTCATTTTCTAAATATGGTACAATGTACATCCTCGCTCAGCCTGTGAGATGTGAGCTTTCGTTAGTTGTCTGAGTAACATTGTAGCACAGGCAGCTCGTAATCAGAGCAGGTGCGCTCCTGTTGCAGCAATTTATCATTTATAACATCCGGGTCCAGCAGCCTTTTTGCGAAAGCTTTCTGCCCCGCAGCTCTGACTCGTTCCAGGTCTGCTTTACAGTCAATCGTGCTGCGGCCTATTCCGTTTTTTTTTTCTTCTTGTCATAATCGTATATTACAGTCTTTCATCGAGATTTCAAAGCCGTAATTAAGTTACCATCACTACTTTTACGTGGTTTTAAAGCAGGTTACCAGTCAAAATTTCTTTGGGAAATTTACTGAAAATCCGACAACACATCGTACAAAAGATGCCTTGTAGAGCCACAGGGGCGAGGAATAACAAGGCCGCCAGTGTAACGTGCTCAGCAACATAAAGACCACTGCAGACGATGGTCATTTGTCCTGTGTTTGCAGTTCACAGCGTTTGAATGCGTTACTGGGTCTGTGCAAATGACACGAAAGGGCACTTGATTTTCAGTGGCAATTCATACAAAATTTGGAAACATGCAAGAAACTATGCAGGCGACACTAGCTGAGTCAGCGGATGTGTCGGATAACATTTTATCAATACTTTTGGTAGACACACGGCTGTATTTGCACGCACACAATGAAATATTCGAACGCGATGAAGTGAAAACCCAAGACAAAAAACCATCGTCTGCAGCGGGCTTTACTAGACGTATTTCACTCTTGCTTACAAAAACATTAGCGATTCCTAAATATTATGATCTCGGAGTTCACAACCTTGAGGAGAATGATACAGTTGTTGTAAAGAGTAAGCAATGTTGCAAATTATTGTTTTATTGTTTTGTACAGTATGAAAATTCTGGTAAAACATCGCCTTTCTCTAGCACAACCTACGATCGTGTATTCCTCAGCTGTTGCAAAATATTGCTGCATTAATTGAAATTTTCCTAGTAAGTTACCTTCCCATGTCATCTGCATTTGTGTGTGTCCCCCCTGCCCCCCCTGTGCGATATAGAAGTGAATATTGCATTACTAGAACACTCTGACAGCGCATGCCTTCGCCAAGAGTCACGGTAACGAAACATTCAAATTGGTTATAAAACTATGATTATCCCTTTGTACCAACCCCAAACTCTGATCATTAGTGCCTTCTGACAGCAATAACAACTTCTGTAATGTTCTTGAAGATCCGTTTTAACTTTTTGAGTTAGCTATGTTGCTAACATTCATTCTGACAATCATTAGCCAAGCACACAAACAGACAACCGATCATTGCTAAAAATTTAATGATTTATGTCTTTCTGCATTACGAAGAGTTCCTGTCAGTTTAAAAAAATCTATTAATAACTTGTTGAGTTGTTTTACTAATAAGCCAAAAATCGAATACAGAAAGAAATTAGTGAACAAACAAACAGATATACACAATAATTTGAACATTTATTCATCGTGGTTTATCTAACAACCACTGTAAATTTCGTAAATATCCGTTCAAAACTTTTTGAGTTGTCTTGGTGACAGACTCGACGAAAACAAAATCTCCTTAGCGAAACTAACTATACATACGCTGGCTCCTAGTGGACACCCCTGGTCATCTCAGCCTGATCCTAACATATTTTTTTTTAGCTGCGTCAAAAGCTCTTTCACGATTTCAGCTTCAGATGAGGTAAAATAATATTCTGTTAGGGCACTAGGTCTTGGAGATATCTGCCTGTTGCGCCTACTGTCTTGTATTCCACAGTCACAATGCCACCCTTATGACAAGAAGTTTTATCTTACTCTTCTTTCTCGAATTGTAGTTCTCATGAGCTTTAATAAAGCATGAAAACATCCTCGTGCCGCGGGTCCCTGTTTCTCTCGACATCCTATGTTTCCCTTGTTTTTACTCACGAAACATCGGCCTCATTTTTCCTGACGCATTTATTGTATACTGTTCAATGTTGACATGCGAAAGAGGTTTTTTTTTTTACCAATTGCAAAATTAATTAGCTATACCTGTATATTGCTTGTAGGTGATGTATAATTGAATCGAAATTCCTTCGTAGTAATAAGTAATTGCTCTTTTTCCTCCCGCAAATGTTTTTGCTTGCAGGACTTGCCATTTTATACATAGAGCATGTGTAGACTTACAGCCTTGAAGGCTATTTTTTAGTTCAACTTTGAGTAAGCTGTTTGGTTGAGAAAATAAAAGTACAGCTTTTCGAAGGTTGAATATCGGGAGCGTGGCTCCGGTTCTTAGGCAGAGGGTCTACTCACAGCTTATTGACATGAGTTATGAACCTTAAAATTTAAAAATCTATGTCTTTCCTTAAGAGTAAGGGAAGTTTTTGCATCTACTCTTTTCAACGAGGCCTTGAGGGTTTTGACGAAGCTGCACTCGTAATTTTGTAGGTGGTATTAGCATCAAGCCAGGCCAAGTGAGACGGCAATCATTTTATTACAGGCAGTAATTGATCTGTCAATGTTGAGAATTGTGAATTTTAGGATCTTGTTGTGAATTGTGTCCACTGCTCAGGGTGCGGCGTGGGCCAGCGACTGTGCAACCCAGGCGAAGGCTCACCACAAGACGAGTGTGTAGACGCAACTCGTTTCTGCGACGGCACTCTTCAATGCTCCAACGATTATGATGAAAGCCCAAAGATTTGTGGTAACTGTACCTATCGTATTTTTGTTTGCATAGTCCTAAAATTATAGCAATATGGGAATTATCAGTGCTCTAAAACACTAACGATAAAGATCCACGAGGTAAACTCGACTCTTGATGAGATATTGCGAAGACCTAAATAAAGTAACATAGAGTACTATTCCACTAGCACGGACAGGTAGTGTAACCCGAATGAAGCATTGCGCAACACCGGAAAGCACGAAACGCTCCAAGAAAAATGCATCAAAAAGCCATCAATGGCTGACTTGAACGACCACAGGCAAACGCGACCGAAAACCGATCCCGATAAATATAATGGATGGGTGTGATGTACAGTAAATTTAAGATTTTTTACAGCGTATGAAAAAATCGAATCCACTTTGAGTTTTTCCTTGCTTTTTGTTTTGCACTAATAAGTTGAAATATGGCGTTTGGTTTTATTATTAATTTATTTCTAATATATCTTAACTAGACTGTCCAGACAGGCAATAGTTCAGTTGCAACAGAATTCATTAGTACAGAAAAACGCCGAAAATTAAGACCGCGCGGTTGGCTTTATTTTCGGCTTTGGGATTAATTTTTGGCGTCGAGAAGTTTCCCTAATTTCCCCTTTAATAGATGTATTTCCTTCAACCGTACCAAAAGAAAAGGTGCGGAAGGTCAACTATGTTATTTCAAAACAATATGTCAGAGTTATAAATATATACGTAAAAATGAGAGCGTCTGATATTTTTTTCTTCTAACTAAACATATGATCATTCATATATATAATATGAAGTTGAAAGAGGAAAAAGTAAAATATAATTTGGCAAATTAGATATGTGAATAATATTATACTTATTACGAAGTCAAAAATAATAAAAAAAAGTAACAGTTTGCATATTTTATTATTTATATAGATTCTAACGTGTCCTAAAAATTACATGGACATCCGCCCAGCATTTTAGGTGCCATAAAATAGTGACCGAAAAATCGAAACTTGGCAAAGAAAAGAAAATCAACCCCCCAAAATAGCCCCTAAAGATGTCAACCGTAATATACACAAGAGATCCCACAGAAACCTAGACGTTTATTAAATCAAAACCTTTCCCTCATAAATTTTATTGATTATTAAGGTAAGAAACAACTTGTAGTAGAGAGGAAGTTTAGATCCACCTAAACACTTGATCCTTAATTAGGGGTAAAAATCTGAAGGGTTATTCCAAATCCTGGAAAAGAATTCAAGAGATAATCAGAATGCCTTAAAAATCGAATAATTTGTTACTTGTGACAAGACTGACAAATCTTCAAAATGTAAAAGAAAATTGTCCAGTAGTTTTAGCGTAATGTTGCTGACTATGACAGACATAAACCCAAATGGTCACATAACCTCCTCTCAGAGGTAACAATAGCTTCACATTAACTGACTGAAAAAATCTAAATACATTAATATGTAATAACAAGAACTGCAAAACACGACAAGGGTTTTTACATCTTCATTCCTACAGTGAAAGAACATGTAAAAAACCTTATTGTCGTGTTTTGCAGTTCTTGTCATTACATAGTACCTACCTACTACAAGTTGTTTTTCACTTTGGAAATCAATAGAATTTATTAGGAAAAGGTCTTGATTTAATAAACGTTCAGGTTTTTTGTGGGATCTCTGGTGTATATTTGGGTTGATATCTTTAGGGGTCATATTTGGGGTTGATTCTCTTCGAATTTTCTATTACTGTTTACTTGCACATGAAATGCTGGGCGGATATTCAAGCAATTTTTAGGACGCGTTAGAGTGCACTATTAAATATGCAAACTGTGGCTTTTTTTATCATTTTCGACTTCATACTAAGCATAATATTATTCACAATTCCAATTTGCCAATTAACATTTTACTGTTCCTCTGTCAATTTCATAATCGTTATATATATGAATGATCATATGTTTTATTAGAAGAAAAAATATCAGACAATCCCATTTTTACGTACCTATTTGCAACTCTGACATATTGTTTTAAAAAATAACATGGTTGACTCTCCGTATGTTTTCTTTTTGTACGGTTGAAGGAAATGTATCTATATAGGGGAAAGTAGGGAAACTTCTCAACGCCAAAAATTAAGCCCAACGCCGGAAATTAAGCCAACCGCACAGTCTTAATTTTCGGCTTTTTACTGTATTTGCAGAGTACAAATGTCAATCATTGAAAACAATTTATTAGATGTAGTTATTTATGGCTGAAGCTAGGTGACTCTTGATTACTACCCAATGGACGTCAATAAGCACATTTTATACAACATCCTTCCATGTCGCATTTCACGGGTCTTCCAACGTGGCGTCGAACCTTGGCTCCAGGTCGGACCACCGTTGTATCTTAGCCGTTCAAATTATGTAGAAATCTAATCTAATGCTGTTTGTGAATCAAGGACCAACATTGTCGATGAGGATCAAGCAACGAATCAGGGGGGTATCCGAGCTACACAACACTGGAACCTTCGCACACTAATGCAACATTGACTCAGTATCGGGCATCTATAATATTGCAAGACTGACCATGATCCGTTGGGTGACCAGCGCAATTGTTATTGCCTTTCAAACGAATATTCAACCTTCTACTTGTCAGCAATGATAATTATATATATGCTGACTGGCACCTCTGAAAGCTCATTAGGACGAAAGCATTGTTCTTCATGATATTTCAGAACAATATCATCCCAACTTTTTCTTATATAATAGAAGGAACCCATGGAAATTCCACAGAACAAAAACGTCGTTCTTCAATTATGATGCCTTTCGACTCGTATCAGAAAAGCGAAGAATGAAATACTGTATTATTATTATTATCAAATCACACCAGACTGGCGACGTGGGAACGGAGAAACTCCATGAGGTTAACAAACCCCACGCAACCAGCCCAGAGGGTGAAGAAAACAAAAGAATGAAAATAAAAGAAGATCCAAGATCACAGAATAGCTCTGTGTACAGATCGTTTAAAGCTGCCAATACCCTCACCAGACATACCATCAAGACCATTCCAAAAATCCTATTATTATTGTTATTATTATTATTAAAACTTCACGCTTGAGCTCCCACGGACAGGTAACACAACCCAAATGAAGCGTCTTGCAACACTGGGAAGCCCAAAACGCTGCTAAAGGAAATCCAGCAAAAAACCATTAGCAACTGACTTAAACGCCTGCAGGCCAATATGACCAAAAACCGATGTCGGCAACAAATTCCAAATCTTAGCCGACCATGGCACGAAGCACCGACAGAACTGATTAGTTCGACATCTGACAGCCTCTAAAGTGAAAGAGTGCGCTCCACACGCAGCACGAGTCTCTCTCGCAAAAACCTTGAGGGCAGGGAGAGAAGAATACAACCAATGCCTATCATTATTGTACACTTTATAAAACATACACAGCTCTGCGACTCTTCTCCTGTGGGACTGGTTCACTACATCATTATGAGCGCACAGCCTGCTGCCTGGACTAACAAGTCGTTCTAACAGATGCAAGTGAGTGTCAGCAGCTGAAACCCAGACCGGTGAGCAATATTCCAACACAGGCAGCAAAAACGCATAAAAACATCTACGGGCAACCTGACTATCACCAAACACGGAATTCACCCTACGCAGGAGTCCAATCTCAGTGGAAGTGCGTGACACCAACCTCTTAATATGTGGCTCAAAAGTAAGCATTTCATCAAAGACAACACCAAGAATCTCCAAGGAGCTAGGCTCCTGAAGCAAAGTGTCATCAATCTCCAGTTGGGGATGCCGCGGTACAAGTGTTCGCGACCGACTGATAATCATCGACTTGGTCTTACTAGCATTCAGCTTCATACTCCAGGCCGAGCAAGATGCACTAATGTGTGAGAAATCCCTGTTCAGAGACTGAGCTACAGCATCACGCAGGCGAGGAGCAGGTATCACTGCCATCAAAGTGGAATCGTCGGCATAGTTGATCAACGTGTTCTCAAGCGAAGAGAACATGTCACTAGTATAGAGAACGAACAACAGCGGACCAAGCACACTACCCTGAGGTACGCTAGACACCACCCCGACCAGGGCGCTCAAAACGCCATCAATAGACACACTCTGCGTCCGCTCAGAAGCAAAATCGCGAATGACTGACAAAACCCTACCACCCACACCGAAGGACTCCAGCTTGTATAATAGGTCCCTGTGGTTAACCCTGTCAAACGCAGCACTAAAGTCCAACTGGACTAGGCGTGCCTCCTACCCACAATCCAGTGCAGACTGTAAATTGTGCGACACCGACAAGAGAGCGTCACAACAACCCAAGCCAATTCTGTACGCAAACTGACCAGCAGGCAGCAACCCCGTAACCTCGGCAAAATGACCAAGCTTACCAGCCATCAACTTCTTGAATACCTTCGACAAAATGGGCGTCAGTGTGATGGGTCGATAGTTGGCCACATAGGGCGACACCGGACCCTTGGGAATAGGAGTAATATTCCCAGTTCGCCAACAGCGAGGAAAATTTCCTAACCGTTGTAGGCGCCGGAAGATCACTGCAAGCTTGGGGCAAGAACATCAGCCAGCTGCTTATAAAACAAAGGAAACATGCCCATCGGATCCACACCTCCATACGAATCAAGGCCCCAAGCAGCACCTTGATTACACCAGATCTGAACGCCAAAGAGGTCAAACGCCTCACACAATGGGAAAAACGAACGGGAACACTGACCCCTACGGCATCGCAACGGTTCCAAGGCAAACTCATGAAGAGCACTAATACGTCGAGTATACCTCACCCGAACAACTGGATCCCGAAGAAACTCAGTCAGTGGATGACTGGGGCAGTAATAGATTTTATACAAAAAATAAACACCAGCCACTCTGCGACGATGTGCTAGATCACAAGGCACAGCACCACCCAGCATGAACGCACATCGACGAACCACTTTGTTAAGCAAACACAGATGGCAATCGGCAGCAGAACCCCAGACTACAGAGCAGTACTCCAGAAGACGGAGGACAAAGCAATTAAAGCAGCGGCGTGTCAATTCTACCGAGCCAAACACTCTCCAAGCACGCCTCATAAGACCAATTTTCAGCGATGCACGTGATGCAACCGAATGAATGTGGGGCTCAAACGTCAACTTTGGATCAAAATTGACACCTAAGATTACCAAGTCATTAACCACAGGAAGTGATACACCATCCAGTATGAGTGCAGGAAAAGGAGGTCCCACTGTACGCGACCTGGACACGATTATTGTCTTAGCCTTGCCCGAATTTAGTCTCATCCCCCACCTAGAACACAAGGAATCAAGCATTTCCAAATCATGCTGAATGGATTCTGAAACCTCTAATCTATCTCTAGGCTTACCGCAAACAGCAAACAAAGTAACATCATCAGCGAAACCAACAAGTAAATTATTAACAAGGTGAAACAGATCCGCCGTATACACAATGAACAACAAATTGCCCAGAACACAACCCTGTGGGACACCAGAAACCAAATCCAAAAACTCACTCCTCTTCCCATCAACAACTACACATTGACTTCCGTCAGATAAAAATTGACTAATTACCGCCAGAACTGAACCACCAACACCCATTAATCTCAGTTTATGGAGCAGCCCAAGGTGATTCGCGCTATCAAAAGCAGCACTGAAGTCAAGCTGTACCAACCTTGCCTCATGACCCCCATCAAGAGCCATGAGAAATGTGAAGCAGAGCATCACAAGTTCCCAAGCCCTTACGAAAACCATATTATGTTGGGGGAAGGACACCCTGCTTTTCAAGAAAACAACCCAATCTCGACGCAACCAACCTCCATCAACTTTCGAAAAAACAGGTGTGATCGAGATGGGTTTACATCCCACGAGAGCTCATGAAAATTTTTAATCATGGGAAAATTAAAATATTTGGAGGTTTTCATCTTTATTGGTAACATATTTGGAATGTGTAGACAAAACAAAAATATAATGCTATTCTTACGAGAAAATTAATGTTCCTCTGGAGGAACACTGAGCTACTGAGAGATGGATGAAGAATCCTTCTTTTGCTGCCTATATCCTTTCTTACCAAATTAGTTTAATGAAAATGTATCCATTTGTAAGAAAAATAGAAATAAAACATAAATTTCTCAAAAAATGTAAAAATACAGTATATCCTCTCACTATATCCTTCGTATAATTTATCTATATTATACTAAAAGTCTGTGAACCGGTCTTGCTTGTGTCTTGTTTATTTACTTGTGTCTTGTTTGACACAGTTTCTTTACTTTTAGATAGGGAATAAATTCGATGGATCTATGAGGGGGTATGGCCTATGGCCTATCCTATGGGGCATGGATTAACTCTTTAATTCGATTGTATCTGTTATACGCACGTGGCCTTGGTTGCAAAACGGGCACGATAATTTAAAAGTTGCTCTGGAAAGTGCAACTGGAATACGTAACATAGAAGTCGAGTTTGCTTTCAGACTGCGTGTTGAATATTCGTTAGACAAGCATAGAATCTGTTGACAGTGAGCCGTATGGGCAGCTCCTTCACGGGCATAAAAGGACGGCCGAATAGCGTGTGGTGTATGACCAGCTAAATAACGCTTCCTTTAGTGCGAAAGCAAAGACGATCGTGATTATTATTATATTCAGAAATTTAAGTCTCCGTTTCCACAACAAAGGCATGTCACAGAGGAAGAATGAAGGGACACGTAGTGTGATAATAGACACGTGGAACCCATGCACGAGAGTGTTCCCACTCAGCAAATCAGAGCCTAGGTAAATAAATAACAATTTTCAAAAAGAAAAAAATATCACTACATTTTTTCGATAAGGCTTAGATGACACTACGCATAAGGTGCTATATCACAACAAAAAATCTTATTTGGTGTTGTAAGGCAACCAACATTGCACTTGGAGTGCAACATCGCATTTTCTATACTGTAAATTTACATTTTTCTTGCATAAGCACCAGCGATGCCGAACATTGCTCATGATAATGTTGTGAATTATGCCATTGTACCAATGTCGTCATGCATAAGTCTGGAAACATATTTTTTATGAGCTCCATTAGGCTCCAGGAGGGTAACACCATGTGTGTCGTTCTAGGAAATCCAGCTCAGTTTCTGGCTTTATTTGGCGGCATAAGAGCCACGCGTTTACAACAGTTGCGCTAAGAATGACTCGGAAAAGAGGATAATACCACACTCTTTTTCGAATTGCAGTTTTGATACTTACCACGAAATTGATTGAAAAGATCCAGTCCTCCCATTAGTCTGCAATAGAGTAGAATCAGCTTTGGCTGCGGGCACTTCATTGTTATGCCTATTTGACGGCCTGATACACCATCCCATTGATCATGCAGATACAGATAAGTTTTTACTGTGAACAATGACATCGTTGTTGTCCTTCCAGTGCGTGGTGGTCATTTGTTTGTCATTATTTGCAAGTGTCTCTGCTTCCTTGACGTGCTCCTTGATTTGTGGAGTAACAAATTCTTTTGCACAACTACTAACGACACAATCTTCAACTTTAATCCATCACCATGGCCATTATATTTACCCTCTTATAGCTTGGACCTTAGGAGAATTAAGTGTTTCCTGGCAGCATAGACACCAAAACTTAAACCCAAAACGCACAGGCTTTCCTCTAATGAAGTGCTTGAGGCTGTGTCTTCCAAAATACGGTTCAACTGCCTCCACGGTAGCAGCATGCTAATGTTCGCAGCTTACAATCCTTGCATCGCGGGTTCGAGGCCAGCCCAGCCATACGAGCGTTTTGCTGATCTAGGTGTGCTGATTTGTCAGTTGTGTGCATGCAGTGCGCCGTAGTGGAATTTTTCTTCCTCAGAGATGAGTGGGGGCGTCATTTGAATCTTCAGTGAAATTGGCTCCACACTTCTGATGATCTGTGGTCGACTGCTACCGCACTGACTACTCTGGGGCCAGTGGGCCTATATCCGCAGCACAAACCAGTGCATGTGGGTTTACCAGTTGAGGATGCAGTCAAAGTTCATTTTACCTTTGCCTCGTTGATTCCCCAGTTCATCGGCAAAGGCTAAGCCATTCCAGAAAACAGCTTGTTGAAATGATCAAATAGACATCGAGCTTTGAGTAAGCGGTCATTTGCTACGGTTGATGAATTATCAGCGAATTAGAGGCTGCAAATAATCGATTCAAATCTACGTCCCATCACCCATTTGTAGACAATATTATATCTGAAAATTTCATCAAATTACATCCATAACTTTTTGAGTTAGGATGCAAAATAATAGCTAAAAAATCAGTAAACAAACAAATAAGCAAGCATATCCGTATCACCACCAAAATTTAATCATCTGTAGATGGTATTCTGTCTGATCCTCTCTAAAAATTTCATCAAATTCGATACATAAGTTTTTGAGTTATGCTATATTGAAAACTAGTAACAAACATAGGTACACCATCAAAAACATAACCTCCGCAGAGGAGGTAGTGAGCCGAAACTGAGATGAAATGAATTACTATGCTAAAAATATTCTATTTGTGTCATTAGAAGACCCGAGATGTGTATTTCTGCAACAAAAAAGCTGAAAATTATTCATTAGAGTAGCGCTTCCGCTATCCCCTTTTGCTCAGTGTTCCTCTCGAGGAACCGCCATATTGTTTTTCTAAAATCTCTTGACCAGAACTTTTCAGGATAAAAACCAAATCACCACAATATTTTTATGTATCATGACATATTATGTACCAATTTTGATTACCATGGGATAAAATACACCATAGAAGTGAAAATTATTAACCGGCTGTCGGACATTTCCAAGGATCTGTGTATAATCGTTCATACAAACTTCTCCATTAATGTGAAATCAGCAACTAAACTAATTTTTTGTATGTTAGCCATAAAGTTTAAACCATTTACTCTGCAATGATGCAAAGAAAACTTAATTCTAGCAATACCATTCATAACTGCAACGAAAATAGTATACCCAATTTGCTGTTCCTTGAATGGAACACTGAGCTCTCGTGGGATAATCAGAGGTACGGGATGAAACCGAGCCCTTCGGAACAGGCGTCTCTTGGGCGACACGCCAGCACTCCGAAAAAGAGCCTAGCAGCAACATTCGACGGAATACGAAAGCAAGCGGGGCTGTGAACACACTAGCCACCTTCCGAAAATAGAAAGGAAACATACCCAATGGATCAGGGCCCCCATAGGGTTCCAGGTCAAGAAGAAGGCAGTGCACTTCAGAGGATCTGAAAGCAAAACCGGAGAACCTCGGCTCGGGATCACATGCTAAAGGAATGCGCACCCGGTCCCGGCTCTGCTTCCCATCAAAGTAGCGCAACAAAAGGTCCG
>LQNS02000211.1:30662097-30677297 GCA_001587735.2 Parhyale hawaiensis
CCTTGACTGTAGCAGATCTAAACGCCAAAGAGGTCAAGCGAGGTTCAGGGTGGCATCCATGAGGCAAAGCAATAAAATCTCTGCTCTGCTTCCCGTCGAAGTGAGCCGACAGAAGCTCCGCATGGTACGAGTGAAGTGATCAAGTCTTTGTTTCGAAAGTATCTTTTTTCATGAAGGGGAAAAGAAGTGAGTTATGGTTGAACGTTGTCGGAACGAAAATCAAAGCTTCTTGGATGTTGAATTTCCCCTATCATTTCTAATACTGAAAAGCGTAACGTGCAGACACCCGGACGTACTGGCGGATGAGGAAGAATGGAGCTTCAAGCAGAATTATATTACACTCTAGATAAATAAACGCTTTTTTTCTGATTCATTTTGTTATCATATTTAAACTTTGTTTTTGGCCATTACGAAGACTGTACCGCACAATGTCGGCCGCTCATGCCAAGCAAAACTAGAGCACTCTGAGAGCGCATACCTCTGCCAAGCAAGGCAATGGTAACGAAAAATTCGATTTACTTCTGAAACCATGATTTTCTTCCTATCAACACCTAAATCTATACATCTGTCCCTTTGATACTATAAACAGTTTCTGTAATTTTCTTGAAGATTGATTCATAACTTTTTGAGTTATTCGGCTAACAAACATTATGACAAACATAAGTCAAACACACAAACGGACCGGCCGATCGTCCCCTAATTTTATTCATTTATGTCTTTTAACATGACTAACATCTCCCCTAAATTTCCTAAAGATCCATCCTTAACTTTTGGAGTTACTTTGCTAACAATCATAAAATCAAACACCGCGACAAACAAACAAACAAACGAACAATCAGATCATCTCAGAATTTGGTCATTTACTCTTTGTAATATAAATAACAACTCATATAAATTTAGAGAAAATTCGTCTGTAATTTATTTTTTGTTTTGGCCTTAAAAAATGACAAACAAACAAATTAACAGATATTGACCAAAAGTTAATCATCTGTTGCTGATAAAATGCCCAACAACCCCTGTAAATTACGTAAAGATCCATTCATGATTTTTTAGGTATCTTGGTGACAGACAAAAAGACAGACAAAAAAACAGCCAGGCAAACACGACAAAAACATAACCTCCTTGGCGGAGGTAATTAATGACTTAAGTGTGCAGTTCTTGTTAATAGAGTTACCGGCTAAATTTATAATGAACTCTTTTGGGAAATGAAGATCACAGCACGTATCGCTGCACAAATATCGGCTACTCCTACCGAGGCAACTGTGTGGTTCTTAACGTACACTATTTCTTTATGGATTCACCCTAAGTAATGCTAAACTGCGTATTTTCTTTCCAGCAATAACGACCGCGGCATTCTGCGCTGCACAGGGATCGCCCTCTCCAACGCTGGCACCTACTCCTGCGAGGCCCACAACAGAATGGGCTCGGTGGTCGCGAGGCCCAGCACTTATGTGACTGTAGGAACACATAATCCCATCTGTGCCGCTACCGAATTCAACGATAACGCTACTATTCCGTCCCAGTGCATCCCGTGCTTCTGCTTCAGGGCAGCCAGTAGCTGCACTTCCAGCAAACGGATCAAAGCTGAGGTGAGATGTTGGCGGGCGTTGTTATCGCGAATATTATTATCGTGCTCATTTTCAACTGATGATTTTGTTGGTGGTTTTTGCCTGTTGTATCTAACGGTCATGACTGCTGAGCGTATATGTGAAAGAACAGTAATTGGCACTCCACTTCAAAAAAGGTTCCAGTAAAGACAGTAAAGCCACCCTGTCGCATACACAATCTACGAAACCTCCATGCACTAGTTTGTACCACTGATATATCTCCTCCAAGGTGTCCAAAGGAATGTACGACTGCAATCAACCTCAAATTGGCGTAGCTTTGACGTCATAGATGGAAGACTCTCAACAACTACGCCTACTCCCCGTCTGGCCATCCCTATTTCTGGGCAGGCCAGGTTCCTGCTAGTGAACTATGAACGGCATATTCCTATTGTATACGATGCTAACTACATGACTCCAAGACTCAACTAGAGCACTCTGAGAGCGCATACCTCTGCCAAGTGAGGCAACGGTAGCAAAAAATTCAAATTGGCTCTGAAACCATAATTTTCTTTGTATAAACTCCAAATTTTTTTCATTTGTGCCTTTTTATATTAATAACAGTTTGGTCAATTTTCTTGAAGATCCCTTCATAACTTTTTGAGTTATACTGTTAACAAACTTTATCACAAACAAACGAACAAACCGATCTGCACCAAAATTTGATCATTCATGCCTTTTAACATTACTAAAACCCCTATGAATTTCATAAAGATCCATTTATTATTTTTTTGAGTTATTGTCCTAATAAGCATAAAATTAAAAACAGTGACAAACAAACGAACAAACGGACCATTACCAAAATTTGGTCATTTACTTTTTGTTATGTACCTAACAACTCATGTTGATTTCATCAAAATCCATCCATAATATTTTGAGTTATGGTATCGAAAAGAATGAGGCAGACAAACAAACAAACAAACGGATGGACATATATTCACCAAAAGTTAATCATCTGTTCCTCCTAACATACCTAACAATCCCTGTAAATTTCATCCAAATCGGTTCATAACTTTTTGAGTTATCTTGGTGACAGACTGACAAACAAACAGACAGATTGACAGACAAACGCGGCGAAAACATAACCTCCTTGGCGGAGGTAATTAGAGCATATTGTACGTCAGAGAACAGTGCATATAATGTAGCTCTCATCTAGTGCACGTGTCAATGTTTTTTTTTATATTTTCTTCTAGACAGTCATTCAAGCTATCCTGCTAGGCACGGCCGAGATTCACTCACTGAACTTTCATTACAGCACCTCCCTTCCGATTTCATACTACTACTGATCTTACTTTTATCTGTTCTTCTTCTTCTTTCCCAACTTGCTGTTCAAACGCGCTTTGACCCTGTGAGGGAAAAACCTTGTGAATGGGTTCCTCTGTTCTGTGGGCATACCGTATGTCTCTTCCTTTTTCCTCTGCTAGATCGCCTTAGTTGGGGATATACAGATTTACACTACTCATTTTATCAATGATCTTGTAGCCCAACTCGAAAAGACATGCCTTGACGCTGAGACATTCTGACTTTCATATGCTTCTTCGTCTCAACTATATTTACCTCCGCCAAGGAGGTTATGTTTTCGTCGTGTTTGGCTCTTTGTCTGTCTGTCACCAAGATAACTCAAAAAGTTAGGAACCGATTTGGATGAAATTTACAGGGATTGTTAGGTATGTTAGGAGGAACAGATGATTTGCTTTTGGTGAAGATATGTCCATCCGTTTGTTTGTTTGTGTGCCTCATTTTTCTCGATGCCATAACTCAAAAAGTTGTGGATGGATTTTGATGAAATTAACGCGAGTTGTTGAGTATTGAACAAAGAGTATATGATTAAATTTTGGTATTTATCCGTTCGTTTGTTTGTTCGTTTGTCACTGTTTTTGATTTTATACTTGTTAGCACAATAACTCAAAAAATAATAGATGGATCTTTCTGAAATTAATTGGGGTTGTTAATTATGTTAAAAGACATAAATGATCAACTTTTAGTGCAGATCAGTTTGTTTGTTCGTATGTTTGATACATGTTTGTCATAACGTTTGTTAACAGTATAACTCAAAAAGTTATGAATGAATCTTCAAGAAAATTGCACAAGCTATTATGACTATCAAAAGAGACAAATGATTAGATTTTGGAGTTTATATAAAGAAAATTATGGTTTCAGAGCCAATTTGAATTTTTTGCTACCGTTGCCTCGCTTGGCGGAGGTATGCGCTCTTAGAGTGCTCTAGTCACGTGTATGTATTGGTGGCAGAACGCTGTCTGCACTGTTGCGTGTATATATGACATGAGACGCAAATGAAAGTGACAGTTTGCCTTTGAATTTATAAAGGAAGCTGATGGTTACATTCGCTTTAGTTAAATATTCCACGCATCTGACTTTCAGTATAAAATTTCTCAACGAGTGAAGTAATTTTTCTCTTAGATCGTAGCTTTCACAACCTAAAAATCTCCAACTGAAATATAACAATCTAGTTTCATATGCAGGAAATGGTTGAGCACAATTGTAAATTTTACCGAAATTTTTTAAACGTGTTTCGAATAAGACTCAATGGAACGTTTTTATTTTACAAAGCATCTGCTTAGCCTCTGAAATTCTAAGTTTGAGTGCTATAAATTTAAATAAATCTTGAAGGCCCCAATGATCATGCGACTAAGTAAACTTTTTTTTTAATTAAGATATGCCACAGATGAATCGTACTGCAAACTGAGACACGTTAATTTTTTTCAGAAAATGTGAAGTAGCTAAATAACCGTTTATTTTCATCCATTGTTACAGCACGACAACCTATCTTCCCTTAGATAATTTCAGTTTCACTCTTAATTTTGAAGCAGTGTGTTTGGCATTCAAGTAGTCAAGGAATATGTGAACATGGGAGGCATCACGGAAGTTGAGAAGTCTCATCGACATAACGGCGATAAAATTTTGGTTCATCATCTATGGGATAATTTTGTCACCAAATTTTTTCATTAAAACAAAAACAATTCTGCAAGTGCGGAGCCTAACAGATTTGACGTCGCAATAGCGCAGCACCAGGCACTATTTGGTGCATATTGTGTGCCACAATGCAGTGGTGCATATTGTGTGCCACAATGCAGTGGTGGATATTGTGTGTCAAGATGCAGTGGTAGATATTGTGTATCACAATGCAGTGGTGGATGTTGTGTGTCACAGTGCAGTGGTGGATATTGTGTGCCACAATGCAGATGTTGATATTGTGTGTCACAATGCTGTAGTGGATTTTGTCACACTGCAATTGTGGATATTGTGTGTCAGAATGCAGTGGTGGATATTGTGTGCCTCAATGCTGTCGTAGATATTGTGTGCCGCAATGCAGTCTTAGATATTGTGTATCACAATGCAGTCGTAGATATTGTGTGTCTCCGAGCAGTGGTGGATATTGTGTGTCACAATGCAGTCGTAGATATTGTGTGCCACAATGCAGTCGTGGATATTGTGTATCACAATGCAGTCGTAGATATTGTGTGCCACAATGCAGTCGTGAATATTGTGTGTCACAATGCAGTCGTAGATATTGTGTGCCACAATGCAGTCGTGGATATTGTGTGTCACAATGCAGTCGTAGATATTGTGTATCACAATGCAGTCGTGGATATTGTGTGTCACAATGCAGTCGTAGATATTGTGTGCCACAATGCAGTCGTGGATATTGTGTGCCGCAATGCAGTCGTAGATATTGTGTATCACAATGCAGAAGTGGATGTTGTGTGCCACATTGCAGTGGTGGATATTGTGTGTCACTATGCAGTTGTGGGTATTGTGTGTCACTATGCAGTTGTGGATATTGTGTGTCACAATGCAGTAGGGGATGTTGTGTGTCACAATGCAGTGGTGGATATTGTGGGTTACAATTCTGTAATGGATATTGTGTGCCACAATGCAGTGGTGGATACTGTGTGCCACAATACTGTAGTGGATTTTGTCGCACTGCAATTGTGGATATTGTGTGCCACAATGCAGTAGTGAATGTTGTGTACTAGGTACAATGGTGTGCCACAATGCAACGGCGTATATTATGCGTCATATGTACATGTGCATTGCTCAGTACTGGGAATATGTCTGTATACATATTTCAGCGTCCGCTTCCAAGCCACGGGAAGCTCCAGATCGTCAAGGTGCCGCTCAGTGATCTCGCAGCAGGTCGAGTCGACGTCACCTCGTCTTCCATCACCTCATACCAAGGGCAAATTGTGAGTTTGTTGCAAACCATCTTTGCTGTTGTTATTCGGAAACATACTGTTTCATTGGTAAAAAGACTACTGGTAGAAAAAACCACTGCAACCTTGAAAGTAACTGTGCTCCATGCGCAGTGATATGTCATGTCGTGTTCATTCGTAAAATGTGAGGAAGAGAACCGTACCACCGATGGTACCACGAAGTCCTTGTTCTGTTGGGATTCTGCATATGAAAGATTGCGGTGACAAGTTACGGCCGACAAGGATGCAATGTCTTTGCAGGAGTTTGGTTTTCGTCTCTTTGCCTGACTGTCACCAAGATAACTCTAAAAGATATAATCGAGTCTTCATGGTTTCAACGGGATTGCTAAATGTGTTTAGAAAAATAAAAATAAACTTTTCTTGAAGATCCGTTCAACCAATTGGCTGTTTCTTTGTCTACCTGTCTCCTATTGGTAATGTTACTCAAACAGTAATGAACGAATCTTCATGAAATTTTCATGAAATATTGTTCGAAATGTTACGATGAGCAAATGGCCGAATTGTTTTTATGATCAGTTACTCCGTTTGTCTCGTATCCTGAAGTTGTAGTAAGATTTTGGCTTCTGAAAGAGCCGAAAGTTCTGCTTAGGACGCTCTTGGAACAATATGGGGAACATGAGTTGGGATGTAGATGGCGTAAATAAACACAACACCATTTGTTTGCTTAGTAGAAGTAGTGGGGTTCTCGATGGTAGATACTTTTAAGCGTATAAATATTTTTTTGAGAAACTTGGCAAGCAGTTCCAGTTCTCAAAGCTTACAAAACAAATATTGCGAGGAGAAGGGGGGGGTTAGGTTGCGTGATGTTTTCTTAAGTAACGTTTTAATTTTAACGTTTATCTCTTCTTTAAATCTTTAAAAGGTTGGAACTGTGAGACGAATGACTAGAGCAATGAGGGCAAATCTTTAAAAGATTGGAATTATGAGACGAAAGACTAGAGCAATGAGGGCAAACATTCGGCTCAAATGAGCCATGCTCCATGGACGCTCATGTGCCATAAAATTAAAAATAAAATTATGAAACTTGTGCACAATGTGCAGCAGTACTTCACAACTGTCGTTTTTTTAAGTTCATTGTTCGTCTACTTATTTGACACAAAAGGAGCATCCTCATATTTCTAATCAACAGTGTCGAACAATATTACTGCTTCTAAATTTTTTAAAGTTGATTCGTTTGTGATTTATGAGCATAAATATTATAGAGTATCGGAAATTAGTAACATTAGAGCGTTTATTGCCTTATTAAGCGTTAAAGTCCATTTCCCTAAAGGTTCATTCATGAGCCAACGGTCGTGCTGATGCAACTCGATAAAACGTTTTCTTTTCGCTCAGCCTGCTGTGGCTGCTATAGAACCTACCGCCTCGTACTACTACAGTCTACCGCCATCGTACTTGGGTAACCTGCTGAACTCCTACGGCAGCAGCCTGCGCTACACTGTGGGGTCCGCCGCTGCCACTCCATCGCCACACTTCTACCCGGACGTTATCCTACTGGTAAAGTTTCAAAACTATAAGTTGAAAAGCATTCTGGGTTTTTCATTTTGTAAGTCTCTTTTTAAGTTCTAGTCCATCCAATCTTCCAACCAACAAGTGAAGTTATAAAGTTAGTACAGATTAAATTCAAAATGGCTTGCGCATTCCCAATACCACATCAGTTCAACTTTTCTTCTGAAAGCCATGTTTTGCCTGATGACCACCAAAGGATCTATATTATAACTCGAGTACCCGCGCTGTCAAAAATTGCAGCGAGGATTTTCTGAAGACCCCGTATTCCTTCAAACATACTTCCGTTTCTAATATGCTTCTGCAGAATACGCTACAAAGGCCAACTAAAATTATCATAAGAGATGAGTGCTCTTTCTTTCAGTTCATCTGAGCAGCACAATCGTCCCCCACCTTAGAGGAAGTGCAGAAAAACGTTTACATTAGCAAGTAGCAAAGCATTGCTGAATTAACTTAATTCCCCGCGGAGTATCATAGCTGCTGCATGATAACGCTTTTGAATATCTAAGGTGTTTTTTTCTCTTTAGTGAAAATTCTCTGTCAAAAGAAGACAGCAAGCAGAAAGAATAACTTTTGTCTGCTTTACTGCCAAGTGAAAGATCGTCGCTTCGTCTGTGCTTTGTTGATCGGCAATTGAATTTGAACGTCTGGCCGTGAACTGAGAACAAATATATTTTCCGGTCCATGGCGAAAATGATAAAAATCGGATTCCATGGCCGCGATAAGAGATGCTGCAACTATCTTCATTGTTTCGATGTTAGGAACTGTTTCAAGTAAGAAATACATTCTGATAAAGGGATGGGAATCTTGCTTTTGTCATCTTTTTCCATCGTTCTCCATGAAAACGCTTCTAGATTACGAAATCTGCAACCTGGCCTATTTTTCGCCAATCTGTTTCGTTAAGATGCGGACACGAAATACTGTCGTTGGTTCGTTGGTCCGTTGGTTGGTCAGTTGGTCTGTTGGTTAGTTGGTTGGTTAGTTGGCTAGTTGGTTGCTTAGTTAGTTAGTTAGTTAGTTAGTTAGTTAGTTAGTTAGTAGTTAGTACAACCGTGACGATTCTATCAGTATTAGATGGGAGAAAATTAGGGCTTCTTTGACGTATCTTAGATGCCATCTGGGATGGGATCACTAAGAGGAGTCAAATGTTGATTTAAACTGCTACTGCTCGCAGGTTTTAGGTAGCAGATTCGCTGCCTGACTGGGAGCATTTTTCACCCTTCGTGTGCATGATACGGGTCGAGGGCATCATAATTGACAAACAATGTTTTGTTCTGTATAATTTTCACAGATTCCTTCAGTATTAAATAAGGAAAATTAAGATGATACCGGTCTGAGATATCACTGAAGAACATTGCTTTCGTTCTGTGGGATATCCACAGGTTCCAGCTATTATTGAATGCTCTGACTAGACAGCTCGAACGTCTGCCACTGACTGTTCCTTGACTAATATTTGCGTGTCGTCGGCGAGCAAGGAAAGAACTGCACATTAGCATTGGTGCCCTTTGTCATTGACTATGATGCGGGGGAGCGTTAGGCTCAGTACTGTACCCTGTGGGGCTCCACTCGGTACCAGCTACCCAGTGGAAACTTTCTTATTAGTAATTACCCTACAGGTTATTTTCTTAAGAATTACCAATTCACCGAGGAGCATGAGGATGTTGTACCTAATGATGCTGTTTGCCACTCGTGCAGGGCTCGGGCAAGACGTTGCTGTACTACTCCCCGCGTGCGCACGGAATACCTCCTCAGCAAGCACAGGATATTCCTTTCGAGTCGACCGAATGGGTTTCGTTACTACCCGGTAAACCAGCTGCGACCAGGGATACCCTGATGCATGTCTTGAAGGACGTGACGCAGTTGCTCATCAGGTACGAATAGCAATGATTGTAATTTGTTGGATTCCAGAATGATGTAAATCGCGAAATAGAAACGCTCAAAAACGGAGAAAATCCGAAAACCTAGACAGTACCTATGCAGCAGCGCCATTTGTCTCTAAATTAGGCTCTGACTGATTAGTAGCATATGGCTTAGCAAAACTTAGGGGACGTTTGAAACTTTAGCTTCGTCACTTTCAATCGTTTTACAGGTGCTAGAAACAGCTTGATTGCGTTGAGCAAGTTTCACGCCTGGTCAACCGTCTGGAACTTAAATCAAGTCGAAGCCAGGGCACCTGTCCGAAGATGTAGAAAAGTTAAGCCTCAAAGGCTTGATAGAATCGAACCCGCCCTTAGACAGTACAGGCAGTTTAGTAGCCAATTATCGGGTTCATTACTGTTGTCTTCATTATTTACCTCCACCTGGAGGTTTGTAAGTTTGTTTTTCTATCAGCAACATTACACAAATAGTTATGAACGGATTTTCATGAAATTTACAGGGTCTGTTAGGTATGTCAGGAAGAAAAATCTAATTAATTTTTTGGTTAGATCCGCTTATATAGCCGTGTGTTTATCTCTGTCTTTTCTTGGCAGTAGAACTCAAACTGAATCAAACGAATCTTCAAGAAACGTATAGGAACTGTTAGGAATCTTACGAAGAACAAATTATGCAATTTTCGTGATGTGCTACTTTTCCTAAGTATTCCCATCCTATACAGTACGTTACCTTTGATTATGCAAGTACAATTTTTTTGTTTATTTTTCAAGATAAGTGTCAAACATTTCAAATTTTAATAGTAAGTTAGTACACATGTATGTTGTTGAGAAAAATGAAACGGAACCGTTTCCCACGTTTTGGCAACATTTGCTTATCGCACAGAGTTCTGCTGTTACGCCAGATTATGAAACATCACTCTCTAGTCAACATGAGCAAGAAAAGCGGTCTAAGCAGTGAAGAAAAGATCAAAGCTATCTCGTTATTGGCTTCTAGTACAACACTCGAAGTTTCCAAGGAATTACAGCGTGATCACTGAACAATTAAGGCTTATGCTATTGAAGGTAAAGTCAGCCTGAAAACTCCGGATAGAGCCTCTGCGAGGAAATTGACTGCTCGGGATATGCGACATTTGAAGCTTTCTATGGCTAGAAAACAACTTTCTACAAGTAAGGCGATATTTGAAGACGCTGGAGCCCCAATACTAAGCAGAAAGACAAGATGTGAGGTTCTGCAGAAGCTAGGGAAAGTGAAAAGGCAATTAAACGACCACTTCTAACAGAAACTCATAAAAAAAATAGGGTCAAATGGGCTGAGAGAACATGAAAACTGATTTCTCTAATGTCATATTTACTGACGAATGCAGAGCCACTCTTGTTGGTCCAGATGGATGGGCGTCTGGATGGGTCTCCATGACCGACCTCAACTGACACGGCTTAAACGTCAACAAGGTGGTGGAGGTATGATGTTTTGGGCCGGAATAGTAGGCGACACCCTTATTGGTCCCCTTGAAGTGGCAGAAGGAGGTAAACTGAATGCAGAAAGGTACTGCCAGCTTCTTGAAGCCAACTTGATTCCTTGGCTTGATGAGCAGGCTATCGCACGCAGATCCAAGTTGATGTTTCAGCACGATACCGCTCCCTCACATCGAGCACGGTACACTGCTAACTGGCTTGCGGATGGAGGATTTAAATAAAAAAGGATTATGACCTGACCATCTAAAAGCCCCGATTTAAATCCTATGGAGAACCTCTGGGTAATGATCAAAAAGAAGATTTATGAAGCTGGTGGGCAGCTTTTGAGCAAAGTAAGCCTGTGGAATGCAGTAAAAACAGCTGCAGATTCTATTCCACCATCTGATATGTCAAACCTGACAAAGTCTGTTGATAATCGCCTTATAAAAAATAATGAAAAATGGAGGTTACCATGTTCAAAATTAACTTGTTATGTTTACTACTACTGAACACTTACTTCGGTGTTCATTGAATTGTTTTGGTTATAATTTCTTGGCTTTGCACGTTTAATGAAACGATTCCTGTTCACTTGTGTTTATTTCCTCTTTATGACGTTTTTATTAACTTGTTGCATAATCTCAGGTAACAGTAAAAAACTCGAAAATAAGCAAATTGTATGATAAGCTTAGCAAATGGCTAAATATTTATTTTACAAGTGATGTTTATGTTTGCAACATAGCCATACATTTGGTAAATATTGATATTTCAAAGTTAGGCACTTATCTTGAAAAATAAAGTAAAAAAAAATGTATTTTCACAATCAAAGGTAATACGCTGTATTATGAAGAGCAGAGCATACAGGGGCCTATGTAGGCTGCCTTTGCTGTAGCTAGGTCTTCTGGACGTCTTTCCTCCGTGCCCCCTTTGCTTCCTTCCACTTTCGTACCCGTACTAATGATATTTCATTCTGATCTTCCCTTCTATCTTAACTTGGTGTTCCCATGCGCGTTCATTCTGCAAAGAAACATCCTCGTTCATGGTTTCCCCGCTTCTTTCGAAACACTCTATGTCCCGTCTTTTTTCCCTGTGAGATTGCCTGGAAAACGGAGGCCTAAGTTTCTCCATATTACTAGCTCAGCTCGTAGGGTTTTAATTCTCTTTATACCTGAAGAGATATCCGTAGCTTTACCGGCGATAATTGTTACCGCTGCTAACATGGCGGTTAAGGTTTTTGTGCGCTATAAGGCACCCACGCCGTTGTTTTCAGTATACTGAAAACAACGGCGTAACTCAATATAAACTATGATGATCCTAAGTGCACAACAAATTCAGCAACGTTGGGAACTACATTCTAATGGCTGGCTCGCACCACAGTCCAATAAGCGCGTACGCTCATCCTAAGCAACCCGATGTTATGCTGTGTCCTATAGGTTGAGGAGCAACAAACATTTAGGGTAGTGGACGCTGATTGAACTTAGTTCCTTCTCAATTAGGCGGCACCATAGTTCGGCTAATGCTAGTTTGTGCAGCAATTTTAAGTACGTTTTTCCTTATGAATAGCGCCCGGACATTGCTTGAAATAAATGCTTAAAGGTTATTTTGCTCAAGCTGCTTAGAAAATTGTAAGATTTTGTAGCGCTGAAAATGCTTGTAAGCGCCATCCAACTTTTTGTTTGTGCCTAAAAAATGTTTGCTAGCGCGTACGTTGTTCCGGCAATTATCCTACATTTGAACTGTTCGGAGACCTTTTCTAATTTAGGGAGTTATCGTGAACCTACCTATTTATTGAATCGTGAACCTACCTATCTATTGTGCGTAACAAGCCAAAAACATACGAGAATAGCGCGTACATAAGGCGTCTTTTTGTGGCCACATTCGTGATCAGAATCACCGTGATCAGGATAATCGTGATCACTGAAAAGCACAAGAACGGCTAATGATATTCTAAACAAACCAGAAACGCCATGTCTATTTTCAAAATTTGGATTCCAATCGTATATGCACAAAAGGTGGGGAATAGATTTTTAGAAATTTTTATTTATTTTGAAGTCGATGAAAAAGTGAACTTGCAGTATTTATGCATTTTGAACATGCACAGGAATAAATCTAAGAGCGTAGACACACGTACGCCACAGTTACACTGCAACGCAACTTAGTATTCGATTGCGCTGCAGTGCCCTAGGCTTTGATTCGGACTGAAAATGATATATAAGATACGAGTCATTTTTTGCAGTTTGTACGCTATAACAAGCAGCAATGGTGAAGCTTTGAGAATACCTCCTACTTCTGTGTTAGTGTAATGTTGCAATGACGCACAGTTTTAGCCTGATATTCAAGCACCATGAGTAGTAGTCACGGCAACGAGACGGCCGGAGGGAAAAGTTGCGTGACTGAGAAATTTTTGCAACAGTGTTCCCTTGCTATAACGAAACTTTAATTCTAGACGTCAGTAATACATACAATCATAACAATAATATCATACAATTTATCCTTACATATGAAAAACATCACGAACTTTGCATTTCAAATTTTGAAATGCAAATTTTGAACGGATGGAATTGCTCTTTGATCATGCATCATCAACCCGATAGTGAAGTCACGGTGTGATCAATTTTCACCAATGAAAACAGTTGATTGCAATCAGAGACACGTCGAAAAGTAGTCACGAAAACTTACTGATCACGCGAAATCTGGCGGAATGATACGCAAGGTGGTTACAAAAAGACGCTTTAAGATACTCCATTCACCGTACGTTTCTCTGTGACACAACTCTGCGAAAAATATGGTGTAGCTTTTGTAGCTTTTCGCGTGAAGAGCCCTATTTTCCCAAAAACCTACAAACTTTTTTCAAGCTACCTGATGTCGACTGAGTTTGTCTAAGGACTGAAATTTACTTACAGTTTCTGACTGGCTTTTGCAACTATTGCTTATTTTGAAAATAATTACCTCCACCAAGGAGGTTATGTTTTCGTCGTGTTTGTCTGTCTGTCACCAAGATAACTCAAAAAGTTCTTAACCGATTTAGTCGAAATTTACAGGGATTGTTAGGTATGTTAGGAAGAACAGATGATCAACTTTTGGTGAAGATATGTCCATCCGTTTGTTTGTTTGTCTGCCTCATTTTTCTCAATGCCCTAACTCAAAAAGTTATAGATGGATTTTTATGAAATTAACAAGAGTTGTTAGGTATATAACAAAGAGTAAATGACCAAATTTTGGTAATGATCCGTTTGTTCGTTCGTTTGTCACTCTTTTTAATTTTATGCTTGTTAGCACAACTACTCAGAAAATAATTAATGGATCTTTAGGAAATTCATAGGGGTTGTTAGTAATGTGGGAAGACATAAATAATTGAATTTTGGTGCAGATCGGTTTGTTCGTTTGTATGTTTGACGACTCATGTTTGTCATAACGTCTGTTAGCTGTATGACTCAAAAAGTTATGAACGGATCTTCAAGAAAATTGCACAAGCTGTTAGTACTATCAAAAGACACAAATGAAAAAATTTTGGAGTTTATACCAAGAAAATTGTACTTTCAGAGCCAATTTGAATTTTTCGCTACCGTTGCCTCGTTTGACGGAGGTATGCGCTCTCAGAGTGCTCTAGTTTTAAATGTTCTTTCCATTTCGTCACCAAAACTGTCAATTACTAATTGAGGCAAATTTGTTGGCTTACAGCGGGAAAAAGGCTTATTCCATGATAGGTGTTACTTTTTGTTACCCAGAGCGGAACGCCGAAGGTCTATGCCGCGAATAATGCCCGCTCAGAGTTGTTTTTCGTGAGGACAGGGCCCTAAAATTGTTTGAAAACATTTCCTTTTTTGTTTTAAGCGCTTATTATAGGAAAATGTTGGTGCTTATTTTGCTGTGTATTTTTTCCCGCCTAAAGTGCAATGCTTAAACTCGTCAGCATCAGCGATTATTTTGGATGCTATACTTGCTTATTTTTACTACTAAGAGCGCTTAAACCGTTGTTGCTTAATATCCGGGCTCTACTTATGAATGTAGGCGGTGCGTAAGAATAGGAATCGCCTGTAAAATCTACTAATATTTTATTAGAATGGTGTAGTCGCAGAAGCTAATAATAATAATAGGGATAAATCTAATCTAATACTAAGAATGACCGTCGTGTGTTTATATATAAATGTATATATTATTGTCTTGAGATGGCATTATATTTGAATATTGAAGAATACGATGAGAAGCACAAAGAAGAAATTTGCTTCTCATCGTATTCTTCAATATCAAATGTATATATTTATATGTTCGGTGTCACGCTCTTAACGAAACAGATAGGCGGAAATTAGCCCAGGTTGGAGGCTCTGGTGCTCCTCTCAAGCTCCATTGAAAGTGATAGGCAGAAAATAGGCCGGGGTAGCAGAAGATGTCAAACGTATCTTACGCAGGGACAGTTGAAATTCCAACAATGAAGACATCGCAGGCTTAGTCTGATTTGTACGAGTATTAGCTTCTCCATACGTCGAATCTACGGCAAAGTATCGGGCGACCTCATGTCTGAATGCACTTCTTGC
>LQNS02000211.1:30801412-30813165 GCA_001587735.2 Parhyale hawaiensis
CGTGTTGGCCTGCAGGCTTTTAAGTCGGCAGTTAATGGTTTTTTGCTGGATTTCCTTTAGCAGCGTTTTGGGCTTCCCGGTGTCGCAAATGCTTCATTTGGGTTGTATTACCTGTCCGTGGGATCTCAAACGTGAAGTTTTAATGATAATAATAATAATTATATTTATGTCTTTCACCATTACCAAGAACTTCAGTAAATTTCATGAAGATCTGTTCATAAAATTTTGTGTTATATGGCTAACAAGCGTAAAATCAAACACAGAGACAAACACACAAACAAACGTAAAGACAGATCGTTACAAAAATTTGGTCATTGACTCTTCGTGATATACCAAATAGGTCATGCAAATTTCATATAATTCCGTCCCCAACATTAAGAGAAAGAGACAGCCAAACAAACAGACGGATGAAAGATCTTCACCAAAAGTTACTCATCTGTTACTCCTACTCCGGTAAGTTCGTGAAACTCTGTCCATAACTTTCTCATCAATGACTTGGGGTCCGGATGTAACTATGCACTCCCTTCGTCATTTGCTGACGATACATGAATACTAGCTGCTGTGCAATCTGTGGAAGACGTGCTGTCTTTGCAGCGAGATTTGGAAAGTCTGCCAATGGTCGGTAAAAATAATATGAGCATTATGAAACGAAATTCATACTGCTAAGATACGAAAAATATCAAACACTCTTTGAATCCACGCAATATACTATCAGCACTGGGCATGAAATTGAGAGAAAGACAGTTTTAAGAGACCTCGGAGTGAGCATGCAAAACGATGCCACGTTCGAAGACCATATTGCTAGAGTTATCGCTGTGGGAAAAAGATGGAGTGAAGGAGTTTTACGAACATTCTCGTCAGGCGAAGTAGATGCAATGCTCACACTATGGAAACAATTAATTCTTCCGAGAAAGGAATACTGTTCTCCACTTTGGATGCCGAGTACAAGAAAGAAGTTAGATCAACTTAAAGCGATTAAACGATCGTTCACGGCCAGAATTCGAGGCATGCAGGAGTACAATTACCACAAACGACTTAGCTGTCTCCAATTGTATTCAATACAACGAAGATTCGAACGATTTACAATCCAGTATATAATAATACACAGTTGGTCCCTCCGATCCTGCTTGCTCGCTCTTTTGATTTGTCCGTCACGCAGTAAAGGAATTAGATAGGAGGAATTTCATCAGGCAGTCACGATGTGCTGCTGAGTGCTGGCTCATAAAAATGCTTTGCTATTAAGTTGTGAGCTTTTTGAAATCTCATTTCTAAGTTTTGAAGATGAGTGAAGCATTCTTTCCAGTGGTAGCATAGATACAGTCTTCTTCTAATTAGGGGCTGCCTGTTGTAACTTTAAGCTATGCTTTTGGACCAGCACCTGAACATCGACTGTCTCATTCAGCTTACAAACTGTGAGTCTCTACAGATGATATGCCGCGAGCTCCGTTTGCCTTTCTGCCTATGGAGTTTGCTGGAAGAAAGCTTCCCTCACCAAGACAGTAACAACCACAGGAGACAACGGAGGGTTTTCCTGAAGAACTAATTTTCTGCCGTCATTTATAATGACGGCTCGGGCCACTAGTCTAAGCCAATATACTAAGAATGACCGTCGTGTGTTAATATTTTTCATTTATTTATAGGTATCGTGTCACGTTCTTAACGAAATAGATAGGCGAAAATAGGCCAGGTTGTAGATTTTGTAGCTAAGTAGCTTTTTATCGGAGATCGATGACCAGGTTGCAGAAGTGGAATCCTTATCCCTTTGTATCCGGATGCATTTCTTGCTTGAAATAACTCTTGACAGTGAAACTATGGAGACATTTTCAGCTTCTCTTAGCGCGGTAATGGCATCTGATATTTGACAGTTTCTCCATACATCGAAGCATACTGTACAGTATGTTTGTTCCCAGTTCACGGCTTAAAATTTCAGTACCGTAGCTGATCCATAGAGTAGAGACAAAGCTATGATTTTTACAGGGCAACAGACACATTTCTTTCTGCTTTCTATCATCTACTAGTGCACCAAACGCAACCCTTTTGTTGAATAAGTCATGAAAGTATGTATTTGAAAATATCTTACCATCTTATCAAAAAAGTTCACAATACTCCTAATTTCACCATGTCCACAAAGTCCACGAAGTTCACCAAGTGCACAAAAGCAACCAAATTCACAAAGGTCCCTGACCAGGCCTTCACTAATAACCCGGGAATTCCCGGGTTCGTATCCTGGATACGGTTTGGCAAAAAATAAGTTGAGTGCCTTAGAATTTTGTTCTTCAGCATTAGATAGGAAAAAAAATAAAACTTCGGACAGACGGACGGATGGACGGACAGACGACTCTCTTATTATAGTATAGATTGACAAAGAATTTTCTCTTCAAGTCGAGTTTTAAGAGAAAAAGCAGATATATACTGATGGCTCATTGGGCTGTATCGTAGATACGCTACGGGAAACGAAGTATTTTAATTCAGTCGCGCTTGCTGCTTTCTAATGTAAATATATTTTTGCACCTCTTCTAAGGTTTGGCACGATTGTGCTACTATATAGTTCAGGGTGTCTAACAGTCGGGAGAACAGGTAAAACTCAGGGAAAAAAGTCACCCAGAAAAAGAACAGGGAAAACTCAGAAAGAAAGGGACCAGGAATCAAAATACTCGGGAAATTTCTGCTGGGCAGTGGATGGTGTTCATTTTATGGGGTTATCTTTATGAATGCTTCGTTTCCCCAGAGCCTGAGCCCTATGAGGATTATTAATTTTTGTTCTGTAGTACCGGGGAAAGGTGGGCGACTGTCTAGCTCTATTTTACAGCAAATCCTAATAATGTGAGGGTGATTTATAACATTTTCAGTCCCATTCAGCCCATAACCCATTGGTAATCACATTATTCGAGAGGAAAATGAACAATCTGAAAGAGATTCAATAAAAATCAGGGAAGACTCAGGGAAACATCAGGGAATTTTAGAAGTCCCGATTGCTAGACACCATGCTGCTGCAGCTTTATCATTTGACACCGAGCACTCATCTCTTATGACAATTTTAGTTGGCCTTTGTAGCCTATTCTCGAAAAAGATGTTAGTTACTGAAGTATGAACAATGACGATGGGTCATCAAAAACGTATTGCTGTCATTTTTGACAGCGCAGGCATTCTAGTCATATATGTTTTGAAAAATCTGGAACGTATCACTATGAATGTGAATAAGCGGATTGTCGCCAGACTCGCAACAAGAACCGGAAGGACTTGTGATATATGCATCCCAAGCAGAGATGGTGGAAAAGCCGTGGTCATAAAATATTCTAATAGCTTCGCCGTACGGGGAGTAAGAATGTTTAACAAAATGCCTCTGTATATTCGAAACTTCAATGATATCAAAATTGTAGAGTTCAAAAATTTTCTGGATTCTCATTTAAGGAAAATACCAGATAAACCAGCGGTCAGCGGTTACGTGCACTGTGGAGATACTTCGCTGCTGGCTCTCTCTTTGGTCGCTAACTGCGGCACCACAGAAGACACCCAGCAGAGTGACTCCACACTCGTTGGGTGACGTGAACAACGTCACCTGGACTTCTTCCGAAGACCCACAAGGTAGTTATCTTGGTGACTGACAGACAAATCGGCCAAGAAACAGACAGAGAGGCAAACTCGAGAAAACAATAACCTCCGTGGCGGAGGTAATAATGCCGTATGCAATCGCACAATTCTAACTTTAGCTCCGCCGCTCATCCGCACGTCCTTGTCTTCGAAAAGCACTACCGGCACCTGACGGACTGACGGTACCACACACTCGATCCTTTGGCGATGGTGGATGCTGCCTTCCTCGTTATCACGATGTTGGACGTTCTGCTCTTGAGCTGGAGAGAAAAGCTTGTGGCTCTACAATGCAGAGTCGGCATTTCCACATTCCATAGTCTACTTCTGGAGGGAGCACTGACCTGTTCAGAAATAGAGACGGTCCGGAACGCAATTGTCGAAGCTCATTCGTGTGTGATACCAGAGAGAACAGCACTAGCTTTTTGCAACGCGTTGTCATGAACCCGCAACGATTTTCCTGAACATCTTTCCACTGATCTGCTAGGTCCTCAATGTCCTCGTCTCATTTGGAGCACAGCTCGCTAGAAGTCGTATTGTATACTCCTTAATTACCTCCGCCAACAAGGTTATGTTTTCGTCGGGTGTGTCTGCCAGTCTGTTAGTCTCTTTGTTCGATTGTTTGTCTTTCTGTCTGTCACCAAAATAACTCAAGAAGTTATGGACGGATTTTGACAAAATAAACAGGAATTGTTACGTATGTTAAGAGAAACAGATGATTAACTTTTGGTGAAGATCCGTCCGTCCGTTTGTTTGTTTGTTTGTCGGCCTCATTTTTCTCATACTAGATGCTCCCGTCCATTATATTATCTTCGCCTGCATTCTGCGCTGCTTACTTTTTTTTATTGTTGTGTAATGTGTATTCGCCAGTTGTAGGATTTATAGCTACGTTATGAAAATCTACCATACTGATGTGCCAACCTTAACGTGCCCTTTGGAAGAACGTACACTTCTAAGCCAGGGTGCATCTGTGTGTCTGCTTCCGTGCAGTAATTGGTGTCGACTCAGCGGACAGCTTTTCAAAATTGGAGAAACATTTGCTAGTTTGGAAATTATATTTGTACCTTTCGAAAATTCGGTATCATAGTTACACCTTCCTATGTTTACCTGCCCAAATTTCACTAGATCTTAATGAATTAAGTTCAGTCAACTTCAAGCCTCCCACCTGATGAGTTGAGGCTACAGCGAAACGCGTCGTGGATAACAAAATTTCCTCTGCATCTCAACGATTTCTGTAATATATCTATGCCATTTAAAGAAAATAAATATCAGAAGGAGTAAATAATCAAGTTTTTGTGGTAATCTGTTTGCTTGTTCGTATGTTTGTTGCTGTATTTGATTTAATATTTGTTAGCGCAATAACTCAAAAAGTTTTGAGTGAATCTTTATGAAACTTGCAGGAATTGTTAGCAATGTTAAAAGACATAATGAATAAATTTTGGTGCAGATCGGTTGATTCATTTCTATGTTTGAGTTGCGTTTGTCATAATGTTTGTAACGCAATAACTCAAAAAGTATTGAATGGATTTTTATGAAATTCACATGATTCTGTTAACAATGTTAAACTGCAAAAATGGTTAAAATTTGGTGCAGATCGGTTGATTCATTTCAATGTTTGAGTTGTGTTTGTCATAATGTTTGTTACGTAATAACTCAAAATATTTCGAATGGATCTTTATGAAATTTACAGGAGTTGCTAGTAATGTTTAAAAGAATAAATTACTAAAGTTTGGTGCAGATCGGGTGGTCCGTTTGTATGTTTGACTTATGTTTGTCACAATGTTTATTAGCAGCAGAACTCTAACAGTTATGAAACGATTTTCGAAAATATCACAGAAGATGTTAATACTATCAAAAGGCACAACTGATTAGATTTTGGAGTTGATACAAAAAATCATGGTTTCAGATCCATTTAAATTTTTCGTTACCGTTTCCTTAGTTGGCGGGGGTATGCGCTCTCAGCGTGCTCTAGTTATAGATGCTTAAGTGCTCTAGCATTTATTGAATTATAGTTGCCACCCGCGGAATATCCGATGGTATGTAGAATTTTCAGGGTGTCTGTATATCTGTCCTTCCGAACCCAGGGCTAGCAAAGCATGTCTTTTCTCGAAATCATGAGTCTTAAAATTCTCAAAATTAGCCCTGGTAGCGGTCTTAAGCCCTGTTCACAAGCGCAAGTTAAGCTCTCTTTTTTGGATTTTTCCGATCATGTTAGTTGTGCGAAGTTAAAAATTTTAGACGGCTGTTAAAAGGCGCAGTTATTTTTCCGGTTTTAGTAATGTATAGTAGGTATATGCCATGTGCAACCCATTCATAAACAAAACTTTTGATAAAGTTTCAGAAAACCGCCGATAAAACTAATGACGGTCACTGTGCGTACCATGGCCCGATTGACACCAGTTCGCTACCCCTATGTTTCAATCCCGGCACTTCTGACCGTAGGGTTAGAAAGTAATCTCTACTAAATTGGACGTTAAATTGAGACCGCTATCCATTTAATCTCCAATCTACATATGTGCAGATTCCGTGACTTTGCGCCTCATTTAATTATGGATTTAGGGCAACTTTTGAGGGTAATATCCAAGGGATTTGACCTGGAAAATTAGAAGATATATGCGTGAGGTACATGTTATGGTGTTCGTTTAGTGTGGCGGCAATGAGTATCAAATACGGCAGGTCGATGGCGTAATAAAGCAGTATATAAAGTTCTAATGAAGTGCTATCGCACTCCCACGCTTAACTTTACAGGGAAGTACTTCAAGGTTGTATACCTATGGTTCAATAATCCGCCTTAAGATTGATAAGAAAAAATGAGAACATTCATAAGAGCAGGGTTGCATCACGACGCACTCCACTCCCTAGCGGTAAAATTAACTTGTCGAGCATGAATAATAACGCGGTCCAGCGTCGACTTCTTGATCATCTTCTGTATCCGAGGGATTGAGATTAGATATGAAGCTAAGTTCTTATCAGTTCGGCCTTGCCACCTGATCAGTGCAACTTGATTCAATACTTGTCGCAGTCGTGCTTAAGCGCCTACAAGCGACTAGATTGCTCGTGCACTGTGAGATATCTTGGATGGGTGTGTTTGTGGAAGATCCCAACTAGGGGAGACGCTACAACGTAATCCTGGGTGACCATTTTCGGCATGAAATTCATCGCCGACATATGCGATTGACTGTGTGCGGCTACAAGCTTGGAAATCAGAAATAACCAGTTTTAGTAGTACTTCAGTGATACCAACCCCCGGCATGCATAATGCTGTCGCCCAGTCTCTAAATAGTGACCTGTCGCGCATAAGTGCGTGGTGTTCCGCTTGGAGTGTGAAGCTGAATGCCGGCAAGACGCAATTTATTATTCTCAGTCAATGTGGGTCCTTTTACTTCAGTTTCCTCCTCTGAACATACATAGATGCCACTTTACTCTAAGGGTTTAGCTCCCAGGAGATTTTCTGCGTTGTCTCTGATGAGAAGCTTACGCTTGAGCCGTATATTAGGTGACTCATGTCAAGTGCTTCGAGGAAAATTGGGCTACCGCGTAAAGGAAATCCTGTATTTGGTGGCAAAGATGTAACCCATAGATACCTTTATGTCTATTTGCTGCCTGTGTTGGAGCATTGCTCACCGGTCTGGGCTTCGGCTGCTGACAGTCGCTTGTGTCTGTTGGATCGTCCTGTTAGCTCAGCCAGTAGGCTGTACGCTAAGAGTGATCTAGTGAATCTGTCCCATAGGCGATAGGTGCCCGGCCTGTATATTTTATAAGGTGCACAACAGTGAAAGACATTGGTTGTATTCTTTTATCCCTGCCCTTAAGGTCTTTGAAATAAATGCACGAGATGCGGCTTATGCCCACTTCCACACTTTGGACACTGTTAGGTGCTGAACTCGTTAGTTCAGTCGGTGTCTTCAGTCCTTGTCCGTTTCGGTTTGGAATTCACTGCCGGCATCAGCTTTCGGCCATGTTGGCGTGCACACATTTAAGTCAGCTGTTCATGGCTTGCTGCTGGATTTTCCTTGGCATCTTTTCGGGCTTCCTAGTACCGCCTAATGCTGCAGTACATTTGAGTTGCACTACCAGTCCGTGGTGGTCCGAACGTGAGACACTTTAATAATGATAGTAACTAGGGCACTCTGGAAGCGCGTAGCTCCTTCAAGAAAGGCATTGGCAACAAAAAATTCAAATTGATCCTGAAACTAGCAATTAGTTTTTATCACCACCAAAATTTTGTCTTTCTTGCTTCTTGACGTTAGTAACAGCTTCTGTGATTTTCCTGAATATCCCTCCGTAACGTTTTGTGTTATGTTTTGACAACGTTTTGAGAAGCGTTAGTCAAGCAGACAAACGGATGACCCGATCACAACCCTGATTTGGTCATATGTGCCTTTTTTTAATATTGCAAGCAATTCTTGCAACTTTCATGAGTATCCATTAATAACTTTTTGAGTTATATTCAGCAAACCTTATGACAAACCTTAGATTAGATTCCCAGAGAGCAGCCGAGACTCACGCTCCGGCCCTGTAAGAGAGGTGTTACCATTATGTGAAAATCAGATAGACATCTGAAGAAGAAAAAAGGAGAATAAGCTCAGCCACGAAGTACATCGTGTAGCATGATTATTTGTTGTAAATGAGTGGAACTGGTAGACATTAAGCTGGTTGGGACATGAAAGATAATGAATTAGGGTGGCCTCCGAATCTTTGGCCGTATGAGTTTGTGACTTCTGCAGCAGGAGTTCGTAGTGTGGAGGATTTCACTTCTAATGTTTGTCAAGACGACTTTTAAACGCATTGACTATCTTTACACCGATCGCTTCGGAAAGGAGTCAGTTCCAAATATGCACTATGAATTACGAGGAGAATTGCTGGCTTGAGTTACTTGAGTAATTCTTCGAGCTTCATGTTTGCAGTTTTTGGCCGTTGTTCCGCAAGCAATTATTAACGTCGCTATCAAAAAATTGCGATGGTGCATGCTCTATTCCACTGTATGTGCCTGGATGTATTCGAGGTTGCACTGAGATGATAACAGGCTTTCATCTAAAAAGTCTCTTAGTGCCAGTTCATACGTCCATCATCGTAACGCGTTCACTCCCGAAAATGAACAGGAGCTGTCCGTCAACTTTTGCTGCCGCTGTCCACACGTATAAGTGTCCTTCATTCAAATGAATGACGCCACGCGTTCACTGATAATCTCGTTTCTTCAAATCTTCGCTTATATTTGGCGTCGGTTTGAAGCCACATTCGTATCCCATGATCTTAAAGCCTGAACTTGAAAGGAACAGCATATATTCAAATTATTTATAACCTGATAAACCGATAAAAGCCAAAACAGCACGCGGCAAGAAGCTTCCATGTTGACTCAAAGATAGCGTCTGTGTTCTTAGCACATTTTCCGTTTAACAAGTTTTTGGTGTTAAACGGGAATACAGTGATTTTAATCATTAAAGTGGCAGTAAAAAAAAACACTTTTGTCGACTTGTTCATTATTTGAAAACGCTATAGATGATTAACTAAGTTTTTATAGGTTATGTTTTTTTGTCAGTTTACTAAACTGAAAAAAAAACGACGTGCTTCATCCTTCACTCTCCCGCATTTGCTGCTGCCGCTTCCATCAAATCAACGCGCCGCGTCCATCACTTTAACTTAACGCATTACGATAATGGACGTGTGAACACTGTCTATGTAACAAATTCCGTATAAGTTTAGAAACCAAACTGAGAGGTAAAAAGGGCAGGTATACGTCATAGCACAAGTCCTGCTTTGCCCGTATTCATCTTGTGGAAAGTAGCTAAACCAGTGGTTCTTAACCTTCTGGAGGTACCGAACCTTTCAAGTTCCATAGATGCATTCGCTGAACCCTTCGTTGTAGGAAAAATAATATGTGCTTGTGTTTTTCTTTAGATTCATGACATATGTATATGATGTGAGCGTTTGGTGAATTTGCGCGATCGATCGATCGCGCTGCGCGCTTGGTGGATGTTGTAGGTATTAGGCCGTAATTTCGGGTAAGTTGGACTATATTCGGGTTCAACGTCGGGTAAGTTAGGGGAGGCAAGGACTGTTTTTTTTTTTTTTTAATTTTAAAATTTGAACGATCCACCAAACGCGCAGCGCGATCGATCGATCGCGCAAATCCACCAAACGCGCACAACATATATAATCTTATACTGCATTAGTGCTCAAACTGTACTATGCATCATTTGCAGCAAAATCCTTGTGTTCTGAGTACAAAACCCTGAAACTGGCTCATTGAACCCCTGGGGTTCGATCGAACTTAGGTTAAGAATTACTGAGATAAACATTATCACTGCTTTATTTTTAGGAAGTAAACCGCAGACTTATGAAAACACAGACAGACAGTTTCCAGTGGCCTGTACACACGCTAGTCGAAAAAACGAGTTTCCTGAGCTAACCGTGTGAACGTTTGTTGAGCCCTCGTAAACACTGCTTTGATTTAACAAAAAAGGTGTAAAAATGTTAACCGTCAGTTGAATTCACTCAGCAAGTGCCAATAGTTAAGTTGCTGAGATCTCTTGAAACTTGGAGGGAATTATAACTCAACATTCTTTGCGCTATTTAAACAGACAGATCAACGCATTCGGAAGGGGAGATGGCAAAATTCGTTCTTTTGACCAGCGTGTGTACCAGCCATTAGCGCAGTTCAGTTATACCGAGAGATTCTTTTTACTTCATCGCTCGCCCGTCACCGCTGTTCCATGAATAATTTCATACAACGAGGAAATGTTTAGACTGAGCAGAATGAGAATAAATTAACAAGTCGTAGATTTTAATCGGAGAAATTAACTGCATATACCTAATGTTTAAGATATACAATAACCCTTAAGATAATTTCATTTTAAAAAGCATTCTGGGTTCAGAGCTTTGTAGCCATTAGGCATCGACGAAATTTTGAGCGGCAGAAGCAATGTAGATGAAATTCTAATTTATTTTGAAAACAACAAAATGGCGACCATGACGTCACGTGGAAGCGAAATTTTTTGTAAAAATTTTAAAGAACTGCCGATTTGTGTCTTTCTACGTCAGTGCAGTAAACTGCCTAAACGCGACCTGCAGCGAAAAATGAAGCTATCAATTCAACATATCATTGAAACTTAATCGCAACGCTCAGTTCTTTAGCTAGGAGCTGTTACAGTGACTTTCATTCTAGCTGAAGGAAAAATGGATATTTTGTACCAGTGCGTGTGTCACTTTAGGGCCACTCGAGCCGCACACGAATATCTTTGTGATAAAACATTATAAATTGTTGTCGCTGTAAGATACTTTGTTTATGCTAGCCTATCAGCTAATTTGATCTTGGCAAGCTCGACAAACCGACTAAGGAATTTATAGAAAATTGTTTTCGTTGTATGATGGCTCAGTACATTTCATTCACCTTGATTACATATACGTACAGTATGTGAGAAGTGTAAGAACGAGAAGTGGGGAGTAAAGAGACATAGTTCGAAAGTATAAACTTTATCGATAATAGCAGGGTACTTCTCCTGGTGTAACGCTTCCTATTACTAATGAAGAGGATAGACCCAATGGTTAACTGCTTCGTAGGCTGCGTATTGATTGATTTACATTGCCTCTGAGGCAGTGAATGAAAGACGTCTATTGTGGTTTACAAGCTACGCATTAAGCATAAGTCGTTTTTAAAATATACAAATTATAGCTTAGCCGCAGTTTAGACGATGCTAAACACACATCAATCGTAGTTACGATGATGCCTAGTTTTCATTAATTTGTCGTCCACGCTTGAGGTGTGCCGCAATTACGCCAAAACCGAGCCCCCGCGCCCTGAAAAGAAAGTCTACACAACGGCATTTTTCCTTCGTGTTTAAAAATTGCCAGAGTTATTCCTATCTTTAAAAGCGGTGATAGTATGAAGGCGTCAAATTTTAGACCGATCTCTACTCTTTCAATATTATCCAAAATCTATGAAAAACTCATGCATGTAAGGATGAATGATTTTTTAAAAAAGTTCAACATTCTATCAGAGAATTAATTTGGTTTTAGAGCAAATAGGAGTACCTCTGATGCCGTACTACAATTTTTAGATTACACCTATGACACGCTTGAAATGAAGAGCAATCTTTTATCTGTGTTTCTAGATTTTAGAAAAGCATTCGATACTGTTAATCATTCAATTTTACTTGACAAACTTC
>LQNS02000211.1:30874697-30887502 GCA_001587735.2 Parhyale hawaiensis
GTCTGCATTAACATTAGTCTGGTCTGCTTTAATATTAGTCTGGTCCGCATTAACATTAGTCTGGTCTGCATTAACATTAGTCTCGTCTGCATTAACATTAGTCTCGTCTGCATTAAAATTAGTCTCGTCTGCATTAAAATTAGTCTCGTCTGCATTAACATTAGTCTCGTTGCATTAACATTAGTCTCGTTGCATTAACATTAGTCTCGTCTGCATTAAAATTAGTCTCGTCTGCATTAACATTTTTTTTAGTCTCGTTGCATTAACATTAGTCTGGTCTGCATTAACATTAGTCTCGTTGCATTAACATTAGTCTGGTCTGCATTAACATTAGTCTGGTCTGCATTAACATTAGTCTGGTCTGCATTAACATTAGTCTGGTCTGCATTAACATTAGTCTGGTCTGCATTAACATTAGTCTGGTCTGCATTAACATTAATCTGGTCTGCATTATCATTAGTCTGGTCTGCATTACTGCAAGTATCATAGCTAGTGTGGAATAATATCGCAGCTACGTAAGGCATATTTGCTGGCGGGCTTCATTTTCTGTGAAAGATTTCATCATTTAGCCAAAGTACTTCATTTGCATATTTTGGATTTTCAACAATTTTCTTTTTACGTGGAGTTTACGGATCTTAATGCTGTACTCCTAAGGAAAATTTCGTCATCGGAGCCTATTTCGCCCGTAATTTTGGTCCTTATGTCTTCTTTCCTCTAGATAAGTATTTATAGTATTAATATTTGTCCATCGGACATTTTGATGTAGGGCATTTTCATTGCTCAGCATTTAGCGCCCTTGTCTCTATCAAATATTTCATGTCAACTGCGTAGAGCTTGAAAAATATGTTGTGCGTAGTTTATTTTGGGGTAATTTTCTGGTAAAGGGCACAACTCGATAGTAGAAAATTTTGTATATATTTAGGTACAATGAAGCATTCTAAACATTTTTCATGAATGACATTTCCGTCACAAATGCTTAGTTTTCGAAATGTTTACCTTTGCAGTTCCCATCGTTTTTCAAGGGGAGAAAAATAACCGGTGAACCCTTAGGAACGTAAACTACCCTAACCTTATTTTCCCATAGCAAAACAATGGAAACTTCAAAGTTAGATATCTCGAAAGCGAAACATTTCCGACGAAAACGTTATTCATGAACAAAGTCTGAGAATGCTTCATTACACCAAAATATGTAAAGAATTATTTCAATGTCGAGTTGTAACCTTACTGAACAAATATCAAATTGTGTTTACTAGAGATGTGAATCCTAAGTTGCCAAGTCTGTGGCAGCCATTAATGGGACGAAGTCTTATTTAGCGCATATCTCGACAGGTAACTGCAGTTCGGGCAGCTCTGCTTTCGGCAAGATTCTCACTCCTGGCGGTCCTGGTGACACAGGCTCCTATTGCACCGATGGCACCTATATAACAGAAGATTCAGTGTGCGATGCAGTCTCCCACTGCTCTGACTCGGGTGATGAAACTTGCGAACAATGTGGTGAGTACAAGCAGCTAGTCGAGGATTTGGTAATTCTCTAGCATTGCCCTTATCAGATGCGAGCAAGTTTGATTCGATGAACTACATTGTAGTGATTTAGGCAGTGCATTGGCCGTACTGTATCGCCGTAAGGAATGAGAGATAGAAAGGATGGGCTGGGCTCCAAGAATCTGTGTGCAAATCTGCACTAGTTTTAATAAACATAGATGAGTAATAAAAAAAACACTCAAAGTTATCGCTGAGTTGAGGATTATTTGAAGGTATCTAAGGAGCCTTCAGCCTCCTAAATTGTACCCAATGGCGTCTGTGCAGTCTAGCGCGTTACAGTTGCAACCCCCAGTATACTTGCAGCGTCTCCCATCGTTAAGTTAACAATGTCGCAATCTGTAAACAGTCCCAATACGACAGGTAAGTTTACACCGATCGTCACGCTACTCGCGTCTCGAACCGTGGTGGCGGAAACGCATTAAAGATTTTCAAGATTTTGGCATTTTGACACTGACTTCCGGAATTTTGGAAAACGCTAAAAAAAAGCTGGAATCTTATGTTTTATTTGCAAAATTGCATCTGCTACATAAACTAAATCCCTAATAATACAATGGCGTGTAAAATTTTAAGAACAGTAAAAGAGTTCAAGAAAATCATTTTATATGAAAAAATTTGAACACACGCACACAGCTGTCCAGTACAACATAACTCATTCAATTATCACTTCAGTTCAAATTCAGTTCTTATCCGGGGAAACTTAGAAAACACGATCCATAACCGACGAAGAGCCCCTATGAAGTCTCTAAAAAAATATCCCCGTTAGCTGTCTCCAATTGTATGCAATACAACTAAGATAACGTAAAATTCTGGAACGTATCGATGAATGTGATACAGCGGATTGTCGCCAGACACTCAGAAAAAACTGGAAGGACTTGTGATACACGCATCCCAAGCAGAGATGGAGGAAAAGCCGTGGCCACAAAATATTCTAAAAGCTTCACCGTACGGGGAGCAAGGTTGTTGAACAAAATACCTGGGCTTATTCGAAACGTAACTGAAATCAAAGTTATAGAGTTCAAAAATTTGCCGGATTCTCATATAAGAAAATTACCAGATAGACCGGCGAGCGGTCAGCGGTTACGTACACTGTGGAGATAATTCGCTGCTGGATCTCTCTCTCTTTGGTCGCTAACTGTGGTCGCACACTATTAAACTGTCCCAATAAATGTAGACACTTACAATATACTGCAATTCTTACACCATAGTATCCGTTAGCGATGAACTTTTGGGCTGTTTCTCAAAGTACTGAGCGAGTTAGAATTCAAAAGAACTCTACATTTTAGTTTTTGCTCTCACTTCAAATACGTCAATTCATACTAACGGTCGCGGCTGATAACGTGGGAAAATATGGTGTGTGGGCATAGGGCTTAATGCATATTATCTACTTTAAGATACTCCTGCCCTACTACCGCTCTTATACTCTGACACACTTTGCCTTTCTTAACACACCTTGCTTACCTAAACGTACGTGTCTCGTCTGTAACACACCGCCTACACCCTAACTCACCTCGTCTACAGTAACGCATTTCGTCTATCCGGCAAACTTCGTCAACTTCAACTCGCCTCCAGCAAACGCACTTCTCGATACCAACATACCTCATTTAATGCATCGCATCTTACGTAATCCAGAGCACATTCTGTTACCTAGCGTGCATTATCTTACCTTTCACACTTGGTATTACCTGAAACAAGTAATATACGAGCATCCATTAGAAATCAGATGATCTGATTATTATTATTATTATTATTGTCTCACCCAACACACTCATCTTACCTAAAGCATCCGCTGCAGACTAACATGTGCACCTTGTCTATCCCTATACACTGAGCTTAACCTAATGAACTTTAACTAACCCGCCTCACTTCTTGTTATCTGCTGCACCTCATCCCACTTAACGTAGCACAAGTCAACTATACATGGAATTTCAAAGAGGTTAACACAGAACAGAACACTTTTTGACTTAAAAATCAATATGACGACTAAATGATCGTACCGCAGCAGCAAACTAGAGTGTCTGACTTTGACTCTCAATGCCTCGGGCTCGAACCTCGCTCCCAGCTTGGCAAGATCTTTGCGCGCTTGCAGTGATCGGTCTGCATCCTGTTTGCATACTGCTGCGGGTTTGCTGACCTTCCCCAGCAATGGGAATGGTTGAGGATCGCAGATATTGTCGTATGGAGTCTTCCGCTACTAGCGCCATAGCTCTAGACATCTGTGGTCGACTGCAGCCGTATGCTCCTCTGGGGCCTGTTGGTCTATATCTGCAGCATAAACCAGTGCGTGCGGGTTTCCCAGTTGGGGGTACGGGCAAGCTGACTTAACCTTTACTGCATATCTTTCAATACCTTCAGGTCACAAAGATTTCTACTTATGATCGTGGTCGCCTTTCCTATGATTTGGAGAGCAGCGCTCCAAGTAGGAACTTATAGGATACTTTAGCCATAGCTAGGCCCTCTGGACATCTTTCCATTGGGCTCCTTTTGCATTCTTGCACTTTCATACTTCTAATGATGCAAATTAATTCTGTTCTTCATTTTCTTTCCCAACTCGCGGTTGATCTTGTGAAGGAACACCTTCGTGCGTGGGTTTCACATTTTTATGGACTTGCTGTACAACCCTTGTTCCTCTATGGCACGCCTTTGCTGTGAAGACTCAGGCCTAAGCTTTTTATCATAATAATAGTTTGTTGTTTTGATAACTGATGATTAAAATTCAATTTCCCCATGTACCTTTTTTATTTCATGTGGAAGTTAATATTCATGTCATACATCCATCTCACTAACGGTGCATTGATAATTTTTTCGTTTATTGGCATTTCATCCCTCCAGTGCGGTTATCTTTTTCAAGTGTCAGATGTACGTTCTATTTGCGTGCTTTTTATCAATCATGTAGCTCAGTTTCCATGACTCGGTTTCTTCTGTTTGTAGTTGCTTTCATTGCACTACGATTTTATTTGTTTCATCTCCATGTCTCTTTTTCTTACATTCAATGGCAAAAGTTGGTGGAATTTCGCGGTAGTAAATTATCATTCGCTTTTGCATTTTGGGCGCTTGTTTATACTGAGCAGTCGGTCTGCAGTATAAGTACAGACGACAATGGACCTACTAACGAATAGTGAACTCATCGATTTGCACTTAATTTAAGGTGTGGCGAGCTGTAATTCTAGGAGTGCAGCCAAACTATTGAAAGATATTCCACCCGTCTCCTTATATATGTATATTTGATCCTCAAACTACGAACATCCGACGTACGAACGTTTGTAGACACAAACACTGCAGACTCGATGACTGAAGGACACATGTGTTCGTAAAGTAGTGCGTTCGCAACTTGGTATTTCGAACTGCGCCACCCGCGACAAGTTCCCCTTTCTGCGTGCAATTTTTTTTTAGAAGTATTTAGCTAATATTAATATTTTATTTGGAGTAGTAAGGGTATTGAAATAAATGCATATGGTAACTAGAGCACTCTGAGAGCGCATACCTCCGCCAAGTGAGGCAAAGGTAGCAAAAATTCAAATTGACTCTGAAACAATAATTTTCTTTGCATAAACTCCAAAATCTAATCATTTGTGCCTTTTTATATTAATAACAGTTTGTTCCATTTTTTTGAAGATCCGTTCATAACTTTTTTAGTTATACTGTTAACAGACGTTATGACAAATATGAGTCAAACATACAAACGAACCAACCGATCTGCACCAAAATTTGATCATTTATGTCTTTCACCATTATTAACAACTCCTATAAATTTCATAAAGATCCATTCATTATTTTTCGAGTTATTGTGCTAACAAGCAGAAAATTAAAAACAGTCATAAACGAATGAACGAACAAACGAACCATTACCAAAATTTGATCATTTACTCTTTGTTATATACCTAACAACTCATGTTAATTTCATCAAAATCCATCTATAACTTTTTGAGTTATGGCATCGAGAAAAATAACGCAGACAAACAAACGGATGGACATATCTTCACCAAAAGTTAATCATCTGTTCCTCCTAACATACCTAACAATCCCTGTAAATTTCATCNNTAACTTTTTGAGTTATGGCATCGAGAAAAATAACGCAGACAAACAAACGGATGGACATATCTTCACCAAAAGTTAATCATCTGTTCCTCCTAACATACCTAACAATCCCTGTAAATTTCATCGAAATAGGTTCATCACTTTTTGAGTTATTTCGGTGACAGACAGACAAATAGATAAAGAGACTGACAGACAAACACGACGAAAACATAACCTCCTTGGCGGAGGTAATTACTAGATTGAAGATCAACAACCCTCAAGGGGTATATTCTGGCGGGCCCTTTCCCTGCCACAATATATTTGAGCCTCACAACCCCAAGGTTCCTTAGTGCCTCTTGCGCAGAAGATGTTGCAACTTGCCGCAGTTCCTGCTGACGATGTTAGTTTTGTAAAGCTAAGTAGGCTCTCAAACAATACTTCCCCTTCTGTTTCGGGAGGTGGGCTGCCGATTGAGGGGGCTGACCTATTCCCGCTTGACTTCTGCTTTCTTGTATTTCGTTTCCTTTCCTTGTGCGGCGTAACTGAGCGACAGCGTTCAGCCGTGCCCGGGGGTTGGAGATGCACAACTTGCGCCTTTTTTCCTGTCAGTAGCGCACTGACCACTCTGAGACCTCCCGGCAGGAAAACCGAGACAAGAATCATCGATAATTTAAAACGCGCCCTAGGGGCGCACGAGCCTGTGGTTGAACACAGGAAAAGTTCGGCGCGATATAGGCAGTGTGCCACTGAAGCGCTAGTAAAAACTACTACTACATACTTGAAGATCAACATAATATACCGTACATTAGTGACTTACGAACAATTATTCAGATTGCTAACAGCCTTTCGGCACCGATTGTGTCCATGAGCTGAGCACTGTCTGTATAATCTTGTGTCGATTTCACGGCTTAAATGCTATTAGCTTCCTATCTCTTTATTCATTTGTATGCTTTACGTAAGTTAGAGTAGACTTTTAGTTTTCAAGTTATATGTACTCTGTCCATTTTATCAAGGCAGTTTCGGCGAAGTCAAATTCCTCTACAGCGTTGTCAATTCTATGGACTTATCTGTGATATGTCCATAGGCGGGGCTAAGATATGGGCAGAACAAAATCTCAGAAATGCCCATCGAATTGGCAACGCTGTGGTGGAATTCGACCACGCCCAAAGTGCCTTGATAAAATAGACAGAGTATAGGTGTAACGCGTTAGTCTTATGCGATGCGCAAGAAATTACTCTGTGGCTCCGCCTTTGTTGTAGATTTGTGCGGTGTGTGGACTAGATGAGAAAAGTGCGGTTTAAGGAAGACTGTGCTTCTGGCAACCGCTGGCCTTTGACGCAGCCCAAATTCCTACGCAGCCTCCGTTGGTTATTTGATTGCAGAGAAGAGAAAATGATGACTGTATTTTCACTGGGCTACAAAAGCCGAATATTCAGTGGCTACATTGAAGATACCCATATTTCTATTTTGCTAACCTCAAAAGATGTTATCACGCTTATATTCACGTCTGCCTCTTTCTTCAGGGTTCGTATGCAGCAACAAGGTCGAGTGTGTCTCCCGGTATGTCGTGTGTGACGGAACGGCGGACTGCAGTGACGGAAGTGACGAAGTAAACTGCAGTGAGTTACGCTTTTGCGCTCCTTTTTCCATGGCCTATGTGTTGATATAATTCATGTACAGTCGTGTTTCTAGTTAACGTACCGTGTGCGTGTTGCAAAATATCTTTACGAATTCACAAATACCATATTCTCATTGGTTTGATTGATTAATTGATTGTAAAGAGCTCGACACGAAGCTGTTGACAGTTAAAGACTGGAAGCCCACCAAAGCAACGTGCGACGCAACAAATTTGTTGCATAAAAAAAACGTAACGTTGGGTACGGCAAGCTATACTGTCCCCACCGACACTACCTAGATCACGCGACACGCAATCGCTCACAGGCGCCATGTCTCTCGCAAAAATTGCATTATATAGATTGTTGCGTCAGTGGGGTCCCGGTCTTAATCTACTACTCCTGGATTTTAACATCCGTAGTAAAATCAGTAAATTTGCGGAGACAGGCAGGAGACATCCTCCACAGCTAAGAACTCCTCCTCCAGGAGTTGCGAGCTCTTAACGGCGGAAGCTTCCTAGGCCACCTTAATCCGTCTTCTTCTCTCTCTCGCTCCAACTACACTGCCTGGCATCATTAAGCTCCGCATATCAGCGGCTCTTGATTGTGCTTGCGTGCAGTCATGATCGTCTCTGTGGCTGAGATTCTTCCCTTATTTTCTCTCTCTTTTCTTCTTCCTTTCTCCAGTCCTATGCATCCTACTAACACAATGAAGATAGCTCATTGAGGGCCGGGGCGTAGATTCCGGTGTCTCTTCGGGAATGGGCCAGTTGGTTCGTCTACTGCCGCCTATCTAATCTAATCCACTATGAGCCTGAAATTCTATCTCCATTTAAATTAATGAGCACGTTCAACTACTTCTCGAACGGAAATGAATGCCCACCACTAAGCATTCAATCTGCTTGGATAGACTTCATGCTTCGAATTTATCTGTTTAAATGCTTTTTTTTCTACTTTTAGGTAACATTGTGAATTTTAATTAATTAAGTAACTATATGCTGGAATCCCTGGAAATTTAAAATCAGCTATCATCAGTTGAAGTTGTTGTGTATTGAGGATGACTGTGTGTATGACATACAAAGATATAGCAAGTGACACAACCACGGCATTTAAAGCTTCCCTAGCCAAACAAGCGTTCTCGCTGGTGTTTCGGGACCTTCAGCATTTTTTGGCACCTCCTGACGATACCGATGCGAATGGAGTAAACCTTCTTATGTTGTTATCTCTGAAGTAGTTTGCACCTTACATGCGGAAATCGTACACAATATTATATTCTACTTAGGGATTGTCTATAAAATATGAGATCACAACTATTGAAATACAACGGCCATCATGTAAATCGCTTATAAACATTTTGTCTTTCTAACATAACTTTTACCTTACACTCAAATGTTGGAAATAGAACTTGTGAAGGTGCAGAAGCAAATAGATTTCGGGACCTTCAATTATTTCTATTGAAATCATTAGAACATTGGGAAGAATGGGGAAATGCAATGGCAGGTAGGAAGTATAAGAAGCAGAGAATTTGATGCGCAAAGAAGTTCAAACGAATCCATGCTTAGCGATAAATTATCGGTTTTCATTTATGTTGTCATTGTGTTATGAAGCCAAAAGTTATGACGAGGTCTTCATCACCTGCCAACGAAATGAGAGAGGTGATAATGTTCGCGTTGGAGATTTAAGTAACATATTAGTTTGTATATATTTGTTGGTCTGTCCACCCAAAAAGAGAAAGAAGGAGTTGAACAATACTCATACTTTTTTATGCAGGAAGTCAGGTTGGTTGAACTAGATGTAAAAAATACCAAAACTCTATAGTAAACTGGCCATCATAAATGACGGCGTTGAAATATACCCCACCACGGGCGATGACCTTACGCCACGAGGTGTTCTAGTTTTTTTTACGCAGAGATATGGATTATTTCTTTTTAAATTAGGGATCTGCCCCTTTGCTGCTTCCTAACTATAACTGTAATTTGATTTTCTCGTATTTTCTCACAGTGACTTCTTCTGCAAAGAAAACTAAGTGGTCTGCAGTTAAACTGCAAAAACGTTTGGTTCCAAGAGTGTACTGCTGGATGCCAAGTTGCTTGTGTTTAATAGCCGATTTACCAATGTATTACTGCAGTGCTGTTAAGACTGCTGAGTGCGATCCTATGAGAGCAGTTCATTTGTTTAGCTATCTCTGTCCTGCGGCTTCTTTTTATTCCATTCCACTTATTTATTTTTTAGGTCGTGAAAAGTGGGGCTGATCCATTCTTTACAGGCCACACCAGGAAGCAAAGAGTGTAACGGGAGGACTCAATTTGACTAAAATGGAACTTAGCCGTGACCGCATATAGTCGAATGGCATCACTTCGACGAGTCGAAGTATTTGAGTAAGGGACCTCAGGCCTTCGCTTGTTGAGTTCTTAATCCTTACCAACAAATATGAGCAGCGTTATATTCTGTACGCGAGAGAAACCACAGTAACAGTTATTGCTCAGCCTTTCTGTACTTACGACAACATTTTACCGTGTTTTGTGTGTGGGTGCAGCTAAAGTAGCTGGTCAGTCATGAGCGGGAGATCGAATGAATTAAGTCGAAAAAATACTTTAATATGTATAAATATGTTCTGCTGTGAAGAGCACTGTGAATGAAGTCGAAGAAATACGGTAATATGTTTGGTCAATCTGAAGCTATTACACGCCTAGTTTTTTTGACATTTCCAACAATGTTTTCACTTGAATTAGTAATTAAGAATCTTTCTATAATAAAGCACTTTGTGTATTTATTTCGTGTCCGCTTTGAAGAATATGGATAGGCGAAAAATAAGTCAGGTTGAAGATTTTGTATATCGATGGCAAGGTTCCAGAAGCTGGCGACGGTTGATAAAAATTCCTTTATCTGAAGACACTTCTTGCTTGAAACGCTGCTTGAAAATCGGAAAATATGTATGCAGCTTCGGAACTGCGATTTTATGACTTTTTCTCTCAGGTCACGACGTATAAATTCGGCAGATGGTCAACGAAGCGCTCTGGAGGGGGTGATTTTTCACGGGCAGTAGACAATTATTTCTTCTAGTTTACTGTCTCTCACTTCTTCTTCTACAGCAGTATTACTTCCGTTCAAGGGGTCGCTGAAGCAAATCTTGCTATTCCATTTATTTATGTCTATTGCCATGTGCTGCTTCAGCTCCATACCACGCATATTATCCCTCACACTATGGTTCTTTGAAGGTGCAAATTTTGTTTCATAGCCCAAAATTTCAAAAATTCCAGTGAAGCAGATATTTAAGTTCGCAAGACCGTATCTTGGCTGCGGAGCGCTGACATGCATACAAGCTGGCTGGAGTTAAGTTCAACTTTATTGCAGTGTGTTATTCAAGATTTTTTTCTGCCTCTATTGAAGACGCAGACCTAATTAAGATGGAAAATAGGGAACGTATAAGTAGTGCAAGACTACTACAGTCTCAAGATCGAAGACGTTCTACGAATGCATGGAGAGAGATGAATCGTCTATGCCACTCAGCCAAGAAAGATTTGAAGCAGAAAGGTAACAGAAGTGAACGAGAGCTGCTGCTGCAGCGTGAGCGGGAAAATTAGGAAACGTCAGGTCATAGAAAAAAAGCCCTACGGTTGAGAGCACAACAAAGGATCAATGAAGAAAATGAAACAAGGCAGAGAAGAGAAGCTTCCGCAACGTCCAATAATAATAAAAAAAATATGGATTATTGCGTGAATTTTTTCACGCGCGGGTTCACTAGGGCTAATGATAATATTTCAAGCGGGGAAATCCACTTTTGAAATGTTCGAAAATATATTCAATGAAATTAGATCTTGAAATGCTCAATAAATGATTTCTAAAACGGTTCACATAGATCAGTTTGCTTTGTTGACAGACATGTGGCGCCATCTAGCGACAGTTCTTTCTACAGACATGGCCGCGTAGCGCGATATCGGTTTACTGTTTTTATATGTTTATCGTAGGATATTAGTAGAACCAGACCTTGCCTGCCGGTAATTATTTACCCCTACACCCACAGTCAAGTTCACACATTGATATGTGTCTTTATAGACTCGAACGTCCTGAATCCAAACATCACAACCAATTTTGGGATAAACGCTTTTTTTTTAGATATATGACTTTGAAGTTCAATTTTTCCCTATCTAATACTGAAGAAAAAAAAATTCCTAGGCAGCAAACCTCTTGTTTTCCGAAAGGGGCAACAGCAATATTGATAATTAAAGGTATTTTTGTAGGTAACTAACCTGATCTGACGTTGCCTGGCCTCGCCTCGCACCTCACACCTCACCTCACCTGACCTCACCTGACCTCACCTGGCTTCACCTCACCTCACCTGACCTCGCCTGACCTGACCTCACCTGACTTCACCTCGCCTGACCTGACCTCACCTCACCTCATCTGACCTCACCTGACCTCACCCGCTCTCACTCGCTCTCACCCGATCTCACCTGACCTCAAGTGACCTCACCTGACCTCAAGTGACCTTACCTCACCTGACCTCAAGTGACCTCACCTCACCAGACCTCAAGTGACCTCACCTCACCTGACCTCAAGTGACCTCACCTCACCTGACCTCACCTCACCTGACCTCAAGTGACCTCACCTCACCTGACCTCAAGTGACCTCACCTCACCTGACCTCAAGTGACCGCAAGTGGCCTCACCTGACCTCATCTGACCTCACATGACCTCACCTGACCTCGGCTGGCCTTGCCTGGCCTTTGGTGATAGCGCTGCGAACGTAAGCACGCTGCTACCTTGGCGGCACTGATTTCAGTGAATACATTGTTAATAACATCAGAAATGGATGTCCCTCATCCGAAATATGATTATTAATGTTCTTAAATACTAATTCTTGTTTCGCTATTGTCGGAAAATTCAAAAATCCAGAAGCGTAGTTTATTCAGTATGACCACATGTTTAAATACAGTGCGTTACCTTTGATAATACAAATAGAATTTTTTACTCAATTTTTCAAGATGAGTGTGTAACTTTGAAATATCAATATTAACTAAATGTATGGCTATGTTGCCAATATAAACAGCGCTTGTAAAATAAATATTTAGCCATTGGTTAAGTTTATCATACAATTTGCTTATGTACGAGTTTTTTACTGTTACCTGAGATTATGCAACAATTCAATAAAAACGTCGTAATGAGGAAATAAATACAAGTGAATAGAAATAATGTTATTAAACGTCCAAAACCCAGAAATTATAACCAAAACATTTCAATAAACACTGAAAAAAGTGTTCAGTAGTGGTAAACATAAGTTAATTTTGAACATAGCAACCTCCATTTTTCATGATTTTTTAAGGCGATTATCAACAGACTTTGTCAGGTTTGATATTTCAGATGGTGGAATGGAATCTGCTGCTGTTTTTACTGCATTCCACAGGCTTACTTTGCTCGAAAACTGCCGACCACCTTCATAGCCCTTCCTTTTGATCATTGCCCAGAGGTTCTCAATGGGATTTAAATCGGGGCTGTTCGCTGGCCAGGTCATAATCCATTTTGATTTGAATCTTCCATCCGCAAGCCAGTTAGCAGTGTACCGTGCTCGGTGTGAGGGAGCGTTATCGTGCTGAAATACCAATTTGGATCTGCGTGCGATAGTCTGCTCATCAAGCC
>LQNS02000211.1:30892188-30906513 GCA_001587735.2 Parhyale hawaiensis
TATCGTCAGCAAATGACGAGGGTACCGCATAGTTACATCCGGACCCCATGTCATTGATCATGATGAGGAAGAGAACAGGTCCCAGCACAGTGCCTTGTGGAACTCCACTGAGTACCGGTTCCGTTGAGGAGCTGCATTAGGTCGAACTAAAATGAGCTATTATAGTGTAGGTTAAGATTATTTTAGAAAGTGAGAATATTAGGCCTAACTAACCGAGGAATTTCCACGGGTCCTGCTAGTAATAATATCATTTGATACTAGGTAGCCGAGCCACATTTGTCGTCACTTTTTTTTCTGGAAATAAAGCTGGTCAGCTATTAGTGAGTCTCTTGAAACACCGTCAATATATTTTTTTGTTACTTCAAGCTAAAAAGAGTACAGGCTGTGGCTGATAACACGCGTCAGTGTTTTTTCCTGGTCTCATAAAAACCTAATTTTATCTTAGTTTTTGAACTGAATCAGAAAAGCATGCTCATTTTAGTCAATCGGGCCAAGGTTTTGAGAAATGCGTAGTTGAGTACTTAACAATAAATTATTCTATTTCAATCTACGTTTTAGTAAATGATACACAGATTAATATCAAACGATGGAATGATTTATTCTGTGAAGGCTTAAAAAACATATCCTATCTATCTATTTAGACTGATCAAAGCAGATCTTTGTGGTCATTAGTAGCCGTGCGTCTGTCAGTGTTCCTTTCTCCGAATTTGTGATCTTCTCGTGAAATTTGTCCACTGTTCCACCAGTCGGATATTCTGGTGGACATTATCCGCGTCGGGGGAATATCTTGGGCTTTACGCCCCAGAGGTTCCTGAGTGACTTTTCCGCAAGGGTTGTTGCATTTCCTGCTAATAAGTTTAGTTTGTATGCTTTAGTAGATTCGTTATACTTCGCTCCATGCGGGGGGCTACCGACGGTGGTAAGCGACCCATCCCTTGGGACCCGTAACTCTCTCGTGTGAGGAGCCACGGTAGGGGCCCTTCGGACGAGTGTTTCTTTCTTCTTTGGGCATCTCTTTCCATCGGTCATATGTTACAGATACTTTGAGCTTAATTTTCACGCATAGTTAGTAGCGCACTGACTTCTTGGCAAGAATGCTGAGATAATGAAAACTGCATGAAAAGAAATAAATAGTACTAGCCAATTATTTTATTTATTTTACTGGCTCCCGCTTGATGGATAAATTCACAAAATAACTATACTCTGGCTATTTCATCGAGGGAGCTTGGGTGTGGTCAAATTGCTCTACATCGTTGCCAATTCTATGGGTATTTCTGAAATTTTGTTAGGCCCATATCTTAGCGCTGACCCCTACCTGTTAAGAGAGAAATCTCAGAAATGCCCATAATAGAATTAGCAATGCTGTAGAGGAATTCGACCACGCCCAAACTACCTTGATCAAATGGACCGAGTATAGTAGTGACTTATGTCTGAACCTTCCAACCTGCTACCCACCTCAGTGACTGGCAGCGGGATAGAAAATAGTATATCAAAGTGATTAGCTCCCCCCCCCCCCGCGTTTTCTTGTATCCTAGTCCACGAAGGTAGTTGCCTCAAGTACGGTGCACCTCCACCGCATCACTGGACAGCTACCATGCCAAACAAGAAGTTTTAATTGAAGAAAGGAACACAGCCACATTTCACCGTACTGGCCAGGGGTTTCTTTTATCACTCGACAGCTGCAGCCTTCCTTTCATTCACAGGCTCCCAGTTATTCGTGCAGCCAATCAGCTAGTCAGCCAGGCTTCACGCACTCATCAGACGTCGTTGAGCTACAGATTTCCGTGGTCCCGTCGCTGTGCTCCCTTCTTCCATTAAGCTCACTGGATGCCACTAGTGAGCCGCTCTGTGAGCCACTAAAGGGATTTAAAAAACTTATGATCTTGGGAAAGCCCTATGCTTTGGCAGTACCATGTGCCGAAAGACAGGTACAGACACACACTGAAAACTTGACATCCCAGCGGATACCTCACGGGCTGTAATTATATTTTGTCCCCTGTGCAGCGTGCGCTGTGGGCCAGCGACTGTGTAACCCTGGCCAAGGCAACGCAGGAGACGAGTGTCGAGACGTGATTGAGTTTTGCAACGGTACTATCGAGTGCTCCAACGATTATGATGAAAGCGAGAAGATTTGTGGTGAGTACATTTTTGTGTATACGGCACATTGTATGTATAGCAGCAAGCGATTCATCTGAAGCGGGTTGCAGTCACATCCCCACAGTTACGGGTGTTGCACATGACCTGCCCACTGCTCAAAATCTTACCGCAATCAGTAGCAGCTCACAAACAAGCTAACCTCTTTCATATCAGTTCGAGTTGCGGCAGATGTGTTTCAGGATACAGTAGCATAAACAGGGCTGTGATTGCAATACGCCTCTGTTCAATAAAATAGTAATGGTAAGGATTCATGAGGTCATTAAAATTTCTCAATTCGATATTTCCGACAAAATTCTAGGCCACACTCAGAGGCTTAAGTCTCTGGGACAGCCAGTGCCCGTCCTATGTTACGGGGAGCTACAGCTCTATAGTAGGTCCCCACAGGCTACCTTAGCTCTAGCTACGCTTCCGGGACGTCTTGCCTTCGTGCCGACTCTGCTTCCTTCCCATTTCGTACTTTTGCTGATGATGCTTATTTTTATTCTTCGTCTTCTTTCCAGACTTGCCATTACCATGCGCGTTGCTCCTCTCAGGGAGCACCCACCTTATGCATGGATTCCGCGTTTCTCTTGAAAATTCATGTCTTTGGATCATAATTTACGTTGTAGGCTGGGAAGCTTAAGCAATGAATATACCCAATAATAATTCTTGATCAGCCAAGTTGACAAATATAAACAGAATTTACAATAGGAGAATCCACTTTTAAGTTGTCGTAATTTTAGTTTTCTACTAAGAAACGAAAATTAGCGTGTATTCCTATAGGTAGTGTTACCAAGGACGCTAAGTAGATTATTGTTTTGAAGGCATGGAGTAAGTAAAGTCAACTTTGGCTGCAGCCACCACTGGGAAATATGCAAGCTCTGGTTTGTGCTGCAGATATGGACCAAGTGGATCCACAGGAGTTAGTACAGCTACAGCCGACCATGGGTCGTTATGAACTATGGCGCAATAGCGAAAGGTTCAACAACCCGCGCTCCCCACCCTAAGGTAAGGGCCCCTACAATAGCTGCTTGTGTGTACCAAGCAATTTGCTGACTCAGCACCCCAGGCGCCGCAAAGAACGCTCACCAGGCTCGGGGCTCGTTTCCGGCTCCTTCAGCACAACTGCGTAGCACGCGAGGCCTGCTGCTACTGTTTGTATAACTTTTATGCTACCCCGGACCCTGACCCAGCCGCGAATTTTTTTCTTCTTTTTTCCTGGACCTTTCAGAAAGTACAGTCTCAAGGCAGCCAATGGCGTAGCAGGTCACAGTCCACAGTGGGAGGGGCGAAGCGTGATAGTTAGTGATGGTGTTGTACTCAGAAGTGTACCTTGAAAAACTATCTAAATTCACAATTTACGTGCCGTGAAGTTTATTTTCATAATTAATAGGCAAGGTCACTGCTTCGTAATAATTGAGATGAATCAGCCGTTTCAGAAAAGGGTTAATTCAAGTCAGATATGTTTAGGTTAGATAGGGTTGGTTATGCCATGGTAATTAGGGTTTAGTAAGGAGTGTGTTAGCCTAGGTTAGACTAGGTACGGTTTGGCTAAGTTATGTCAAGTTAGAAAATACAGAATTGAGAACAAAACCTATATAATACATCACAACCTAAACGTTGTGAACTTTTATAGTTCTGCACGCATCTCTTTAACATTAGTCTCCATTGAACTAACAGAACCTGTCCTAATCTATCACAGCTAAAAACAAACCTATCCATTTAATCTATGAGTGGTTCAATTCACTTATTGGCTAGACATTACGCGCAATGCTTGGTGATATTTACTCACTGTAACCTGTACATAAAATACATAGAGACTCAATATAAACTGCTAACACACGAGCAATTTTCACATACTGCTCACATCTACACGAAGTTCAAGTACAACACACCTTAGGCCTGCCTAATTGATGCCTATTAATTATGATAATAAACTTCACGCCACGCAAATTGTGAATATACATAGTTTTTTCAAGGCACGCTGTACCAGCACTGGCTCATCCGTTGTCTAACATATAATGTTATGTGATCTACCAACCTGACATATCTCGTTTATTTTCTAAAATGTTGAACTTCCCGTTAGATCTACCTCACTCTCGTACGTTTTCCATTGTCATGTTTTGCGTTTGTTACGATGAATGGTGCCCCCCAGGGGCATATTGTGGCGAGCCCTTTCCCTGTCATAATATGTTTGAGCATCACGTACCCAAGGGTCCCGAGTGCCTCTCTGCAGAGGATGTTACATCACCCAGTTCTGAAAAATACAAAGTCAAAAGTAAATACTTTTGCGTCATTCAAACTATACAAAACAGGGTTGATAAAGTTGACTAAAAAAAAAATCTATTGACTAGTTTTTGGGGACAAGTTGACTCAAAAAAATTATCTATTAACTAGTTTCAAGAGATAGGAACTGTTGTTGCTATTGAGGTCGGGTTTGAGTTTGTGGATATAAAGGGATTCTAGAATTCTTAATTCTACATCACTGTTGGCAGTCTTTAAAACAATAAAACTATTTAAGAATACACGTGCACCACACTGTTCAGCATGCTGGCGAACTGATGAATGAGGAGGATTGCCCAATATGTTTCCCGTACGGAAGCTCCTCCCACCGTGCTCAGCGACTCTGGCGAATAGGCAACGTGACGTCATTCCGACGTACACTGATGGGCACCGCCCATAACTGAATTTATATACCAGAGACGACTGTAGCCGTATGGGAAGAGCATCCTTGTATCGGAAAAATGTTGAAATTTTGAAGTTATTAACGAGTATTGGACATAGTTTAACAGTATTAACATATTGAGTAAAAAGTGATACAAGCTCTTTTCTTAATTTTTCCGTTGGGTATCCGAAGTTTGGCAATGAGCAGTTAAGTAGGCGGAGGCCATCTTGATTATGGGATGCATCAGGGAGTACTTTTTTGAGGAGCTTCCGTATACGAAACATATTGGGCAATCCTCCTCATTCATCAGTCCGCCAGCATGCTGAACAGTGTGGTGCACGTGTATTCTTAGATAGTTTTAGTGCTTTAAAGAGTTCCAACAGTGATGTAGAATTGAGAATTCTAAAATTCCTTTATATCCACAAGCTCAAACCCGACATCAAAAGCAACAACAGTTCCTATCCCTTGAAACTAGTCAATGGATAATTTTTTATTAGTCAACTTGTCCTTAAAAACTAGTCAATAGATAATGTTTCTTAGTCAACTTTATCAACCCTGTTTCGTATAGTTTGAATGATGCAAAAGTTTTTACTTTTGACTTTGTATTTTCAGAACTGATGATGGAGCAGGTCTCAGAAACGTTTTTAAAATGATATCATTTTTAACAATCGTCTAGAGCTTTGCTTTTAAATTTCTAAACAGTGTAGTTTGTAATGGTGGTATTACGTGATATTTGTATCTTATGTAACTTTAAAATTAAACTGTTTTTTATGTACCATGTCCCTCTGTGTACCTAATAAAGCATATTTTTATCGAATCCCATATTAGCAGTATAGTGGGCATTCCCACATCAGGCTCATGTGGTTCCTGTGGGTTTCCCAATTGTGGGTGAGATATCGTGATTCCCACATGGGTAACGAATGGACTCCCCAGCTATATCCCACATTAGCAATTTGGTGGCTCTTCCCACATCACACCCATATGGGCTCACGTGGGATTTCTTAATGTGGGCAGCAGGTAATGGTTTCCAATTGGGTAACAAACATGCTAAAAGGCTACATCCCTCATTTGCAACTACATAGTAGGTCTTCCCACATCAGACCCGTATGGGTTCATAAGGGATTTCCCAAAACGGATAAAGTAGTGTGTTTAAAATGTGGGTAAGACATGCGCTGCCCAGCTATATCCCAGATTGGCTAGTGCATTGCATTAGCAATTTGGTGGCTCTTCCCACATCACATCCATATGGGCTCAGTTGAGAACCAAATTTTCTATATGCACTACCGCCCACTCCTTCCAGACAGGCATCACGCAACGAGGAATAATCGGTTCAATTTACCAGCGGTGAGAGTAGATATTGAAAAACAGTTAACAATATTTCAGAGTATACATGCATACAATCAGCTCCCTTGTGAACTGGTTGAACCTATGTCAGACCAACGTTTTAAGAAATTGTATAAAGACGAATGTATTATGTAGTTCGTATATTGACATTTAGGGACATGTGCCTTATAAGCGTTTCTGCTTTGAATAGGTTTCTTCTCAATTATGTTTTACGCCGATAGTGTACTACTGTGTAGTTTTAATTAATTTTTTTGTGAATGTATGATTTGAGAGCAATAAACGAGTAAACGAGTAGGATACAATTTGTCATCAAAATAGACGTTGTCTTCAAGCTACAATATAGTCGATAACATATACTGAAAAAATAATTACCGAGCTCTAGCTTTAGCAGTAATCTGACCTGTCATGTAAACAGGTCTTCGTGGTTCAGTGGGCTAAGGCGTCAGTATAAGGTAAACGGTATCTGTAGGTTACAGATTCGATCCCAGGCTAGGCATAAGATTTAGTGGGCCATTCATTGGAAACTTCTGGGCTGGAATATGTGTGGGCAAAGTCTAGGTCTCCCATGAAATACCTATCCAAAAACATTTTGAAAAAGTAGTGGATCTCTTATGAGCATCCCAAGTGGAGCGCACTGGGCTATAAATGGGTAAATGGTGGTAACTAATGGGTTCTAACTTCGCGAGCCTGCCTTTGCTAAACCAATTGGTGCCCATCTGGAATGTGAGTGGGTAGGTGCTGTGTTTCCCATATGGGATCCATTCAAAAAACTATTAAAAAAAAAAACTTACTTGGTCCCCACATGGGCGCCAATGGGTCTTCCCACCTGAGCCCCACGTTGCTCTAATCTCCATTGTTGCTCGGAAGATTTCGCCTCAACAGTAAGTTAAAACTCAGAGATGCTATAGGCTTTTAAAATATTAATAAAAAAAAGCAACAAGCCTCACAGAACGCCTAATTCATTCGTTTTGCGTGAGAGAAATAATATACTTCAGATTGAATTTGCTTTGTTAACAGCCTAAATCGCGTGAAAATATCCAGCAAGTCGGAAACGTGAGAAAACGTACAAAGCTCCGATTTGACTAGGAATATTGGCAGCGATCAGCGAGAACGCAAAAGTGTGGACACATTTCTGCGGTAGTCTAGACGGGGCTTAATTGTAGAAGACGGAAGAAGCACCAGGTATTATAATCAGACACAATATAAAGTTCGTAGACCACCGCTGGGTCCTGCAAGGCGTTCAAGGTGTGTGTGTGGCGTGTGGGCACCTCCTTGCTCTGTGCTTGGGAGACCAACCCACATGTTCTGTAGCATCAACTGTCAAATTCGTTTACTCAGGTAAAATACAATAATCTTTTAATATTACTGTGCGTAACCATTATTATTATAGTCAGAAACCTTACAATAGTAAGGTTTAAAACGTCTCTAAGAAATTTTTTCCGAAACATTTCAATTTCATGCTGTATAGGGTTAAGGCAGCCAAGGTTCGATCTAAAATGGTGAATCTAACACACAGTAATGAAACTCCATATAAGTAAAGGTAACTGGACTCAACAATATCAATCTAGGTTAGCGAATCGAAGGCACAGATGATGTTTTGGGTCTTATCCAACTTAGACCGCGTTCACACGTCTTCCACCTCAACGCGTTCGCTCAAACTAGTGGGCGCGGCGCGTTGAGTTGAGAGAAGCAGCTGCAGCGAACGTGCGAGACTGAAGGATGAAGCATGTCCGTTTTATCCGTTTTATGAAAGCGCTGCATTAAAGCTCAGTAAACAAGCCCCATAAATACTTAATTTATTTTCTATAGCGTTCGGAGATCATAAGCAAATCGAAACATACGATTTTTGGTATCACTTTAATGATCACAATCACTATAATCCCGTATGACACAATAATCCCGTATGACACTATAATCCAGTATGACTCTATATTCCCGTATAACACTATAATCCCGTATGACACTATAATCCCGTATGACACTATAATCCCGTATGACACTATAATCCCGTATGACACTATAATCCCGTATGACACTATAATCCCGTATTACACTATAATCCCGTATTACACTATAATCCCGTATGACACTATAATCCCGTATGACGCTATAATCNATCCCGTATGACACTATAATCCCGTATGACACTATAATCCCGTATGACACTATAATCCCGTATGACACTATAATCCCCTATGACACTATATTCCCGTATGACGCTATAATCCCGTATGACGCTATAATCCCGTATGACGCTATAATCCCGTATAACACTATAATCCCGTATGACGCTATAATCCCGTATGACGCTATAATCCCGTATTACCCTATAATCCCGTATGACGCTATAATCCCGTATTACACTATAATCCCGTATTACACTATAATCCCGTATGACACTATAATCCCGTATTACACTATAATCCCGTATTACACTATAATCCCGTATGACACTATAATCCCGTATGACACTATAATCCCGTATTACCCTATAATCCCGTATTACACTATAATCCCGTATGACACAATAGTACGCCTGAAAATGTAAGACCACGCCATTTTTGCTTTGATAGCCAGCTGATTGCCGTGAGCTGATTTCTTTCTATCTGTGTATCAGGCTATAAATATTCTGCAAGTAGGCTGGTCTTCTGAAAATCAGGCGGGAAGATTTTGAGATACGAAAATTATTTCAACGAAAACATTATCACCGCTCTTTGCTTCACTCGCGGGAGATAAATTAATAAAATCGTGAGCAAACCATGACATATTACCATTCGGGGCAATCGTTTTCAGTAACATCTAACCAGCACATATACTAATGACAATCGAAAAACAATGTACCACAAAGTGTGTTGATACATTGTGCTTCTATCCCCGTATTGAAAGATTTCGAAAATAATGTTGTTTTAAATAGAGATCGTATTTAGTGATGCGATCGTTATATGCCCCACGCTGGGGTAGATGACGATTTTTGGGAGGCAATTAACGATGGGTCTGTAATTTGTTTATTTGAAAGTAATTTGGCATACTAGGGCATTGATAAAGACCGTAATCATCAACAAAACATATTTAAACAAAAAAGGATAATATATCTTGCATTTCATGCTACCGAAGTCCTCCTTTCTTTTTTTTTGTGATGGACAGACAGAATTGAGGCTCAGTCACTCTGTCCAGCAGGCAGGCAGTCATTGTAGTGTTGTTTATTGCCCTCACCACGGCATTATCGTGTTGTCTAATGCCTCAACCAAAGTTTAGTACAATGGCGGCAATTAACGATCCCTGGGAGGTAAATTACGATCGCAGATGGGACATTTAACGATCGGTGAGGTGTGGGGGGCACAAATAGGGGCAATTGACGATCGTAACGCGATCGTCAATGCCCCAATACCTATCGTAAAGTGCACCACTTTCAAAGGGTTGTGGCGTCTTTAATAATTACATAGGAATGCTATGGAAGTGATAGCGATCGCCAAATGCCCCCCCCCCCCCAATTTATCTGTGAGGTGAATAATAACAAATTTTCTGAAACTTTACGAATGTTTTCTGAAACATTGTTTATGTGGTCGAAGGAGAAATCGTGTCACATATTTATTTCTTTAACTTAGAAAAGCCAGAAAAACTCTGAAATGACCGCAAATATTGTAAATGCTTTTAGAGTTTATGCACGCATTTTTTTCTCCGCAGTCATTCTAACTGTCCTGACGCGGAAATCATTTTTTGCCCCTAAAACGACCTTATCGCCATTTGTCCCGAACGGTTATAACTGAACACATTAAGCATCTTAGGAGGAGCGAATGAAGAGCTCTGTAGACCATTTAATGAAAATATTCGTTTGTACAGTGTAACTGGTTATTACTTACTTCCGCTAGAGCGAGCATGCACGGTTCTGCGGTGTGTGATCGTAAAGCCGCTAGGACTATGTGCCTGTTTTTGTATAAAATAATGTTGTGTAAGGATCTATCATATTTAGTGATAACATTTCAGGATGTGGAGAAGACAGGTTCCAGTGCGAGTTACATCGCAACTGCTTGGACGTGTCAGTGCGGTGCGACAACAAGAGTGACTGCGTGGACGGGTCAGATGAGGAAGGCTGCCGTAAGTACTTCATTGCACAGGATGCGAGGGATGGGCACGCACATCCTCCGTAAGGGAGAGTCGTGCTCCAAAGCGTGAAACTTTAGCTAGGGTTCAAGTTAGATTTTCTTTTCCCAGCCACCTTCCACATTTCCTCTTCTCAAGCGTAGAGCCCTTATACTGTTCTACCTCTCCTTTTTTGCCCGTCTTGTGTACCTGTGAGTGGGGAATCTCTGGTGGTTTTTGTTCGGCGTTATTTTCTTTATATCGCTCGCCTCTTCTTCGCTCTGGCTGATCACCATCGCGGAGAGAAGTAAACCTGATCTTCCTCGTTATAGCTTGTTCCATGCGATTCAGTAAGTCATTTTCTGGGGCGTGTTGCAATATCAAGCCTTCGATGTCACATGTGCTACACCGGCCTCCAATGCGACACAGGTTGAGTAACACCGGGTGACACGGACCACAACCCTCCCAAAGTGTTGGGTTATGAGCCTGTTAACACTGTCTTTGTTTACAAACATCTACTATGATGCTCATTAATCAGTATGGCTAAGTGTGTGACCGCCATATATTGCTTCAATTCTAGCATGTGAAGCACTTTTGTGTAGTTTCTCAACTTTCTATCGTAAAATACAGCCAAAATCAGGCTCCGTGAGAAATGTGTATTGTCAAACTTACCGAAAATTCCACAACACTTTGTTGGGGCGCTGAGATAGCCCGTCGCATTCACAGCTACACGGGTAACACCGTGAAGGTAACACCGGCGTCTGATTGCAACACGCCCCTAATATAGCTAAGTACCGCCTTTTGTTTTCAATTGGTGGCAGCAGTGACGGGTAACGTGCTGGTCTCTCGAATGCTCCACCCGTAGTGTAAGCGTCAGTCGTATGTAGATAATTCTCTTCAGAAATATATAGCAGGCATCTGCCATAGTAAAACGGGCACTTGTCCGTTATGCGCGGCAGCCCGTAAACTTGTCCAAAGAACCTCTGGAGTAAATGTGTTGATATAATGTATCGCTGCCACAACACAGTACTAAATTTCCCTCGCTGAGAATGCAGCGGCTATCAGAGGGCTGCTACCAGCTGCTATGGGCAGTCCAAGGAAACACAACATATGTCTAATGCCGGGGCACACCATACGTTCGCAACAACAACGTGATGCCAGGATTTGCAGCTCGCGTGTCCTTCATACTACCGTATCTACGCTACCGAGTTGAAATATATTTTGAACGAAGAGAGTGAGATGCCCATCCTTGCCTCCAGCTACGAGTGCAAATGCATCGATACGGCCCGGTAGTGCACTGTGCTGGGTGTACCTGCCTAGAGGCGAGGCCATGGATGTGTTGCACTTTGATGTGCGACTGAGTCTGTTGACGGAGAAAACTTCGGCTGAGAAGACTTTATGTGAATATATCTTCGATCGAAGTTCAATTAAGATCATGGAAATATGAAATCAGGACGTTGTTGCTCCAGTTTATTTCCGTTAGTCGAATACCAAAGCCAAGCTCTCCATATTTTGTTTGTTCCTTGGCTCGCAAACACATGATCGCTCGTTACTCGAACGTAATTCTATTCATGCCCAAGACAATCATTTTAAAAATTATAGCAGAGTGTCGTCCGTGTTGAAATTGCGTTGAAAATTTTATGACTGATACTTTGCTACCACATGCAGGGAGTTCGAAGTTATTGTTCCTTTTCTGACTGTATAGCTACTCGTCACTGCAAAAAAATCATAAGCGCATAGCGTAAATGTAAGCAAGCTTACGCTCCGTTGATAAAAAAACAATTATTAATGCTAAGTTGCTGCTGCCTCACGGACGCTGCCTCTATAGTTCATGTTTAATAGTAGTCTACTACCATAGTGTCCTGTAACACTAATGTTCGTTGTTATTATTATTATTAATATTATCATTATTATTATTTTCTATTATTATCTTTGCCCCAGCTTCAGTGTGCAGCGATACAGAGTTTGCTTGCAACGGCACTTGCTTGCCGATTGCTGTCGTGTGCAATGGTACAGTCGAGTGCGCTGATGACTATGACGAAGTAAACTGTACAGGTAAGATACTTGATAATAATTCTTTTGTCTTGGTAGGCACGATCTTCGTGATGTTTTTCCTCTTCTCTCTCCCTAGACTGGGGGTGCCGACACAGTGTTCTTACGAGACGGGGCACCGTGTCGGCCTTGCCTTTTCTCCCCTCTTGAAGTAATACATGTTTTTAGAAGAGCTCATATACCAACTTATGTAGCATGCCCATTACGATATTTAGTGCATAGCTGTTAAGCGCATCATTGTTTAGTTTGGCAAAGAAAAAAGTAATATTGCCTTTCCCTTTGGGATCCTCGCCGTTACCGTGTGACATGATTGACATCCCAGATAATGTATTCGAATAATGTAATGTAACCCTTTACATTCAGTTATATTTTATTTAATAAAAAATATTTTAGCAACCGCGTTGTAAATAACATTGCAATCAATTTTCACCACTGATCACGGTTAATTGTAATCAGAATCACGCCATATAGTGGTCACAAAAACGCGCTGATCATGCGATATTTTGCGGAATCATCAAGATGGTGACAAAAAGACGCCTGTAGTAACGCCCCAGTGCTAGCAAGTTTGATACTGTTGCCAGTCAAAATCTCAGGGAAAATGACCGTTACAAGCAACAAGTAACATTTGCTCTAACCTCCGGGAGACGAAGTATGCCAGCTCATTAAGTCCCCAGATTCACATCCCATGCTTTATGAGAATGCTTGACCTACTTCGCCTTCCCGTGTTTTCGGACACTCCGGAAGCTGTTTTGCGATATTCCCTGCCTCAATATGTTTGGGCATCACGCACCCAAGGGTCCCGAGTACCTTCTCCGCAGGGGATGTAGCATCTGGCCGCAGTTCCTGCTGAGAAGGTTAGTTTTGTAGACTTAGGTAAGTTCTCTCTATTTCCTTTCTATCCCGCGAGGTGGGCCGCCGATCGAATTTACCGACTTTTTCTGCGGGGCTCTTACCTCGCCCGTGCGGCGGGCCACAGAAGGGACCGTCCGCACGGGCGCTTCTTTCTTCTGTCTTCTTCTCTTTTCGTCCTTCATCTCTTGCCACCTGAGCACAACGTTGTGGTTCCGGCTGTAAGCCGTGTAAATCATCTTAGATCGCTATTGATTGTCTAAGTTTCAGAAATAGCAGGACAATGCCAATACAATAATAATAATAATATGCGATATTAGGTACTGGACCGGCCGAAATTGTGCTCGAGGTGGGATAGCGTGAGAGTCACAATCACCGCATTACGATGGTGCTTGTGACACATTATTGTGAGGATGGCATTCCCCACATTACGAGAGTGCAAGTGACGATGCAGTTTCCCCATAACGAAATCACAAATGTCGCGCACGTTAGGATAATGCAAATGTCACACACACGCACATTCCCCAGTTCCAACTATACGATAGTGTAAATAGTTGACTCGTTCCCCACATTACGGGAGAGAAAGTGAGACATTCTCCCTGTGTAGTGACTGATACCTTCCCAAGAACAACAGGTAACGGTTTTAAGCTTCTGCATGGACCGCTAGCTAGCAACGAGGCGCTGCTGAAGTCTTACGTTCTGATAACAAGGAGTGGAGCAGTAACATCTCGTGCACTCCACTCTTGGTCCCTGCAGAACTTCGGGTTTCACTGAGGCGCAATCTCACTGTTCAATCGCAGTGGTAACGTGAACTTTGGCCTGCCGCTTTAGACTGCAGGTTCAAACGACTCACCCCTTTCCTCCTGCGGTCAAAGATCCCCGGACGCACAGCCGCCAAACTCGCCAATCGCTATGTACCTTTATTATTATTATTATTATTATTATTATTATTAAATCACACAAGGCGGGCGACGTAGGAACGGAGAAACTCCATGAGGTTAACAAACCCCCACGCATCCAGCCCAGAAGGTGGAAAAACAAAAGAATGAAAAAAAGAAGATCCGAAATCACAGAAAAGCCCTGTGTACAGATCGTTTAAAGCCGCCAATACCAGCACCAGCAAAGACAGAGCCATCAAGACCATTCCAAACATCCACACACGATGGAAAAAACGAACGGGAATACTGGCCCGTACGGCA
>LQNS02000211.1:30918983-30932051 GCA_001587735.2 Parhyale hawaiensis
AGGTCAAAATTTGACACCTCAAATGAAACAGATATTTGAGGTGGGAAGACGGTATCAACGGTATCTTGGCTACGTAGCGGGCACATTGTATATAAGCTGCTATTTTGTTTAAGTTTGTTGGAGTCAAGGAGCTAGGTTAGAGTATTTTATTCAAGATGTTACTTCTGCCTATCTATATAGAAGACCTAAGGATGCCAGCACGATAAAGGATCAATGAAGAAAAGAAGAAAATTAGGAAGCAAATAAGAGAAGAGAAGATTCCGCACCGGCCTAGAGGCATTAGGCAAACGTATAGGTTATTGCGTGAATTCTTCACGCACGGGTCCACTAGTTTCAATAAGAAATAATCATAAACATCATCTTCATTAATCGTAGATTTTTGTGCTTCGAGTTTTCATAAACTTCCGGAATATTATTGCTATCACGTTTTACATTGAGAAATGCCCTTACAACATTATTAACCGCAATTTTTAGCGGTCGATGTAGCTTAGCAGAAGCCCCACCCCGTAGGATTATGTTCTGAACTAGATGTGAATATGCAAGTGCATAATACAACAATATTAAAGACCTTCTAAATAGGTACTTACTAGCAGCATACATTGCTCCTCTTGCTTAAGTTATTTGGCGACATGTATGCTCAATGTGACCAGAATAATTGAGTTTATAATCGATAATTAAGCCTAAGTACTTGATCGATTTTACCCACTCTCATACAGTATTGTTAAAACGTACATCAGGCAAGTTCACAGTCAGTCGAGAGGTAAAAAGCATAAGCTTAGCTTTTTTGTAGAGTTAGAGGTAAGGCGATTGGATTGTAGCCATTCTGAAAGAGACTCTATCACTTTTTCAAGTTTTATAGTGGCATAATTAAGATTCGGGTCATCAACATAAAACACTGCATCATCTGCAAACAGAATTACACGAGCATCAGTAAACATATCAATATCGTTGATGTACGGACTAAACAACAGGGGCCCCAAAACGGAGCCCTGCGGCACTCCAATATTCACAGTGGCAGTTGACGATACATGGTCATTTATAACAACGTATTGCTTACGGTCACACAAATAACTCCTCATAAGATCAAATACATTATTCCTCAGGCCATAGTGATCCAGTTTCTTCAGCAAAATTCTAGAATCAAAAGTACTTAAAGCCACACCAGATATGATTTCTTGTCAAGTACAGATAAAATATCATTAATGAGGTGAACAATATCTTGAGTTGTTCTCCTAAAATTTCTAAATCCTTGCTGAAAATCGCCTAAAATGCGATGAGATTCAAGATACTGTATAAGTCTGGTATGAATAGCTGTCTCAAAAATCTTATTGAATACTGGTAAAGTGGAAATCGGCCTATAGTTGTTGACCTGCGCGTATTGCATCTCTAGATTTAAAAATTGAAACCACACGTGCAATTTTCAAGCATTCAGATACACACCACATGAGACACACTTTTTCAAAAATTATACTAAGATAGCAGATAATGAAAGGTGAAATTTGAATAATATGCCTCTGTTGAATTTCGTTTCTATGATAACGTTTAGGCTACATGGATTTAACAATGGTAACTATTTCATCCTGTGTACTGGGGTCGAACACAAATTGATTTGGAGCTCGAGGCCGGCGAATCTCTAGCATATCCCTATCATCTAAAAGATCTGCGACCAGCCGATTGGCAACTGTAGAGAAATGCTCATCATAATGAGTAGCAAGCTCAGCTTCGTTTAATGCTTTCCCATTGACAATCATACTATCAAGAGTCTTCCGACTTTGAGATGTAGACGGCAGCGTTATTACTCGTTTCCTGCTACCAGTTGAGTTAATAAGAAAATTTACGAACAATGCTGGCATGGAGCTATACAGGATGTTCAATTATTATCGTTACAACCTTTATTTTTATGACTATTTTTAACTTAACACTTACAAAATTTTGCTGTTTTATATATATTATATTTATTTGTTAAACTTTCGTAAAATATATTCATAATATGTACAAAAATTGTACATGCTGAATATGTTTATCCCACTAAACAAGAACTAGAGTATTAAATACTGTAAAGGAGATCATTGTGTTGTTTTTATGTACTTCTGAAAATTTCACACTCTAAATTTATCGCGGGTAAATTTCATCTCCTCGTAAATTAATCTCATAGGAAATACAAAAATCATCATTTACTTATTTTACTGCCTAGCATATTTACAGTACTTATTAGTACTAGTAATTCATAGATTGGTTAATTCAACGTTGGTAAATTCAACACAATGGGAACTTCAAAGTCATATATCTCGAAAACTAAGCATATGCGACGAAAACGTTAATTCATGTAAAATGTTTTTAATTGGCCCAATTTACATACTGAACACAATAAAAATCATGAAAATCATTTGTAAGTTAAAGTGAAATCATACACATTCACAGGCCTCAGTTATACTAACTAGCTGCTACGTGCAGCTAACCAGCACTCTTTAATCATTTTCATGCTTTACTGAGCATGTACATTAACTAGGTAGGTATGCACAGCATAAATTTTTACCTAGCAAAGATAAGAATAAATTGCTATGAAGGAGCTCGCTTTATACAGTTGAAATAGGTGAAGTAGCTTAGAGTACTTTAAGCGAGCGCTAGCTTCTATGCTCACGGTTTTTTTGTTTTTAACTTTACCCCTAAGTTTGCACGATGATGGAGTGATAACTTCAAATTTGATAACGGCGATTCGGCGAGTTCCACACGAACATTATAACAAAGTGTAGGGGTGCGGTTCTTTGTGCACGCTTTTGAAATCATTTTACAATTTTTTATGGCAAACTTACATACTCTTAATTTCTTCAAATTCTGTATTTTTTATTTGATTTATTCTTTTTGTCAAAACGTATCCCGAACAAATGAGAGAACTTTCCCTGTAGGTAACAGTCAAACAGCTTCATTTATTAATTCTCTACCAGATTTAGCCTCTAAACGTAGTCATTGTTCACACGAGACTCTGCGGCGGGCTTGAGAAATAATCAAAGCGTTTCTTCACAAATCCTAACAAGAAATCTTAAGGCATCCATTCGATTTCGCACGCTTCTACTTACTACAAACTCTTAGACATCGGATGATTGCCTATCGCCCGCTAATAGGGTTGCTTCATATGAATGCAAGCTCAATTCCTGAAACTTGAGCCTGGCAACTGGCAGTGAAGAGACGCTTGACACCAGTGACGTCACAGCGCACTCCCACAGTTCTCCTATTCCTCCAACTTCTTATCTACCATATTCGGCTGTGAGCCTTCATGTTAGTTATATATAAAAACCTTTGTTTCCTCGAGGCGTTTCACTAATTACTTAACAAGAGATCCTCAGGAGGAGCGATCACTGCAACTGCTCTGTGTTAGAGCTGCAGGTGTTCATACAATCATAGTTGAAAACCTAAAGCAAAAACCCTCGTACAAATCCAAAAGTAGCGATGAATCGTGAAAATACAGTTGAAGCCAGAGATGCAATGATATTATGAAGTCTTCATACGTTTCGTCGATTTCTTGAGTTGCTCCTTTTATGCATGGTATATCCCGATTAAATACATTGTTATTATCTCTATTCCTCGCTATTTTGGCATACCACATATCTCTTCCTTTTTCTGTCGTGCGTGGGCAGCATCTAGGCAAGTGGAAACTTATGAATAGTGTCGTCGGCCTTAAATTAATGTTATTATTGGATTGAATCTTCCCACTATACGTCACAGTGCGCGAAGCGATATGACAGACATGGTAATTCATACAGTCTGGCTTCCCCCTCCTAACCATTGAGTAATTTACAATAATTATGTGCGGTTATGGCCGTGCTGTCCTTTTAATCTTGTTGTACTGTTATGTTTTGCAGCTGCTACGTGTGGCCCTAACGAGTTCTCTTGCGATTACATCTGCTACCCTGACATAATCAAATGCGATGGAAAAGTGGACTGCAACGACAGCACTGATGAATTCAACTGTACAGGTTAGTAAAAGCTTCACTTTTAACCTTTTCCACTATACTAACTTGTTTTCTATGTTTATTCGTTGATTCCATTAAATTTCACAAACGGCTCGTTGTTACGTTCTTTTAAAACACTGCGACCATCTCAAAGTCGCAATCAGTCAAAAGGTTTTCCGTTTTTTTGCCGTAACATGTTGATGAGTTGTACTGGTTGTGACTACGTGGAAGAATATTAGTAACAACTCCTGTCATAGCCGAGAGTCAGATATAAGGAGTTGAACCTTTTTTCTATATTTCGACTTTTCTACCCGTTGATGACGATGTAGTAACAAACAAGCAGCGGGCATATCTTCTTAAACTCGTCATTTAAACAAAATAATGGACATTTATCAGCGACGACGTGCACAAAGAAATAGTTCGGTTACCGCATACCGTAAATGCCTTCAGTGTGAAGTAGTTGGAGCTTGGGTGCCGTTTTCGGAGTTTTTTTCCATTTTTATTGCTTTAAAATATCAAGCGTATTACAGGGATACTGCCCAATGTCCTTTGGTAAGGACGTTTAGATCAGTGCAATATATACCCACGCAAAACCGTCACATTTAGGTAGTTTGGGGATAAATACGAGTAAAATGGTATTTCACACTTGAGGTGGAAACAGGACATTCCTTAAACCGCTTGACCTGTTCAAAATTGCGTTGAACTTCTCAGGGATAGTATATACATCGTCACAATTTGAAGCAAATTCGAACTTATTGAAACCATTCCAAAAGTGTACTGTCGTTGAAAACAGCCCTACCCAACGCAACATGCACAATAAATAAATAATAACTTTTATTAAGAACACAATGGGTTCACAAAATACGCTTACAAGGTCGCAAGTACAAACAAAGTAGCCAAAGTTCAACCTAGTGATTAGGCCCAGTCACAATTATTGGGGGCCACGTACAATGAGAATAAATAGATACACTCAGCCTACACCTGCAGACACGAATGGCATTGAGCAGCTCAACTTCAGACAGGAGATAGAAAGAACTCTTCGCTGCAGTTGTAAAGAGAATTTAACAGATTATCCTCGTACAGTGTGAATGAGACACAGCGTTTCATTTTAGCTAGCCTGGCCGAGGGGCTTGTAACAATAATAATAATACAAGTTGCACGCAGAGCTCAGTCCCCAGTATACCATCAGGCTCACATATAGTCCTACCGTACCTCGAGCAATCGAAAGGAAATAGTACAGTAGGAAGACAGAGATATATCAGCTCACGCCTGTGTGCCGTGAAATGGAAGCTTAGAGAAGTAGCAGGTAATAGGCACATCAGCTACAGGTCATTCCGATCATGGAGGTCGTTGCCTTCATACAGAATCCTAACCCACCGCTGCTTGAGCGCCGAACTCTGATAACTTGGATTAGAGCATATCCCTTGGAGCATTGAGTTATCAGACTTTTCTACTCTTATGTGCAGGCTATATGCACATTTACGAGCAAGAATATTGAGACACTGTACATCATACGACGCAAACACATCACTAGCTCCTGTGTATCTGGGCACACCCACCAACCGTCGGAATATGTCATTGTACGCAACACGCAATTTACTGATGGCCTGTTTAGTGAATTTGACCCAAAGTGAGCTACCATATATTAGATAGCAATAAGTTTAAACAGCTGAATCTTGACATTCAAGGAACATCTATTAACTGCCGCAATATCTGATTGCCTGTAACATTCAAGCGTCTAACCTGTCGTCCATTGTCTACGCAATCATCAAGTTTTACATCAATGAGATGTCCCAGACACACAACGCTGTGGACATAGGATAACTTCACGCCGCTTAATAATGTATGCCTAATCCTGCTCTGCTTGCTGCGCTGAGGTTCAAACAACATACATACAGTCTTATTCGTGTTGTACACAATTTCAAGCTTCTGAGCTTCATCATCACATATGGAAACTAGCTTTTGGAGAGAACTGTGATGTGGAGCAAGAAGCACCATACAATGTACGAGCCATCGTCCTAATTTGAAGCGCTGATTAAGAGTTTCCATTATTTGGAGTTAAAATAGAATATCGCCAACCCTGCCACTGTATTTTACGCTAAATATTTATTTGACTCTTTTCCACAATTGCAGCGTGCAGTGCTGGTGAGTTTTCTTGCGACGGCATTTGCTTGCCCAACGCAGTCAGGTGCAATGGGACAGAAGAGTGTACTGACAAGACCGACGAAGTAAGCTGCCCAGGTGAGAGGCTGCTTTATTCTCATTACCTTTGTATTTCCTGTTGAAGGCTTTTGTAGTATTATTCTTCTTTTCCAAACTTGTCATGCCGACGTACGATGACTTTGTGTATCCGTAGGACATTCCCTAAGTTTTAGCACCGGCAACAACAAACTTAACAGATGTATATAGCTATTTCTTGAGTTTACGCTCATCGGGACCCGTGTCATCCACTTAAAACACTAGAAGTACTCACAAGCTGGTATACTTCAGAACTTGGAATTTATCTTTCTGGTAAGATCCTGTTCCCCTTGAAAATTGATCCCAACATGTTTTTGGTTCAAAACTCGCCTAGATGTGGCAGGAAGTAAGCTACAACTCATGGACCATCTACTTTATACATACATAGTTCCGTCCTCCCACCGTGTAACTTTTGGTTGTTCCTTCAGTTGACAGGAAAAACTCAGCGATCTATGTGGATAAATTTCGAGCAGAAAAGTATACTTCCTTATGAGTATGCAATTTACCTTATACATACTTCTGACCTCCCACCGTGTTGCTTTTGGTTAATCCTTTAGTTGACAGAAATTTTTTTTTCAACGATCTGTGTGAATCAATTTAGAGCAGAAAAGTATAGTTCCTAATGAGTATTTTTAGTGCTTTGTCAAGCAGATGACACTGCTCTCGAAATAATTAACCCATAGAGGCAGAGGTGGGCCTCGCAAATTTTTTCTTAGAGCGCAAAATGCAAAGCACAATTTTTACATCGAGTCTGTAAAACGCAAGAGCGCAAAGTTTTCAGCAAGTGTGGAGCGCAAGCCCAAATTTCTAGACCATTAAACGTAAACTTGAATCCTTGATTCCATACTGAAAAAATTTGTGCTGTACATACATAAAAGTGTGAAAGCAATTAGATTTTGGCAACATATAAGCCATTTGTTAATTCATCACAGCATCATATTACTAGTTATGGTAAAAAAAAGTAAAAGTAAAAAAATTAAGTCAGAGTAAATGCTTATCTGGGTAATTATTGCTCAACGTCAGTATTCGTACAGATATCTACCTTAAATCGAAAGAATATAATAAAACATCATCGTGTGTTTGTATATATATGTTCTACTAGTGAATATTTCTTTCGTTTCTGTCACGCTTTTGCCAAAATTGATCTGCGAAAATTAGGCCAGGTTGGAAATTCTATTGTGCTCCAACGGAAATTAGTTGACGAAAATAAGATCAGGCTGAAGAAGATACTAACTGTGGGAACCATCTGCTAAAAAATTAACTGCACCCCTCGCGTTACTAAAGTTGAAATCAAAACAGGGAGGATATTTAACGCTTGTATTTGCACCCTCAGCGAGTCTCATTTCTTCCTTTTCCTACATCGTAACTTTGTTTTCTCTCATTCCAAGCTGTCGAAAGTGAGTAATTAAGCAATTAAACATAAGGGTGCGATTTGTTAGGGTGCAGTACTGCAGTAGATGTAGCAATTCTTATTTCCAAAATTGTCTTTCTTTAGACACAATATTTTTGCGCTTGAACGTAAAAACTTTGATTTACTGAAGTTGATACATTGTGTATAGATGATACGGGACAGAAATTTAAATTTAGCGATGCATGATTGATTGGAACTGCAACTCATATTTATCTTATATCATCTAATGAAAGAAAAAATTGTGCTACTCAGCTTAATTGAAACGGAAAGTACTCATCTCATATGATAATTTGAGGTGGCCGTTACTGGACTTGCTGCATAATCGTATTAGTCACGAAAATATGATCAAAGAAAAAGTGTCGTCACAAATTTCTTGCCATCATATTTAATGGCACAGGCATTCTATTTTAGCCATAGACACGAAAGTTCAATTACTTTTTGGTCATCATATTACGCAGCACACCCGATCTTATACTAGTTTCAGAAGATCCATATACAGCTCTTATAACTGAAAATAGCAACATACACTGCAAATGCTCTTGACAACGTTACACAACGAGATACTGAATGGGAAAGAGAGAATCTACAGCATGATGACACAATCCCGATATATACTGCATATAGTCTGGCTATTACTTGCCGTTCTTAGAAAGTATAGTCACATTAATGAGGTTCACATGCAGTCGTGCTCCTGCATTGTTACCTTCGCCAATGGGGGTTATGTGTTGACCGGAGTTTGTCTACCTCTTTGTCTGTTAGCAACATAACTCAAAAAGTTGAGGACTAATCATCAAGAAATTTCATGACTTATGTAGAATATTTAGAAGAACAGGGGATTTAATTTTAGTGTTGATCCGTCCATAAGTCTTTCTGTCTTTTTTTTCTAAACTGCTGCTATTCACTTTAGCAACAGCCTAGCGAGGTCAACTATTGATACTTGACGTTGTCGGTTCGAGTACGAAGCCAGGTGAGCGAGTTTTGCGGCGCTTGGAGCACTAAGTCAGCAGGTCGTAGGTATGCACAGCTGGCGTGGGGGCACTTACCTTTCCCAGAAATGGGAGGGTTGGGGCGCGGGCTATTGCATAAGAACAATCCCTCAGTGGTGCTTCTGTCCTTAATGCCCCGTTATCGGCTGCAGCTGTACACTCCTCGGTGGCCAGTTGGCCTATATCTGCTGCACGTGCCAGTGCTTGTGAGTTTCCAGTATTAGATGCAGTAAAGTTGACTTCACCGTTACCTCCAAGAAATTCACAGGAACGCTGAGAATGTTACAACAAACAGTTTATTACATTTTGTTGATTATCCGACTTCGTTTGTTTCTTTCTCTTCCTGTCCGCTGTCTGTTGGCAAATAACTCAGAAGTTACGAACCAATTTTACCTAATTCACAGGTACTTCTAATAATTTCACTCCCATCAAAAAATGTTAGGGCTTATAATATTTACTTTTTTTACTTGGGTAAGTTTCTTTGAACGCAAAGAAAACAAATGCGGAGTTCCATATAGACTATTGAAACGTGGTTTCAACAGTCATGTATTCTGAACTACCTCTATTTTTATCACTTTCTTTCTACGCGATGCTATTGGTCTGGTTTTATCACCAGTAAGACAACGTAAAGATAACTTCACTTCAACGAAAAATGCCCCCTTGTGCAACCCCGGCAGGTTTCCCGAGCCAGTTTCTACAAATATAGCAATCACTACTGTTCACGTATTTATGAAGCGTATCGTACAAATACCGGGCTTTGCAAAAGTCCTCACCTGTTTTAATAACTTGCCATCCGAAGTTCGTAAAAGCTTTGTTTATAATGAAATAAAACAAGATTTGTAAGGTATTAGTTTATTGTGATCTAAACAACTTTGTTATTCAATAAGACCTCAATTGGCAGCAATGACACGCCCTAATCGTGGTCGGAAGTCCTTACACACATTACAGACGTATTCCTTCCTCATCTGGGGCCCAAGTGCGATTCACAGAGGCTTTCAGCTCCTCAATGTTGCTGTGCCGATCTTTACATGCTTTACTCTCAATATGCGGCCACACGCTGTAGTCCAAAGGATCGACATCGGGCGACTGTGGGGGCCAGAAAGTTATGATTTCTCTCATCCAGTTTTCGACGGTTTTCGACTTGTGCGCTGGTGCACCATCTTGCTGAAACACGTAATCTCCACCTAAAAGGATTTTTCTGATCCAAGGAAGAACTTGTGTGGACATGATAATATTAATCCTGTATTCAGCCCCTGTCAACCTGTAACCGCCCTCGAACCACACTGGAGGCATCTTTTCTCCATTGGAGGCCACAACGCCTAGCTTCATCAGAGAGGCAGGATGCCTTGTTGTGGAGCCATAGCGAACATCAGAGATGTCTCGGCCAAAGCTCACTACTCGATCGTTCTGTTTGTTAAAGACAGGATCCACGGTGAAGGTCTTCTCATCTGAGAAAATGTTGACTCGATTCCCATGACTTTTCAAGTCGTTAAGAAGGCGGGAACATCGCTCATGGCGCTTTTTAACCATGTCAGCAGTTAGCAGCGGTATTTTCTGACGCCTTAAACTCTTTCAACTTTCACTCTTTACAGCTCTTGACACGGTTCACACAGAAATCTTCTTCTGTTTCGCAAATTCAGTCATTATGAGTTTCAGATCATTTTCAAAGGCTCTTGGAACATTCTTCCGTCGAATAACTTGTGGTCTGGCTGAATGTGGTCGATCTTTGAGGCTCTCATTATTCTTAAGGCGGATTTCGACCCGTTTCACCGTAAATAAACTGACATTTTGCAACCTAACAATGTCCGGCTGCTGGTGCCCCGTGCGAAAGAGAGCTGTTATCTTTATCCTTTTTGTTTCCATTTCCAACAATGTATAAAAATGAGCGCTGTTAGTTTAGAAATTAGTCATTGTCAATAAATTTCATCAAGTCTTTGAAATGAGTTTCACACTCTGCAAATACAAAACAGGTCAGGACTTTTGCAAAGCCCGTTATGTCATTGCGTGCTGTGTTTTCCTGGAATGAAGTATTCGTGGCGTGGGAGGCAAACGCTTAACGTCATTGCACGTGAGAGGAGTACAGACTGTTTATTGGAATAGAACGACAAAACTACAAAAATGTAAAACTTTAAGGGTAGTTGGTTTGGTTCCGGCGTTTTAGCAAGTGGTAAATCCAAAAATAATGCATAAAACTAACGGGCCTCAGAACCTGGAGTGAGGAACATGGGAAGCATTTCGTCAAATTGGAGCTAGGGAGACAGGTAGCATTTCTACCACGGCCGTTTGTGTCGCGGCAGCCGCTTCCAGAGAAGCACATGACTTGGAGCCTCAGAAAGCTACTGCACGACCACTTCATTATATATTAATTAGAAGTATTTTGCTCAACTGAAAATTAACTGCAGATATGCTTATTGCAAACCTTAAAGGCCTAATTTCACCGCCCAATTAGCGAACCTTCGATGTTTGAGAAGCAATAAGTACTCTCACATGAAACACAAACTCTTATAAATTGTACTGTTACAACCATTTCAGAGTGCAATGCTGGTCAGTTCGCTTGTGACGGCGGCACTTGCTATCCGGGCACCGTCAAATGCAATGGCAAAGAAGAGTGTGCTGACAAGACCGACGAGCTGAACTGCGCCGGTGAGTTTTTATTTCTAGTTACTGTCGTGTTTCCCTATGTCGGCTTCTCTTGTGTTCTTCTTTTCCTCTTCGGACTGATGGAGCGAGCTGTGTTCCTTCGTAAATACGAAGCTCCCCCTATATTGTGACCTTAAATTTAATCTTTCCTCTCGTATTCCTGCAACACTACCAGAATGAATGCGTAAAGGAAGACAGGCACAAAAAAAAAAATTTTGAAACATAGATTCGACATCATGCATAATTGCATATGTAAGACGTCACTGGCGCCATCAACAGCAGCGGATTTGAGGAGCGTTTGGAATTTTGAACTTACGATGTCGCTTTATTCTGCATGTTTATGTCTGTAGTAACGGTCTTCTAGAGTATGTAAATGGAAATTGCAGGCCTTTTTTTTCGGTTCTCCTTGTTTCCTAATTCGATTTGCGAATGTTTTGCCAGTATCACAGTGTGTTATAGCAAAGAGTCAAACTGCATAATTTATTGCTTCTCTGTCCGACTCAGCCACTAAGAATAGTCATTTCTGACAAGATACTTGGTGGTGGGTATGAAAAATTGTCATAAATTTGCTTGGTAGATCTCAATCGGAAATTTTAAGGCAGTTATCTTTTCCATATTAACCAATTACGTACAATATTACATCGGATGAATGTCTATGACTTTCTGATAGGGTAACTTCATATGAGAAATGGACTGCAGGCTGAATTTCTAAAAATAGGCCCGTCCTGCCCTGATGGGTCGCTTGACACCAGTGACGTCACAGCGCACTACCACATGCAATCCTGTAATTCAACGTCTTCTCTTTACCGTGTGCGGTTGCGTTGCAATATCCTGTCGTGCTCTTTAAAACACTATAAAAAATTAAAATCGTACTTTATTGGCTTCTATACATACCTACACATAGAGTAGTGGAAATAAATATAAGACACCCCCTAAAATGCTAAAAACTATTTAATTTGGCCACATTTTTCCATTAAAATTTTAGTGTTGCTTCTATATGGCATGAGAATTAGTGTATATAATTAGTTTCGTGATAAATTTCCAGAAAAAAGTTATGACCAGAAGTACGGTTTTAAGAGTGGAAATGAGCATACGACACTTTTGGTAAATTGGTCTATCCTTTCTACTTCACAATGCAAAAGAAAGAATAAGTTCACATTACGTTCACAAACAACCCTAATTGCCATCACGATTCACCAGAACACATATAAACAATGATAAAGTGGTAAATACAGCCTCTGCAGAGTGCCACGAAATTCCCCCTTTACTGACATCGAGAAGCTTAAAATTTATGCTTACAATTAGGGTGGAAGATCTATTAGTTTCAGTGCACAACGAATAAGAAGGTTCCACACTGCTGTTATAGTAACTTTCTGCAAGACCTTCAATCATATGAAAGCAAAAAACGGCCAGGAAGTCCAACAAAAATTACGAATGCTGCCAAGCATCGACTTTTTCGAAAGGCTTCTAGGGTCAGTCCTGCTCAAGAGAAGTGCAACAATCTCAAAACCTGCTGATCACTTCAAGATAAGTTTGTTAACTGTTGCACGACTCCCCAAATTTCATGTATCGAAACAGAAAAACGGCTCCTGCTTTGACTGCTCAGCACAACAGGTTGCGTGTTGAATGGGTGAAGGCCACAATTACATGGACGGAGGAGAATTGGGACAATGTGATCTATTCCGATGAAACTGAGTTTAATTTGGACGGTCCTGACGGATCTCATTCACTTGGGTAATACCATACGTACTACTAGCTCTGAACCCCGTTCGTGGCATCAACGAGACCACGGGGAAAACACTGGAATACCGTGGCATACACCTAGTCATTCTCACTCACAAGC
>LQNS02000211.1:30968080-30992253 GCA_001587735.2 Parhyale hawaiensis
AACAGTTTGTAACCAATTCTACACAACCAATTACAATATGTAATAGTGTGAGTCCATGAATTAACCATATTCTTGAATTCTGGACATGGTATCAATTACTCTCCTTTATGCACTAAGTGATGCGGCAATCTTCAGCGTAGCCGTAATCACCCAAACGGATCTGAAGTTTTTTTTTGGGAACTAACTCAGATACCGTTACAATCCCTTCAACCGATTGTCTGTTTGTCTGCCTCGTTTCTCTTACAACCGTAACTCGAAAAGAATAAATGATTTTTTATGAAACTTACATGAGTTGTTATATATGATTCTTTGAAACTATATCGCTGTTATATTGTCTACGTATCTGATACGGCGGGAAATTTTCATTATAATAATAATAATGTTATATATGACGAAGAGCAAATCGCCAAAATTTTTGCGATGATTTGTTAATCCGCTTGTTTTCTCTTTCTTATCTTACGATTGTCAACCCCGTGACTGAAAAGTTACGAACAGATCTTTATAAAATTCGGAGGCATTGTTAGAAATGTTAGAAGACATAAATGACCAAATTTGGATGATGATTGCTCCGTCCATTTGTGTGTTTGAATAATGTTTGTCTTATTATTTGTCAGAACATTACTCAAAAGGTTATGGACAGATCTTCAAGAAAATGACAGAAGCTGTCATCACTGCCGAGAGGCACAAGTGACCAAATTTTGGTTATGATGAAAAAGAAATCCTAATTTCAAGACCTTTTTTTTTTCATTAATATTGCCTAGCTTGGCGGAGGTATGCACTCTCAGAATGCTCTAGTTTGATGTATAGGGTACTTTCGATTGGACATCCCATTAGGCCTTCGCCCCTTGACTTCTCCGCAACTTACCCGCGACAATTCAAGGAACTCAGTTGTGCTCGACGTTAGAGCGTTGCCTGTAACTCGTACAACTCCATATAAATCGTCATTCTAAGGCTCCTGTCTGAAGTTTGAACGAGTAAATTCTCGAAGCTTAATAACAACGCCCAATCGTACGTGTCCATAATTTATTTCTTATACTGAAAATACAGGCTACGAGTGTAAGAAAGCAAACTTAGGAAGCGTGATCTCCATCACATGCGTCTTTCAAAGAAGTTCTTTTCTAGATTCATTTTATCTTTGTAGAGGAATTTTGCCGCGACCATCAGCGAGACTGTAGCGTCTCTTGTTAATAGAATACCCACGCACTTATTAGACCCTATATCTAATAACCCCTTTAGAAAACGGTATAAAGATCATGTCATGCAATTGTACTAGTATAACCATTACTTGTTGCTCAAAAAGTTTGACAACTTTTCCATAGGTTATGCAGATATATTACTGTATGTACATGAATTGTAATATGAAAGTCTTCAGTATTGTAATGTATAGTCTATCTGTGTGTATTAAACCTATCAAACCTATCACACCTATCACCAACTTTATGTTTCATTGCCAGTAACGCCGGCCACAGCGTCCTGCACTGTACCAATATCGACCGCTCCTACCAAGGCACCTACTCCTGCGAAGCCCACAACAATTTTGGCTCCGTCGTCGCCCAGCCCAGCACATTTCTGACTGTGAGGGAGAAAGCGTCCATCTGCTTCCCTCCGACCTTCAATGATGACGCTGACAGTCTGGACGAGTGCATCCCGTGCTTTTGCTTTGGAGCCACTAGGACCTGTTCTTCCAGTAAACGTATCAGAGCTGAGGTGAGAATTTAGAGGATGATTATACAAATAGTTGTTTCCTGTATTATCTGTATGTGTCATGGCTGCTGTGTATGAATGTAATTGTATCGTTTGGAGTACGACCCAGCTTCACTGTTAATGCTTAGTCGTCCTCCATCCACGGTTTGGCCTACGTTTTTATTCAACAAGAGCATTCTTAGCAACTAATGCCATCACTTCTCCATACAATAACCAACAATTATACACGATACGACTCGAAAGATGTCCAGGTCTTCCTCTTCTTTCCCGATTCACTGTTCCCATGCACGTTGATTCTGTGTGGGAACCCCTTCGTGCATGGATTCCCGTGTCTACCGTTATACTATATAAGTATTAGCTGTATCGCCCTCTGTTAGATCGCCGTTGTTGTGAAAGCGGAGGCTCAAATTATTCACTCTAATAGTTTCAAGATGCCCTGAGCTTCTTGGGAAATTTGCATTTGCCGATTTAAATTCTGTGGTACCTACCGTACCGTATTACAGTGTTGTGCAGAAATGATAATATATAGGGGGCCGATTGCCTCATCACTTAGCTAAAAGCTTAGGTACCGCGTACTAAGAGCATGATATAAATGTGTGACTCACTGAATTCGCCAAAAACTACTCTCGACTATAGCAAATGGGAGACACATATAACTATATAAGATACTGTGGACGGATAAGGTTGCCCTTATTGTCACAGAGTTCAAGAATATTAAAAAGTGTCTAGAAGGGGGGGGGGGGTAAACTATGGGCCGCGGGCCATATCTTCGTTAAAATTGCATATCTGCAGTACAAATGTTCCTACCAAAGTAAATTTAAGCACTAAAACTGTATTTCTTTTTATACTGTATTTGATATGTTTACATCGGATTCAGGCCCGGCCCATCTGTCAATATTTAAAAGTCCATATGACCCCTGAGTCAAAAAGTTTGTCCACACCTGGTCTACAAGAATGTCTGAGATTGTGGCAGTGCATCTAGCGAGAGGTCGGCCGCATTGGTTAGTCCATAAAACAGACAACAGGCAAAAGCTTTTGGCCTCTTGGAGCACCTAAACGCCGGACACCTGGGGAGAAGTAACAGTAGTTCGGTCTCACGTTGTCGCTGCTGCACTTGACCTGTTAATGGGCAAGTGACCAATTATGGCTACTTTCATTGTTATATTTTCAGGTGCCCAGTAAAGAGCTAAAGGTCCCTGCGAGCAATTTGGCGGGGATAAAGCTGAATGATTTTTTTTTCTTCACCAACAGCATTTAGGGCTTCAAATTCCGATATAAATATGACTTTCATTAAATCGTGTTCGTTATGATTGTCCGAACAGAATTCGGCGTCCCCAATGCCACAACTAGAGTAACAAACTCCTGCCCATCCCTCCTGTCCCCAGTGACAAAATGTTTTTTTTTTTCTTCTAGGTACCGTCAGCCCAGGATATGCCAATGATCAGGTTCTGTATGCGACAGTAACTCTTATTATCATCCGCGAACGAAGTGAGAGCAGTGATAATGTTTTCGTTGAAGATTTAAGTATATATATTTGTACGTCCATCCAATAAGTGGTCGAAGGAGTTGAGCATTGTTCATAATTTTTTGTAGGGAGTTTGGTGGGTTGACCTAGATGTGACCCAGGCCAAAAAACTAGGCCTAGCTGGCCATCAAAAATGACGGCGTTGAATTTTCCTCCATAGAGCCGGACGTCGAGTGTTCTACATACTTACGTTGCTTGCTAACTTGCTCTCTTTCCCTCTGCACGACAGCATGCATCGCGTGTCCACAATATTTTGCTTGATGGCATTACTTGCGCTAGTTCAACATCCTTGCATAATATTCGTATGGCTTGCATATTCGCATCCGAGTACATTTTACTGTGTATTCCAGCGTCCGTTTCCAAGCGACGAGGAGCTGACTATCGTCAAGATATTACTAAATAACCCAACAGCTGCAGTCAGCCGACCTTTTGTCATCAGTACAACCTACCAAGGGAAGCTGGTGAGTAGCCTGTAGCAAGTTTGTATTGGGCAGCGAAGAAAGTACCCGTAATTCTTGTAATGATTTTACTAACAGAAGAAGCGAGTTCTGCCTTCGCTATCTGATATCTTTCGAAAACTGCTTAGTAGTTTTAAGGTAGCTAACTATGTCTCTGATACTAGAACGTTGTAAAATACAAAGATGGTACTTTGCTGTAGAAGCTAATGGGCGCCACCCTTTCTGATTAAGCTTACTAACAGGGAGCTTAAATCACGTCAGCAATGATAATGAGAGTGAATATTTTGATAATTTTACAGATGATGGTCATACCCAGGAAGCAAAGAGTGTAACGGGAGGACTCAGTGGGACGTGACCGCACGTAGCCGAATTTCGTCACATCGACGAGTCAAAGTATTTGAGTGTGGAATCTTAGGCCTTCGTAGGTTGGGTTCTTAATCCTTGCCAACAAATATAAGCAGCGTTATATTCTGTACGCGAGAGAACCCACAGTAACAGTTATTGCTCCAAATTTCTGTAATTGACGACAACATTTTACCGCGTTTTGTGCAGGGGCGCAGCTCAAGTAGCTGGCCAGTCAGGAGCGGAAGATTGAAGGAACTAAGTCGAGAAAATACGATGATATGTTTAAATATGTTATTTGAAGAGCACTGTGATCTAAATAAGAAAAGTAAACAGGGCTTCAGCACAAATAAGAAGTTAAATCAAGGTCGCCATACCGGCCCAAATTTCACCGCTAGTGCTGTGAAAGTTTCCACCTGCCCCCCGTGCAATTTTCTCTAGATTATTGTTTTGTTGCTGAATCGGTATATATTCTCTCCATTTATTGATGCGCTTAATGGATAAAATTCGTAATTTGCGAGGATTTTTCTAGCGAAATTAGTTAAAATACTCATAGGCTGGTCAGTCATAGCTTCGTCGATGTGACGTCATTGATGTCACGTTTTGATTTTAATTTCTCCTGAGTCCTCCCGTTACGCTCTTTGCTTCCTGGTCATACCATATCTCTCATATAAGACGTGTCATATACTTATTCTTTGAAGCTGGTTAAGGCATCAGCTGATGGTGATGTTATCGGTTAGCCATCCGTACAGGAGCTGTTCGTTAAGTCCTAACTCACCAGTTCCATGAAGCTAAACTAAACTCTCGAGCTTAAACTTGTCGTGAACTTCATTGATGAGCTTTGGCTTGGCTACTCTAGGTTGTGTTTCAGGCGTTATCTTAAGCCGATTTCTCTTCAGTTAGAGGCCGCCTCTGCAAGACTGGGTTCGAGACTTTGAACTAAACCAGTTATCCCCGCAGGATTGAGTTAACAGGCTATTACAGGAGCAAAGTGTTTGGGATCACTGCTTAAAGCGCGATCTAGATGAACCAAGCTAAAGATCTTGACTTCCGGAGAAGTTATACTATATCTTGTTTATGCTGTCCTAATCTAGTTATTCAATCGCTGTTTGTAGACCCAGGGATGCACTGTATTATTTTATCTAGAGTGCGGGCTATCGTACTTCAGGGACAAGCCTATACCGAAGTTTTACGAGGTCAATTAGCCAATAGATAGCCTCTCTAAGTTTATTTATTTTTAGCCTTTCTAAGTTTATTTATTTATTTTAATCTAAACGAAGGAGCAACATCGGTAGAACAAGTATTTGCACAATGACCACTTGTGTTAACGGCAAGACACCAGAGGCTCGTGTTGTTTTCTCAATAGTATGATACACACCACAATAGAAAACGATTTGTAAGATGCTGTATTAAACCAAAAATATTCTGCTCAACATTTATGTGACAAGCTCTTTGACATTTCTATCATTCAAATTCAGCTTAAAATAATGCTGCATGCATGGTATCTCAAGCTATTTCTTACTTAGCAGTGCTGACTACACAGCACGTTTTTGTGAGCCACCGGAGTAAGATTTGATAATTTAACAGTTGAGATTTTAAAGCATAAGGTAAGCTATTCGCTGACAATTTTACTCCGAAATTCCCTGACCGAACAGACACTTGGTACGCCAGGGTCCCAGCTTCATTTGCAATTGCTGATCTTTGCATTCCGTATGTGATCTCTACTGTATTAGATTAAATATGATAGTTGGACAAAACAAGGAAACAACATACCCAGAGAGGAGCCAAAGTCCAGGCTCCGGCACGCTGGTTGAAGTGAGCTGTTGCCATCATGCAGTGTGCCAATACATATATCAATAATATTTGGACATCTAACAGAAAATTGCAATCAGTTGGATGACTGGATTAATATGATCAGATGCAACAGACTTTTCGGGGTATTGGCACGTTGTTTTTAGCTTGGTTGTGTCGGATAATGAAACAAAGTTGCCTCTAACGGATAAACAGTTGGAAGTTGAATGAGTTTTGGAGCAGGAGTTTGACGCTGCGGAGGATGCCATTCCCAGTACTTGTCAAGACGATTTTTTAAGTGTGTTCACTGTCTGCGCTCCGACAACTTCCTAGAGAAATCTATTCCAAGTGTTCGCTCTGAGGTACGGAAAAATTGCCGACCCTGCTTACTCTTCGATAATTTTTCAACTTTTACCCGTTGCTTCGGATTCGATCAGCATCATTTCGGTCGAAAATCCCACAACTGTGACGTTGAAATCATTCAGGTACTTTATCGAGCCTATGAGCCGCTACAGAATCATCTTTGTTCTAGAGAATTAAGTCCAAATTCTTCGATGTGACTCTCAAATGGCTTTTGACTCACATGTTGTTATTTCCTCGGGTTGGATTCTTTCTATTTTATCAATTGTGGTGACCATAATTTTAAAACAAACTTAGGGAGGGCAATCTATTGCTTTTTTAAGGAAAGGTTTACATTCTTAGATTTGTGCTCTAATTTTTATTAACGAATTTAAAGATTCCGTTTTATCATTTTTACACTCCTGTCTATTTGTTTCTCATATTTTAGAATGCTAGTGATAGTTATTCCTAGGTCACGTTGCTGAGTACCTCGTGAAAGTTCTGGGGCAGTCATCTTCTCCCGGGTTTTTATGTTTTTGAGCACAATATGCATCACCGAATATTTATCGACATTGAAGCTAATCTCCCAGTTAATGGTCCATTCTATGAAGCGAACAAGGTTTTACTGAAGTTCCTTTCTGTCTCTGCTATTAGGGTTCAGTGAACGAGTTTAGTGGTCTACGCAAAGTTAGTAACTTCTATTAGAAATTTTGTGAACATGGCTGTTGACATGAATGACGGATAATAAGACATCAAACACCGCTCCCTTGTGGCACCCAAGACAAACAAACAAATATCATGTATTATCTCGTATACAGGGTACAGTGGATACACCTATCGTGGTTTTCTTTTTGCCTTATTTCTAGAATTTTGAAGAACTAGTAGTGTGAAGAGCAGGAGAAGCAGTCTGTGATGAGAGTCAATTTAGGATCCCTCGCCGTACATCGCCTGGCCTCTCGGTGCTGGAGTGCTCCACGCAGTGTAAATCCGTAGCGTGCCGTCCGGGGAATCGAACCCGGGCCTCCATTGATGCGATGTCGAGCCGTTGTCACTTCACCACCGAGAGGATTCCAGTCGCTTATTGCCACTCCTTGGAGTTGCCTTAGCTTTTGACGGCCAGTGAGCCATATACAGATCGAGCGTAAAGGTTACAGTGGACTCCAGGGGCATCTGAAATTGTAGTTAGCGCTTGTCATCATATACGGTCCTTGAATTACGAAGTGTGGCCTGGTTCAATATAGACCTCTTTAAATGAATGCTTCCCGAAACAGAGAAATTTCCTGAAAGAGAGACTTCCCACAACAAAATAAAAGTAGACTATATACCTACAGTACCATCTGAAGGGCATTGGGGTAAAATCCGACCACATATTTAATGACTAGCAGATTGGTGCCTAAAATTTAATTTGTATGGTACAGTTTTATAAAACTTCACTTTTTACTTTGGTGTTTGCTGAAAAAAGTTTGATAAATGCTGGGAAAATAAGTATGCTGTAGAACGTGTAATATGGAAATTTCTGCGCCTACCCAAGGTGGCTCAGGTGCAGTAATCTACCTCGTCTCAACTTGTCTTAGTGGTCAACTGGCAGTGGATTTAAACAGCACGATATAGATATTTTTCTTCTTTCCCGCAGCCTACAGTGCCTGAGATACAGGCAGCAGCCTCGTACTACTACAAGCTACCATCGACGTATTTGGGTAATCTGTTGTACTCCTACGGCAGTACGTTGCGCTACGATGTGTTGTCAGCCGCTCCTGCGCAGCCATACTTCTACCCAGACGTCATTATGGAGGTGACTTTACTAGTGTAACTACTGTATCTTACATATCCTATGGTGTCAACCATCAACTGCAGTATGTAGGAATACTTGAAGGTGTTCTGGCTGCCACTATAACCTCGCAACTTATGGGAAACTTTAATGCAAGCCGTAGCACAACTATGTAGCCTATATAGCAGATTGCATGACAGGTTCCCTGAGCGCATTATGACATACATTCCCAGATGTTTCTTTGCTTCCTTCAAACACGTTTATCCTTATGAATTGCAGGACGGGATGAGCTGGCCTGCTCATATAGCTGTATTGATAAGTTTATTGGAGAGTATTATTAACTGTGAAATAGCAGAGTATTCACCCTTCTCTCTGGCCATCTGCCTCTCTCCTGTAGTTTTAGCATCAACTCAATTCCAGTATAGTTGTCACAAAATGACAACAATCGGGAATATTAAGTGGTGACTCTATGATCGGAATCTTGTCGCGCGTTTGTCAGTGCTTGAATTTGGTTCAGGAGGAAACTGTCAATGGAATTTATGTTGCTCCTGAAGCAGGACTCGGCAAACTTTTGTCAGGTATAAAAATTATCCCGCTCGAGTGTGGGCGCCGTGTATTTAGTACTGTGTAAAAACATCAAGAAAAAATATTCCAGTATGGAATGAAAATATCCGAGATCGTCATATGTGCACAACCAGCAAATTGACGGGTAACATTTGGAGGGACGCAGACAGGCCATGTACAAGCGAAATGCGGCAGCAAGGAATAGACTGCACAATCTGTGTCGCAGTGCGCTCAAGCAAGTGCAACAATGCAGATGTTGACAGCTTTTCTCAGTGTTGCTGTGGAATCCGATATTAATGCTTTCTCCATACAGCGAAATTATATTCGCTCTCAGTTCACGAAGTACAATTGAGTAGATGATTAACGAAGTTCAGGAGAAACATGTTTCAAGATACAATTGCACGGCACTTATTTTTCCAGCCTGCTTTCTTCTTTGCACGAAGCGGTTAGCGTTTGAGCGCAAAATCTTCCATGTATTTATAATGGTGTATACAGGATACGCGGCGGGAAATTTAATTATAATCGGTGGTGTTTCACTGCTTGCTGCTATAAACTGATTTTCTTTTGCTGCTCAGATGGAAGGAAATGAGAGCAGTCATCTGTTTTGACAATTTGAGTTGGCCGTTGTAGCGTATTCTTTCGAAGCATAGATATTAGTTGTGAAGGTATGATCAATGAAGTAGGGTAATCTCGAATTTATCGCTGTCATTTTTGATGTCGCGGGCACTTTAACAAACAAATAACTAAATAAATAAATAAATACACATCGGTCCTTTTTATAATATTGTAGATAGTGGATATAAAAGCAGATTGGCATTTATTAAAGTGCTTTGATCTGGTATAGAATTCTGGAATTTTATTTAAAATTATGCCTTTGGGATATTTCACTAGAAAAAAGCAATAACTACTATTTACACCCATAACAATTTCTAGAAAGGAAAGCGATTTGGAGTGATTGATTTGCACACATTTCATTTCTTTCCTAAGCACATTTTCCCAGCAGCTTCGTACCGGAAGAAGAAAGAAGCTGCAATGATGCTGATTTTCGTGTAACGCAAGACTGTCTAAGTCAGGGTTGGCAATAACCATGATTTTTTTTTACCAAAAGCCACGTTTTTTTGTTAAAAAATTTTTTTTTTTTTTTTGGTCATTTGTTTTTATATTTTGTTGTTTTTTTCGAGTGTTATAGGAATTTTATCCAATATTTAAAGGGTTTTCTGCTGTTTCTGCTGTATAAACACATGTAGCTAGCTAATCATCAGCAATCTTAGTCACTTCACTTGAACTTCCTATTGTAGAAGAAAGGTTTTAAGATAAAGGGGTTACGAACAAGCATGCAGAGCACCTGTCCTTGCAATGGCTACATTTAATAGATAAACTGCTGAAATGTTATGATTCAAAATTGCAACATAAAATCCTTAGAAAAGCTGGAAAATATTTCAAATTACTAATAAAACTTGACAGAAATAGCAAGCTTTTAGCTAATTGATGACTGAGTAATGAACTAAACCAAGTGAAATAGCTATAAAATCCTCTGAAAAAGTTTGAAACACTCCAATATTCAAAGGTGTTGTGATAGAAATAGCTACCTACTAGCTAATTAAGAGTAGAGTAATGAACTGAAGAAAGTGAAATAGCTATATGCCTACATGCTTCTCATGAGCTCACTAGCTATCTAATGGCAACTATATAAGTATTACGTCTAATTTTCAGTAGTATCTAGCTTACCAGAATATAATTAGGCATACATCTCTGAAATGAAATAACACAAAATTCAATAAGTTATAGGTTTTCAATAAACATAAGCAATAGTTGACCCTAACTGTCCTAACACTCAAAACGGATTCCTGAAAAGAAACACATTAACTCATCCTTTCAGTTGTGTGAACAAAATTTGATACTTTCTAGAAGTAAAACTGTTCATTTTGCAATGTTTATGAATAAAAACAAAAAAAAAGAATACAAACAAAAAATAAAACTTTTTTTTTGTTGGTTTATACCATGTTTAAACCAGCCAACCATGGTCTAAGATTTCAATTCGTACATCTTAAGATAACATGGCAAAATTGTCTTAGCCAGCCAATCGAAGTAGCCAGAAACTGTGTCCAAAGCATAGAGAAAACGAAATTCCCTAACTAAAGCACATGTCACGCATATTCCTTTAATTATTCCATGTACGTGTACTCCTCCGCACCGAAGATGATTGAAAAGCATTTGCATCGGCGTCTCTTACTTATTACCGCCCGCTCGCCAGACTTTGCCCTGTAATATACTGTATATTACACGCGCCTGGTTGATTGTCTGATTAACCCTTTATTGCCGGGTGTAAACATATTGCTATATTAAATATGGAGTTCATTTGTGCTCAGTAAACAGTATTTCGAATAGTTGCAATTAAATTTTATACTGCAGTGTAGCTCAGGAGCTAAGCGCTCTACGGAACGAAAGATAATGTTCAAATAGACTTAAATCTATGCAAAAACAAGCTTCAATTTTCAACTAAATAATTCGGTTACAATCATCATGAAAAGGGTAATGCATAGAAAGGTGATCGGGCGCCACCAGTTCACCCGTGAAAAGCACAGCTGTTTTCCTGAACAGAAAAAATACCCCAGAAATGTATAGATTCATGTCCATGCAAAATCAGTACTGTAGAAATAGTACAAAGAATCGTTGAGAAATTCTGTACGTTATTTTGTCCTTGATGAAGGTTATTTAATCTCATAGGTTTATAGATCAGCGTACTTCGTTAAAAATATTTCAGACAGAGCTACTCCTAAGAGAATTTAACATTATTTGCTCCACGAAGGGTTAAGTTCTGTCCAAAACTATAAATAATTTTATAACTTCGTCCTAACAATAAATCAGATTCGTACTAGCTTAACCGAAAATCGTAGCAGAGGGCAACCCCATATCGTTATCATCACACTAGTACAATATAATGGAACAGCATAAAATACAACACCTTTCGCTTATTCATATCTGTATTTTTTTATCTATTGCTTGCAATTTTTTCATGTTTTTCACACTGGAAGATTAAATTAGTTATCAAGCCACAAGCGATGTGCGTTCTTAATGTAATGAAAATGATATATATGGACAATTTTTCTTCCCTATTAAAAGCTTCTCGGCGGTATCTTGCATTTTGAAGTTGCCCCTTCTAAATCGCTGAACGTCACAACTGTAAATGAGAAACCTCCACGGTAGCAGCAAGCTTACGTTCGCTGCTGTCAACCCTTGTATCGCTTGTTCGAGGCCAACCCGGGCACGCGTGCTCTTTGTTGATCTAGGTTTGTTGACTCGGCAGTTGGGTACATGCACTGCGCCGTGGTGGAACTTGCCTTCCTCAGAGATGAGGGGAGGGGTGAGGGGGTCGCAGGCTATTTGAATCTTCCGTCAAATTGACGCCATAGTTCTTGATGACCCGTGGTCGACTGCAACCACACCTACTCCTCTAGTGCCAGTGGGCCTATATCTGCAGCACAAACCAGTGCATGTAGGTTTCACAGTTGAGGGTGCCGTCAAAGTTGACTTTACCTTTGCTTTACCTCTGTTAACACTGAATGGCTTGTGCCAGAATCTTTGGAGATTTTATCTAATTGAGTAAAGACAAATTTGGTATGAACGGTAAAAAAAATCCTTATATACAGCCCTACTTCCTTTTGCCACTATAAGAAACAAAACACCCTCTTGACTGACATGCATAAGCAACTGAAAAATAAAGTAAAGCGGACAATCCTTCTTTAAATTTAATGAATTACCCTGAAAAAAATACCTTCGTGCTATTTTGTGAACAAACCGTTTTCATTAAAGATTCTATTGTTTTTTTTTTCAGTTTCATAATTGAGAAATTATACGGTACATAGGGTAAGAAGAATTATCAGGTGGAAAAAAACCTTATAAGGGGGATATTCTGACGTACCCTATCCCTGTCAGACATTCTTATGCTTCAAGCCCACAAGAGTGACTTTTACGTAGGGGATGTTGCACCTGGTCGCAGCTACTGCCGAGAATCTTAGTTTGCAACACTATGTAAGTTCTCTTTAGTTCCTTCTGCCCCGTCGTGAGGTGGGCTCCCGATCGAAAAGCCGGACTTATTCCGAGAGGGTTCCTACCTGCTCCCGTGCGGAGTACCACGGATTGGGGCGTCCACACGAGTGTCATCTGTCTTCTTCTCTTTTCCTTTTCGTGTCTCTGAGATGCCTTGCGCGTTATTTCTCTGCCCTGCCCGCAGTAGCGCGCGTGGCCGACACTAAACAAGTAGTGTCATTGTACACTTGGGCGCCCGTGGTCTTCGCTCCGCGGCTAGCCATGCCGAGCCTCACTCTTTGGTTCACACTCTATTGTTTTTGCGGGGCATGCGGTAGTAAACCTAGCAGAATACTACCACTGCTGTCTAATCGAAAATAATTCTAGATGTAAAACACATACGTTGACGCTGAAGGTTTGGGAGTAAATACCGCTACTTGTGTTAGTTTCAAATTAAAATTCAGAAAAAAGAGTCTTATGTTTATCTGTTCGTAGTAGAGTGTTTACTCTTAAACTGCACATTGAAAGAACTGTGAACCTGCTGAATGGTCAACGATCCTGAAAGTATCATCAATTCTCCTACAACATATCAACAGTAGCATTTTAGTTCAAATCCATGGCAGTTATTCCAGTTGCAGGGTTTAGCTAGTGGTAATGAAGAAAGACGTTTGAAAGTTTTGGTTTAAGTGTGCTAGCCACGGCAACTCTATAAACTTGAGAACAGATAATGACTGACAAAATTTGCACATCTTCAAGAGCCAATTCCTGTAGGATGATGCACTGAAACTTGGGATAAGACAGTATTGGATTCTAATTCGAGTGCAGCCCTCAAATTATCCTGCTTCATGAAATAGAACAATATGTTCTGGAAAGCCATGGAAATTTTTATGCTCTCAAAAGATATTTATCCAAATTGTAGCCAGCAGCGTCTCATATTATTTTTTATTTTTATTTACTTATTTATTTTTTCCAATCATATGATCTGTGTTCTAATTGTGCAATCACGACCAGGAATAGGGGCGTGTTATTGCACTTTTTAGGGCATTATAAAATTGACATCTGACACAATTGGAATGTTTGTCTTTATTATTATAAATCAGTAAATTGTTGTTTATGCGTCCTCCAATAACCATAGAAAAAATCTCTCCCGGATTAGTTTATTGTGAGGTGGGACCTCATCTGTACTTCACCGCTGAAACAAAATAATAAATTGATGAATTTTTCTCGCGCTTTCTTTATACAGTATATGGTATTTAAGTGATAGTGCCTATCGTTGTAGTGAATGGTATAGGTAATGCTTTCACGCAGTATAACGTATAGTTACCAATGTAGTGATGTGTTTTTATTCGTGTCTTGAGCAGATGAAAATGTCAGCGTGGCTTTTTACTATCTGACTTTTTTGTTTTTATTTAATGCAGATGTCGAATTTAAGATCACAATTCTATTGTCCCAATGATTTACTTTCAAAATTTGAAAAAATAAAAGTCGTCATGACCACCCGTTTATCAGTCCTTTATTCTTTTTGACGACAGCGACTATTGTGTGTTGTTCACGAATTTTGAAAAGTGCAACAAGTAACGGCAATTTTTGTTAATTTCTGTTGACAAAAATCCACCTGATTGATTCAGATTATTCGTTACTGATATAAAATTGCCAAGGTGATACCGTTAATAGTTACAGAAAGTAATGATTGTTAGTTAAGCCGTTACAGTGACTAGCTAGTAACATGCTGGTCTCTTGGGACGAGGTCGACTAGTGCAAGCAGCTACGAATGATATTTACTCAACAACATAGGCCCTGTTTCAAAGTGAGAACAAGCAAATGTGCTCCCAAAAAAAGTGATACCTATTAACTGAGGGTAAACCGTAATGGCCTTGGCTTCAAATCATCCAATATGTACAGCTAATGGCAGCGTATACTTTTGCCGGATAGGTGCCAAACAATGAGCCGCAATGTAGCGTATAGTTTGGTATGATAATAACTTACTAGCCCCTCTTTGTTTCTAATCTAACTCTAGTGATATGCTGTGACTCGTGCATTTGTATAACGTCCCTATGAAGTGTCTTTATTCAAAATGTGTGAGACGGAGGATGGGTCAGTAGCCAGTGATGAAAAATGTTTTTTTTTTTTCGGGCAAACAGATATTCTATGTCATAGATGTAGATAGTGTAGGACATTAAAAACAAGGGAAATTGCAGTCATGCACCGCCTCATAACACACGTACACAGCGATGCATCTGGTGCTATGTACTTAGTTTGCGTTAAGCAACTAAATTTTCCTTTTGACCGAGCGAAAATTATATGTACAAGAATATCTAAACTTTTATTGATCATTTGGATTTTAGACCTGTGTTGCTCTTATCTCACGTGATTCGTTACGTAGATACTGTAATCTTTACGCTAGGACTATTATTATATACAGTAGCTTGAATCTCCTATACAGCCAGCAAGAGACGTTACGCAGTTACTTAACCACAGGAACATGGGAGTATGCATATCATTCTGATGGTATTTCTCTCTACTGCAGGGTTCGAACGTGACCCTGCTCTACTACTCGCCACATGGATATGGGCAAGTTGCTCGCCATGAGCAAGTGATTCCCTTTGATGCCAGCCAATGGCTGGTGGCGTCCAGCGCCAGGCAACAGGCGTCGAGAGAACACATGATGGTGGTCTTGCAGGACGTGGAGACGCTGCTCATAAGGTGTGCAACTGATAATCATAGTTAATGATAGTTAGTCATTGTCTTCATTGAATTTTGCTCCTTCGCAACTGAAGCTCTAATTTCATAGGTGCAGCTGTCCAGTCTCATTCACGGAACAATTTACGCTTTCATGAACTGAGTCAGTTCCATCTAGTTAAGCTAATCTCATTAGTTCGTAACTTGTCAACTACTTCTATCGTGAGCGTTGGCTTCGCTGCTTCAGATCGAATTTCAGACGTTAATCCCGAACTGATTGCCTTTGAGACAGCCTCAGGTTCAATCCTGTGGAGTGCAGTTGGGCATAACGTCTGAAACTCGAACCATAGTAGCGAAACCAACTCTCATAACTGACGTTCCGGAAAATCACACGTTACTGCTGATGAACGTCCACTCAATAATTTTAGGCGTGCGATGGATTGTATATTGGAGCTCTTGCATCATATTATCAAAGGCCGGGGGCAGACAACCAGTTTTGGGATCCCTCGTGCTTTCCTTGACTGCGTGTTTTAGTGAAAAATCTCCATTGACTGTGGGAGGACCTCAGCTGAAATTGGTGGCGTTCTCCAAGTTGCAGAATTTACCACTACAGGAGGAGTGGAAAATCACTCCCCAATATACTACACAGTTTGCTATTACTTTCTTCTTCGGTTGGTTTGCTAGTTGGGCCCTCCAGGGAGCAAACACTAAGGTTACACTCCTTCCTCCTTTAGTCTTTCTGTCCTCCTATCGGTATTACCTGAGCGATATTAATAACGACAAAACCCGTACCACCGTCACTTTACCTAACTTGAAATTTAAGTACTGAAATTAATAGGTTTAGACTAAGAGAATACTGATACAATTTAGGCACTGAAACCATCTGAAGTACCTCACAGCAATGCATTGGTATAAACAATGAAAGTACAGTGAACCCTGGTTTATTGCGGCAGATAGATTACAAGAGTGGCCGTGATGACTAAATTTCCGCGAAGTACAGACATCATGAGTATTTATTCATTCAATGTCGATGTGAACTTTTTCAAACGCGTCCTCTACTGGTAGCAGCTCGCTCTTTACTCTATTAATGACAGGGACAACTGAAGATTGTTGAAATTGACGTAAAACTTGGATGATGTTGGAAACGAATTTGCTGCGCTGTAAAAATCATACCGATATTTCTCGAGTTCTCTTAAATTTTCGCTAAATTCTGCAATATAGTTTTCATATTTATATTAAAACTCCTCGGAGTCATGAATCCGCAACAACTGAACCGCGAAGTAGCTAGCGAACACTGCACAGACTACCTGCAGCAGAACTTTACACACACTCACAGGATCAACGAACACAAAATTAAATATATTCTTCAGAGCAGAACCACGAACAAGAAAGAAGTAAATGTAGTTTTTTGTAAACTGTTCATTTTTGCCGTCATTTCATGACGAAACGTAGCCACTAGTAATCGTATAAGTAAATAGCTGCTGTAAAACCTCCTGTGTGGAAACACCCTCGTGCATGGATTCCACGTTTCTCTTAGCGTACTGTATGTCTCTGCATTTTCCTTTGCTAGAAGATCAAATTTGTGCTGGTTTCGGGGGGGGGGGGGCTTGAGCTACCCTATATGTATAATAGTAACGACTATCCTGTAAAATTGCGGCAACGGGTTTCTTCAAGAGCGAAGGCTTGGGAATTAAAGCCGTATTCTCAGTCTGCTATTGCCTTGTTTGGATGCCTCCATCTGCTGATCGTAGTCCACATGTCCTGTGTGTTTTCTTATTCTCTTTCCTTGGAAACGACTTATAATGATAGGGAAGTATGGATTAGGCCTGCAATTATTATACGGCTGAGCTGCAACCCTGAACATGATGCCTCCTACCTTACCTTGATTACCATGATGATTTTTTGGACGAGGTCCAGGCGGCGTTATGCCTGCCATCCATCTTGTGCAGAGGTGATGCTGGAGTCCGTGACCAGCGGTAAGGCTAACAGCGAGTTATCCCCACAGTTCACATAGCCGCTTACAGCAAGATTACCTGGAAGTTTCAGTTTGAATGCGTCCAGTAAGTTTTTAAATTTCGCAGTCTCTGTACAGGTGACATTTCGAATGTGACGCGGCATTTTGTTGAACAATCTCACCCCCCGGACCGCGAAACTATTAGAATACTTTGTGGCTATCGCATCACCACCAGTTTTGACCGGAATGCGCACTTCACTAGTACGACCAATACGATCTATGTGTCTGGCCTGGATTCTCCCATTGACGTTGACAATAAATCCTTCTACAATTTTCCAAACATACATGATTGTAAAGCGCTCGAATCTCCTTTGAATCGAATACATTTGAAGCTGTGCAAGTCTTTCGTGATAGTTTAAATCTCGTATGCCCCGGATTTTAGCAGTGAACGATCTTTGGATAGCCTCGAGGTGCTCTAGTCCTTTCTGTTTGCTCGGTATCCACAGAGGTGAACATTATTCAATCCTCGGCAGTATCAGTTGTTTTCATATTTATCTTCTTGACCTTGACTATGCAAACCTTTTTTTGTCACAGTGACTGTGGCCGTCGACCTTTTTCATGCCAAAGTGAAGCATATGCCAGCACTTTTTGCCGTAGTGACTTCGACTATCGTAATTTTTTGTCATGGTGACTTCTTCCGTCAGGCAGAACTTCAGAACATCAGACCTTATCAACTACGTTGACTTAGTACTTTCCTCAGATAATTATTTGCCTCGAGCGCCCTGCTGATTCCCACAGTATATTTGTGACAAGCCATTATCCACCCCACACTATCTTATTCCTAGAGCCCTTGCTGCAACTCAGAGCATCTTCTGCATCGAAGCTCTGCTTTGCCCCAGACTATCATTTGCGCCAAGCCTTCGATTTTCCTCCGACTTTTTCGTAGAGCCAGCGCATGTGATTCTACACTCATCTTACTGATCATATGACCTTGTCACCCCAACACGGTTATACCTTATGTTACTTATCAACTCTTTTATGTGCTACAGAGCCTGTCCCCACGCATCGGGCGTTGGTCTGGCGCCCGTAGCCCAGATCATACTAGAGACATCGGGCAGGCTCGCCCCCAGCAGCGGCATTTCGGAGCGGGTCACCCAAGTGGAGGAGTGCGAGTGTCCACGGGGCTACACGGGATCCTCTTGTGAAGTGAGTTATTGTTCTAGTAGATGGCCCACCGGACTACCAGAGTTCTCTTGTGAAGTGAGTTGCCGCGTTGTCTCAATAGGTGGCCCAAGGGACTGACTATCCAGGGTTCTCCTGTCAAGTGACCTACTTCTTCTTAGAATGATAAACTGCCCACAAGCTATACAGGGTCCTCTTGTGAAGTGACTTATCTATCATGATAGACTGCCCACAGGGTATAAAGGGTCCTCTTGTGAAGTGACTTATCTATCATGATAGACTGCCCACGGGGTATAAAGGGTCCTCTTGTGAAGTGACTTATCTATCATGATAGACTGCCCACGGGGTATAAAGGGTCCTCTTGTGAAGTGACTTATCTATCATGATAGACTGCCCACGGGGTATAAAGGGCCCTCTTGTGAAGTGACTTATCTATCATGATAGACTGCCCACGGGGTATAAAGGGCCCTCTTGTGAAGTGACTTATCTATCATGATAGACTGCCCACGGGGTATAAAGAGTTCTCTTGAGAAGTGACTTGCCTCTTAAAGTACCCGCAGGCTTGACAAATGACTTTTGTAAAGTTGCCCCATTATCCTTGCATGAGTATCATGAGGATGGGTATTCATAAAAGTTCACTACTAAAGCAATGCCAACAGATGCCATGTAATATTCGATAGCTAGCCACTAACTGCTATTATAATCCCTATATGAGGAGATTATATAATTCTTAATTCTATTTCCTGTTATGTGATACTGACTATCATCAGAAATTTTTTCGTATAGTTTTACGAAAAACTGTCCCAGTGAAGTATATAAAGGGAAGTAGTTTTTAAAGATATAAGTATCTAAATTCAGATATCCCTTTGGATGACACAATCCATATCATTACGATGAGCTCGACAGAGGCCAAGACTGACTTTCATCATTTACAAAATCACAGTTCATCAAATTGCTCGAATGCGGCGCATCAGATGCGTTGTTAATTTTCTCAGGCATTTTTTTCAGATTGATGGTCTTACTATAATATCACGGTATAAAAATGATAACTTTTGTTAGTGTTCTTATAACCTGGTTGTTACGGGTAACCTACTGTGTCCAACACTTACGAACGCCTTCCTTTGTCATCACAGATGAAATTTGCACTAGGCCTATAACTGCTATGCTAAATTTCAACGTAAATTCTATCATATTTTGATACTTTGTTGGTCCGCATATGATGTACGAACGTCCCCCTTGATATTATTTAATAATTCAATTTTTAAGTACACGACCTCATTAAGATACATTAGGCCGACAAGTGACGCTCAACCTATTGGTAAACTATGCTATCTATATGTAACTATTGAGAATAAAATCTAGTATATAACTCAATTCATATATTTTTCATAAGAAGACGTTCGCAGGTCTTAGCATACATTGTGATTCTTTCGTTCCGTTCTATATTAAAGCTAATTAATAATTTGTCATGTGACCATTCGAGCCTTGAATAGTTTCCTTATAGCCATACCATTTTCTTACGGAGCTCCCCCTCCCTCCCTGCCAGGAGACACAGAATGGGCTTTGGGACTTAGTATTAGCTTAGTTAGGTTTGCGTCCCCAAATAAGAGCCCTCATAGGAAGCTGAATCTTAGCTAAGCCTTTGAAACGTCTGCCGCTCGTGCCCACTTGCTTCCTCCCATTTTCACACTCATACTAAAGAAGCCTACTCTTGTTTTCCTCATCTTCACCAACGTTCTGTTCTCATATGTGTTGATCCTCCGTGCTTGGGTTCCAAGTTTGTCTCGAAATTCTCTGTGTCCATTTTATCTTCCTCTGTTTTATCGCAGTGTACGCTGCAAGTAGACAGGCTTAAGCTAGCAGTATAAGAAGACGGAACTCCTACCTTTACGCACAAAGTAGCTACATCAAGATTGCTCTCAGTTATATTTGAGTTGGTTTTTCGCAAAACTTGGGGCAAAGTTTGTAGTGATAAGATATGTTCCCTCGCAGTACAATGCGAATTAAATTTTTGTGTATCTTACTACCTTTGTTGGGATTTTAGAGCTATAAAATGAAAAGGCTGTAATAAAGGACTATAATAAAAAGCGATGATGAATCACTATAATAAGAGTCTATAATAAAAGACCATGATACAAAGCCCGTATAAAAGGCTATAATAAGAAGGCTACAAAATAAAAAAAGGCCATAACAAATACTGTTAACGGAGAGACACTACCCTGAGGTTTTAGGATAACAGCAGTTCAAGGTCAATCGTCACCGAGTTCGAAAAGTAAGCGACAACGTTGGGCGCCGCCCAATTAGAGCAATTCCTTATTTTTACAGTATGTGATCCTACCCTGCAGCGTTTTTTTTTCAACTTTGGGGGTCCTAAACTCTTCAGCCGTCTCTAGGCAACAAAAAAGCATTTCATTTAGGCAAATAAAGCCCCTAGTTACTTAAAAATTACTCATTATGGGAACTTGCGGTAGTGCAGCTTGCAAAAAAAAAAAATTAAGTTACACCAGCGTTGTAGTAATTACAACAACTACAGGTTCATTGAACGTAAAATCTGTAACAAATAGGTCAGTATCAGAACTTTCCTCCAGCTGCCTGAGACAACCATAAAATAGGTCAAGATTAAAACCTCCAACTGCCTGCGAGCACTAAATACGTCAGGATGAAGGCTTCAAGCTGAGTAGAGCAGCTAAATATAAAACAGCTGCCATGCACATAGACAAGGACCACAACGGTACATTTAATGACGGGTTCTGCTCAGAACCAAATTCCTTGCTGTCATTTCTAATAGAGCGGGAATTCTATTGCTTGATACTCCAGTAGACTATGTGGTGGTCAAGTACAGTAAAGGGTCATTCCAAGCTGATGTCAACCTGAGGCTAAAACTTGAAAATTCACCAAAAGTAGCTTTTATATATACCAAATTAAAGCTGTACCGAACTCAAGGTTGCATCTGTGTAACGATCGTCACGGCCACTTTAAAAGTAAATAGCTAAAACAACAATAATCACAGAAATTTGGGGATAGTTCGTTTAGCATTATTAGACACTGGTACTATTATTCTAAAACCATACGAGGCTGATCGTACAACTTTTAAAATTATAGGCTGAAGTTTGGCAATAACTATGTTCCGAATGTAACTCGTCACGGTGGCATGACCCTAAATCTTATGCCAGTTCAGTAGACCACACAGTCAATACATAATGCAGGTCATATGTTATTCCAGTATATGATAGATAGCTATACAAAGAAGACCTATAAATCGCATACTACACCCGTATAATATAGTATAGTACACCGTTTGAATATTAACTCTCTAGATCGTATTGTAATCCAATACATCGTATATTAGACCCTCAAATCTTATAGACAACTAATTCATATGTTAGACCCGTAAGACGCATTATAGACCACTAGATCGTTTATGAGACGAGTAAAGCGTGCAGTACAGCAGTAGCAGATCGTATTACTGCACCCGACATACGGAATTAAAGTAAGCATTCACCATTGGGCCTGTGCAGCTGTGTGAGGCGGGCTTCAGCCGCAGCGCCAGCCAACGCTTCCCCTACGGCCAGTGCCTGTGAACAGTTCCACCGGAGTCACCCAACCAATCTAACTTGAGCAGTTGAGGCTTAGTGCCACATTTACAGGATCAGAGGAACATTGTTATTCGTACTCAAAGGGTCACAAATACTTTAACACAATAATTCTGTTAACAATTCGACGTTCGCTGTAGAGAGACTAAACTAGATTTCGGACCCTTTCCCTAGTCTCATCCATAGTGAAAACTTTACTCTGATTACCATTAACTCTGTAATCTTTTGACCTGAAAATGCTTCATTTGGATGGTAGTAATATCTTACTTCATTTTACCTCATCGTGATGTCTTGCATGAACCGTCCAGCAACACGCTGGACAAAAATACATTTAAGCTGCATGTTCACTAGTGCACAGGTTACTAAGTGGATCTAGAACACATTGTGTTCTAACGAAAGCCGCACAAAAGCTTTCACTAACGTCAGATTCAAGTAGAGGACTGAACCTCCTCGTAGTGGCAAACTGCCAGAGCCTGAGTGGCTGTTGCATCATCCAAGGCTTCGTTTTGGTCATGTGAGAACGCTCTCTTTTCTATTTACTTTGAGGTGACATAACCGCGGTTCGTCGCTCATTCTATCCAGGTTATCCAAAATTTTATTCCTGTGCTTTGCGTTTGATCCGCCATAGGGTTATCAAGTTTTAAGCGGTAACATTGCTGCTCTGCATGATTAAGTTTACAGCCATCTCTAGTGTAATCGGTTAGCGATTATCGCCTAGAGCTTAATCCAACGTCGTGACTAGTGCTCTCAAAACTGAAGATTTGGACAAAGTAAACAGATTACTTAGATGGGAGTGAATAAACAGAATTCTCCTCAAGCCTGCCAATTCAGTTTTAGGCGAAAGAGTGACGTCATCATGACCCGAGTGCCTAGTCCTTAGGGGATGTTGCAGCTAGCTGCGGTTCCTGTTGCCAAGGTTAGCTTGTGCTATAGAGCTAGGTAGTTTCTCAATCCTTCCCCTTCTACACCGCGAGGTGAGCCGCCGAAAGGTAATGGGTCACCCATCTCATGAAACCCATATCTGCTTCCCTGTGGGGGCCACAGTAGGTACTCTCCGCACGGGTGTTTCTTTCATCTGTCTTCTTCACTTTTTTCGTCTCTTAAATATACTTGATGCATATTTTACCGACAGTAGTGAAGCACTCGCCCGACTGAGACTTTCCGGCAGAAATACCGAGATGAAATATTCATCTACTGATGCGACATAATAAATAGAGTCTCGCTGCTCTGATCACGTCGTATGGCGTGGGTGTTGTGATAAAACCAGGAATATAAAATAATTATAAAAAATGACGTCATCATGACGTTCAGCCATTTCAAGAGAACAGTCATTTTGGTCCGGAAACTCTTCCTGCAGCAGCGTGTACGCCGCCTTATCCAAAGAAAGTTCTCGTCCAGGGGCCGGATACTCAATCACCTTGTAACGTTACAAACATCGTAACTGTACAGCTGCAGGCACGAATGCAATCAATTAACTGCAGAAATTTTATATTTTTACTCCTCGATTTAACATCTAAGTCTGTCTATTATGTATGTATTCATCAGTTGGAGATTCAGATCACTTTGATCATAACTTTGTGAAGATCAGTCTAGGATATCGGCACTTCTTCAAGGAACTGTACAGTTTACGTTATCGTAACTTTAACAAGGCGTTTGTGCATCCGGCCCATGATCTGCTCCCATTCACTGCACTGTCAGAGAATGGTGCTTCAGTCTACGGGAATTGCAACCAAGATTTCATTATCTCCATGACGTCCATTCCCACCTGCACTTAAAACTATTATGATGTACACCAGATTTCTAATCGCTCTTTGATCATAACAAGGAACTTACAACCATTAGTCTTTAAATGCCTTTATTGGCTGGTATATCTGCTACCTACCAGTCCACCAGGGAGTAATAATAACATTATTATTTGGGATATTGAAGTCACCTGATAAGACTTGAAAATATCGAAAATTTCATAACTAAATTATAGGAAGAGACACATTCCAAGCTAATTCTGCTCCAGTTCACCTGCTGCTTGTTTTAGTGCCTACTTTCCTTAGGCCCAGCACCATTTGAAAGTGGAATAATATTATTATTACTCTTTGCAACCCACGGTCTTCCTCAATTGATCTTTAACACGTTTGTTGCGATTCCCAGGTAACCGAGTTACCCCGCTATGCGATTCTCGGTTTTCTGTATAACTTCAGTATATTGCGTCGCGTCGAAGTAAGATGACGTGTGTGTTACCTGTACGCAG
>LQNS02000211.1:31042948-31059370 GCA_001587735.2 Parhyale hawaiensis
CCATTCCTCTACATCCTACTAACATAATGGCAATAGCTCATAGAGGGCCGGGGTGTAAGTCCCGGTGTCTCTTTGGGAATGGGCCTCTTGGTTCGTCTACTGCCGCCTATCTAATCTAATCTAAATGCGAAAGTCCACAGTCAACCATGGGCAAATAGAGCGCAACACCATAATAGGTCACATCAGCAGTAACCCGGCGAAAACTCCTGGCAACAGCAAGACTATTTTGCTCCACAAGGTTTTCTTCCTGCACAGCTGGATTGATCTTCTGACAGGCCTCGCACCCTGCCAGCTCTCGCTTCACCTGTTCTCACGACAGATCACTACGAATCTGTCGAGCAAGATCGAACGTACGGTCGATGTTTAAATGGTGTGGCAAATGAGCCGTCCAAATGGCATCTTCCAAACTCTCTCCAGTGGCAAGCACTACAGAAACGTTACCAGCGTTCTCACCAGCATCACAATAACTAAGCGACCTCTTAGGTACTCTGGTCATCTGGTCAGCCTTGTTTTCGATCGTAAACCGAACAGCCACTGCCAGATCATGCTCAACGATCGTCTCACGGATCACTCCCAAGGCGACGCTTCACAAGCATCTCTGCCGCGCCTTTCGTGCGAACACGATTGCACCGCCCGATGGTATTATCCATCCTACTGACAATTGTCGGAGAATCACTGGCGACCGTGAAGGCTTTGAACCCTCACGCAATCGCCGGGTTGATTCTCCGCGCGACAGCTTTCAACTCAGCTACATTAATATGAAGGTAGTTCGACACCTTGCGGAGCCACCAAACAATGCGACCATCGACCTTCACCTCCACACGACCACTTCACCGTGCGGACTTACGCTCCACATGCCCCCTTCCTCCACAGGATCTTCTCGTCGGGCACCCGGCAATAACTCACCAGCTAAGACGCTAATAGAGTCATCAACCTGATCGTCCCAAGTACCCCTACATTCCAGCCGCTTCAAAAATCTGCAGCAGGTGCGCAGCAACCCGGCCACTGCTAGTGACCAACGAGCCGACCATACATGGAAAACAGCCCTCTCTTCGTTAATCCGGCGTCCGGCACTCAAGTACTTGAATGGCTTCAACGACGTACCTATAACGGGACTCTTTGAAAGAGACCACAATGATCGCTTGCGAAACAACGGTCAAAAACTCAAGCATAAAGCTCGAAGAACAACCTTAAGTCAGCAGTTCTTTCCCTACTTCATAGTCAGCATTTGGAACGTCCGACTGGCTGGGCTGTTTTCCAGACAACCAAAAACCTCGAGATGGGGTCCCTCCTGACGGTCACGGCCCTATGTGGTTGGTAACATCGATGCTAAGGAGGCCTTCAACACCAAGCTTCCCAACTCCGTCATCATGATTGCAATGCCCCTGAAACCCGACGATTACGACGGTGCTTCTCCTTACGGAAGTCCTGCCATCCGCCGTTCTGAGGGACCTCGCGGCCAATTTGATAGAAATGCCCTGAAGAATTTTCTTGTCAGATGTGACCTCTATCACAAACTGTGATGAATCCATTACGATAAATGCTATCGTCAACTTCTCTAATTTTCTCTCTGTGAATTACATATACTATACGTAAAATTAAATAATGATAATAAAGTTCTCCTTACAGCTATCTTATAATACAAAGTGAGACAAATTCCGCGCCCTATCGGTGCATGAGCCTGTGGTTAAGCTCAGGAATAGTTTGGCGCGATATATTCTGTGTGCCACTAAAGCGCTAGTGAAATTACTACTACTACCGTTAACAACGGCCGCCCCGGCCTGAGGCATTGCCCTTACACCTCTCAGGGACACCCCACAATATACTCGCTTTCGGAGTCTACAAAACACCTACACCAACGTCCGTTAAACAGGGCATGAACAACTGCAACCGACGACTAGTCGTCTTACGAGTTGCTCTAAGCGATCCCAGACCACTCCACGACACACTCCCGTCGTTGAGGACTTCCTTCCCTGAAGAGCCACCCTCATGCTCTCCCCCAGGGCGAGCATAAACATCACCCCGCTTTTGCTTTCCTGAAGCAACGAGGTCTGCTGCAGGCCTCACCTTTCGGTTCCGCCCGTCAACAGCCCTCTGCGCAGGCATACGGTCACGCACCTTTGATACAATCGTATCGAACGCGGCGGTGTACGCGGCCTCCCTATCATATAAAGAAAGAGATAGGGACCCTAAAGCTATGTCCCTCCAGGTCAACCCTAACCTCCCACCCAGACGCTCCAAGCAGTCCAGGTACGCATCCACCGACTCACTAGCTCCAAGCTGCAGATCGGTGAACCTCCTGCCGAGGCACAGCATAATCTGCTACCAGAGCACCCTTAACCACTTTCCACTTGGAAACATCACCGACAGTCATACGGCGACACACACACACACGAGGGGCATTGCCGTCGAGCATAAAGCCGGTGATGTCGGCCGGAGCCACGTTCTCCAAATGGTAGCGCCTCTCCTGGTCCGCCAACCACTCAAGCACGTCGATCGACCCATCGCCAGCCCCGAGCAAGAATCGGCCCCGCATCTGAGTCGGGATGTTGGCCAACGCGCTAACATCCTCAACAAATACTGATGGTCCCGGACCATCAGCCCCAGCTAACGCAGCCACTGCAGCCTTTTCAGCCACTGCAACCTTTTCAGCCGCTGCTGCCTTTTCAGCCACTGCAGCCTTCTCAGCCACTGCAGCCTTTTCAGCCACTGCAGCCTTTTCAGCCACTGCAGCCTTCCCAGCCACTACAACTTTCCCAGTCACTACAACTTTCCCAGCCACTACAACTTTCCCAGCCCCTGCAGCCTTCCTAGCCGCCGCCGTCTAACTCAGCTAAAATGGCTAACGCAACGCATATATATAGCTAATGAAAGTTTTAGGTGTAAGAAGGTTCTTAAGTGTAATTTTGTTGCATTAGGTGTATTTTACAGTTTAATAGGCTTTTAAGTGTAATTAGCCTACAGTCCAATGAATACGTACGTGTAAGGTTAGGTTGGGCCAGGTCTGGTTCTGCTAACGTCCAAAAAGCTGAAAAAACACAGTTATTTATACTAAAAAACCGTAATAAACTATTTAAAATTGACGCTAAGTAAGGCCAATCAAAGATTGACACTAAGTATGGCCAATCAAAGATTGACGCTAAGTAAACAAAAAACCCCTATAACATAATAAAAGTTCTGCACTAAACATTCAAAACCAATAAATACATTAAAAACTCACATGAATACACTGAAAACAATTAGGAATGCTAGCAGAACCAGTCCTTGATCGCCTAACCTTACACAGGCCAGCACATTGGAAGGTGTTCTATAGTAGGGGTGGTCGATCGGGGATAGGGACGGATCGAGTCAAAAACGGCCCGTTTTGAGCGTTTTACTATCGAGAAAGGTGTTTTTTTAACCCGTAGATTTTAGTCTTTAGGTGTAATAGTCAAACTACAGCTAACGTAATATGATGACACTTTACGTAGTTTTTAGTAATATGTAATCACTTAGATTTAAACCCCCAGATTGCTATATATATATATAGCAACATAGGTTTTTTTTATATATATAGCAACATTGAAAAATCTAATACAGTGCAACACACAACTGTCACGTATGTGACTGTGCTTGTGCCCACGTAACACAACCACCACAGAGGCAGCCCCTGCGTTCTGCAAAACGAACCTCGCGCAGTGCACTGCCGTCAATGACACATTCAGAAGCCGTGCCGCACCATGGTACGGCACCACAAAGACAACTCACTTTACGCGATTGTTGCTTACCGCTTACATGCCCTCCCTGCACCCCTCCAGGCGTTCAGATCCAAACCAACAGCATAAAGCCCGCAGTGCCTCCAGAAAAATGCTGCCGCAGTTCCAAACTGCCACGTATTACGCTAACGGTACACTCAAACACAATGACCCCTCCACTCACGACCACTGATCAACTGTAACTGCCGTGCACTTATACATAGCCGCCTCGGGTTTGGCGTTACGCTGAACACTAGTAAGAATACTCTAGATTTCAGAAATCAAGAGACCACACTTGTGATGAAGAAAATTTATTTTTACCTCGCTGTATTTACCAGTAGGCTTTTTGCTACCTCAAGTATAATCAGTATGGTCTGTGAGTGATGCCACTTACGCTTAAAAGTGGTAACTTGAATGCTTATGATTGAAGGTAGGTATAGACAAGTTAATGTTAAGTTGATTTATCTCAATCAAAGTAGGTCAATCAAACATACCCTTAGTACTATTTGAATTGAAGTTTCTATTGCTTGACTCACAAATACCACTAAAATAGATCATACGGTTAAGTTAGTTAAGTTCGCCCATCTTATGTTATGGGGAGAAGCAAGGATGATGAGACGGAACAGGTTAATGCATTGCCGTGCACGGCGGACATGTAAAGCGGTGGCGTCACAGCAGAATATTCGATCATATCGCAGTCGAAGACTAGCAATTGTCTACCACAATTCTGGTATGAATTGTGAATACCACAATTAGTTTAGAAATAGCAGTGATGAATCTGATACCGTTGCCAAATTGTTGTAATACTATATTTAATGATTGTTTAGGTTGTTTCTTCATAACAGGCACGCACCTGGACCGTTTGTAAAATGTAAACCTAAACTGTGCCGTTATTAACAGATCCAGTCCTTCTTTCCTAATTGTAAAAAAAACTACAGCATCATTGGAAAAAATTATGAATTTTCATTCACTCATTTGTTTCAACGACATTTTTTTCCATAAGAGTTTAGATGTGGGGAACTTGTTTATTTCATTATTTTTTTGCAAGTTACTTAAACTCAAGTCGGATGTGCCACTGTTATATTGCTGAACCGCGCACAGTGTATATGTAGTAGCTGATACTTCACAAATACAAGACAACAACCATAAGAGAACTGCTTAGTTTACTCTAACACTGACACAAAAAGGGTTTATTGGAACATTCTGACTATTCTCTTACTGCTGATGTTTTCCTCTATTCATCCTCTTTATTTTTCCCCCCTAGCTTGTTGTGCCCACGCACATTGATCCAATCCTGTGGATGAGCACCCTAATGCATGGGTTTCTCATTAATCCTTGAATGCTATATATTTCTTCCTTTTCTCTCATAGAACATGTAATTTGTAATGAATTAGAGAGGCTTAAGCTAACTTATAATAATAATAATAACTAGAGCACTCTGAGAGCGCATACCTCCTCCAAGAGAGGCAACGATAGCAAAAAATTCAAATTGGCTCTGAAACCATAATTTTCTTTTTAGAAACTCCAAAATCTAATCATTTGTACCTTTTTATAGTAATTACAGCTTGTTCAATTTTCTTGAAGATCCATTCATAACTTTTTGAGTTATACTGTTAACAAACGTTATGACAAACATGAGTCAAACATACTAAGGATCAAACCGATCTACACCAAAATTTAATCATTTATGTCTTTCAACATTACTAACAAGCCCTATAAATTCCATTAAGATCTATTCATTATTTTTTTAAGTTATTGTGCTAACAAGCATAAAATTAAAAACAGTGACAAACAAACGAACGAACCCACGGATCATTACCAAAATTTGGTAATTTACTCTTTGTTATATATCTAACAACTCATGGTAATTTCATCAAAATCCATCCATAACTTTTTGAGTTATGGCATTGAGAAAAAAGAGGTACCTAGACAAACAAACGAACAAACGGATGGACATATCTACACCAAAAGTTAATCATCTGTTCCTCATAACATACCTAACAATCCCTGTGAATTTCATCCAAATCTGTGTATAACTTTTTAAGTTATCTTGGTGACAGACAGACAGACAAAGAGACAGACAGACAAACACGACGAAAACATAACCTCCTTGGCGGAGGTAATTATGGTAATAATAAATAATAATAATGGTATATAGTGATAATTAGTAAAGCATATTATTGTAAAGTGATGGACTCCAGTGCAGTTAGTTATAAATTTCAAAAACCTTAATTCCTGCACCCAGAATATTTTCTGGCTAATGGCACCAAGTGCTTTACCTAAAAGCATTGTGCTTTTCCATCTTCAACTATAAGGTAACATGTCTAGTACCCATCCACAATGCTAGTAGCCATCCACTTGGCACTAAAAACTTCCTGTGTGGAAACTGGCAGTGCTAGAAGGCCGTGCATAGACTTAAACTGTAGGCTAAGTAGCGCCGCCTCATCCCTGAAAATTATGGGTAATAGAAAAAATAAAATAGAAAAAAATGGTGGTTTAAAATTTTTTTCATGTTTTTAGTGAAAAATGTGAAAACCACCACCATTTTTCTTATTTTATGTTTTTCACCAGTCATTTTCAGGTATGGTGCAGCACTACTTAGCCTACAGTTTGAGCCTATGTACGGCTTTCTAGCACTGCTAGTTTTCACACAGGAAGTTTTTTAGTGTCAAATGGACAGCTACTAGCATGGTGGACGGGTACTAGACATGTTACCCTATAACCCTGTGTACCTACTGTATTTAATAAGAAAAACTATCTTTTTTATTCCAAAAACAAAATGTTCCAGGCTGAAGGCTATTAAACCAATAACTAGAGAGATCTGTCTGCATAATTAGGAAAGAGTTACTGATATACCAGCAATCATCTTTAGCATTATATTACCTACCCATGCTGTACTTTTAATGGAAAACTGTCTCTTATTTGTGTGTTTTCTGTATTGTTTATGAATGGTGCATCTCCATGATGTAGGCTAAAAGATATAACTGTGTGGAGAATGGCACTCCCAGGGGATTGCACTTCAGTTCATGGCAGCAGTGTAATTGTATTATCAGTCATTATTTTACTGATCATATGCTGAATGTTGCTAAAATTTCCTAGTTTACAACCTTTTTTCTTTGTTCTTTTTGTTACAATTGGAGGATTCTTATTCCAACGCCGAACTGCTTTGGAGAAGTAATTTTAAAATAAATGGCAGGAGAAGTATTATCTTTATAGCCTTTGGCCTGCCACAGACAAAACACCATGTCTGTATGATTCCCTATGTGTATGTTTTTTTGGTAGCAGTACAGCAAAATTTCTTTTTTAGGTGATCTGAAACCCTTTCTCTGCATTGTTTGGAGCAGCGGTTGCTATAACGACCAACAAAATTTCTGCTGTCAAGTAGCTACTGCTACTTCTGCTAGGGTGTAGACTAAGGTTGGGGAAGAGCTCAACTTAGTCACAGAAACAGTAGAAGTACTATTTGGCATAAAAATATTGCTGGGCCAGCAATTGCACACTAGGTACTACACTGTATAGGTAGCTACCTATTGAATACGATCGTTAGGCTTGCGCTTCAACTCATCAAGTGAATTAGCTATATCGTGTACCTTGAACTACATTCTGGCTGTTTGAGGTAACTTACGCAAGAAATGTGTTCATCAGCAGGTAACACAAACTCGTCACTGAAGATCAATAGTTGGTGATGATCATTGAATTTTGGGACACCAAAAGGAACTAAAATTTAATGAAATTGTTGTAATTCATCATTGGCTGGTGCTGATGCATGCCATCTTATCAGTAGGTGCATTCTTTGCATCACCAAGAGCATTTTTTTTGGAGGGCACTATGTTAATTTGGATGGATGTTATCAAAGTTCCATCAATTAGCCATAGAGTCTACTTAGGAGATGTGGGCATTCATGTATAATGTAGTCTGTGCCTTTACATAAGTTATTTGAGACAATTCATAATTGTGGTGTTATATTTCAAGGTGCAGCCGTTGGTCGTGATGTGCAACACTTGGATACTTGTGGTGATCCAGAAATTACAGCTTTTCGCCAATTGATATTGAAGGTTTGTTTATATTTTCATACCTACATTTTAATCATACAGCCTCTTGACCCTGTTGGGTAGCCTTACCTTCAAGACATCTTTACTTCCTTCCATCTTCATACTCCTATATGTGTTTTTTTTCTGTTCTTCCTTTTCTTTCCCGACTTGCTGTTCCCATACATATTGAAGCATGCGTGGGTTCCTCGTTTCTCTTTAGTCTTTACTTTCTTTATGGGCTTTCTTTCTTCCTCATTTTAGATCACACTGTACTTTGGGGGTAGGGCGGCTTAAGCTGGGGCAGTGTTTCCCGTTTGGGGTGCATATGAACCCACAGACCCCTTTACTTTTACACATTGACCCTTGTTTGGTTCATGATATTTGGAACTTTTCTGACAATATTTTGTTGCATTGATGACGCAGATGAATAACTTTAAGAAGAAAACTATAGCTATGTTTTGTTTAGCTATTACATAATTTTTTAATGTAGGAAGTTTAATTATGATGTTGTTACCCGTACTTACCCCTTCATGCCACATTTCAATTGTAGGAGAAGAAAACTTTGGATTTTTCTTCATAATAATGCCTGCCGCATAAGATTACTGTAATCAGTACGATACTAGATCAGCATTCCCGTCCTGTTTTTATTTATAAATGTATATTATAGTTGTACTTCAGGCTCCGTCTGTATGTCCATCCATGTCTCTGCACGTTACACTTTTCAGTATTTAGTAAAGAAAAATTCAACTTGCTCAAAGCTGTGATTTGCGCTGGAAGGAAGATCAACCAAAGCTGTATTGTTTTTGCTTTTTGAAAGAATTTTCAGTCAGTTTCAAAGCACATAAGAAGATCATCTCATTCAGATCATATCTACCACTTTCCATTTTTTCACAGTGAATTATATGTATTCATTTTGGTAGTGGCTGATGACACTTTTAATAGAACCAGATTTGTAGCTGCTAGCTAGGATACGCTTTGGAAGCCCAGAACGGTTAGTGTTGGAGATCTCGATTCTGAAGTATTTCTTGAAGTGAATGTGCGTCGTCAAAGGAAATGCAATAGCATCTTGATAGCAAAAGGTTATGTTGCTGTGACTGAAGGCAGTGGCCGAGTGTCTTGTACTTTATTGTATAGCTGTTGCATAAAAAAAGCAGAGAAATTATGGGCTTCTGATCGTTATCCATGGGTCCCGTATAGTGCAAGAAAAAATCGGACTTGCTGACAATAAAATATTGAAACCTGTAAAATTATGAAGGGCTAAGTTATCTGTAAACTGTGGGAAACAGCTCTTAGAAAAGGGGTGCATACAGAGCACAGAGCAATGAAAGAAGTACCTACCGCTTTAACAGGGCAATCCTAAGAACCGCACTGTTTCAGGATTAAATGACCCCTATATTTATAGCGGAGCAGGACGTCAGCACGAGCGGCGCAGCATGTGGGCCCAGTATTCAATTACGGCCACTTGAGTTAATATTGACTATCAGTTAATAACGGACGGCAGATTTGTATAACACTTTTAGGGAAACGTTGCTGTCACCAGTTGCATCTAGCCTATTATGACAAGTAGACACAGGACTTACTTTATTGACAAACGCTGGAGGAAGGCACGACAGGCTCAAGAGCTGCTCAGAGCATAGGATGCTTACAGGATGGATGGCGAGTGACAACTCGTTAATTATAGCAAAACTGCACTGTTATTTCAACTGCATATATAATACAGTATATATTTAAAAAAGACCTCCACATGAATCAGATATGAACGCATCACAGCCACATTGAAAAAATTGGAACACAAGCTTGCCTGACTTATAGCATCATTGCGCCCTCCTCTCTATTAAAGCTTCTTGCCATGTTCAAATATGTTCTGGTGATATTGGAAATGCCACTTTACTGCACCGTATGTACCATGTTTTCAATTTTTCAGACAGACTGCTGAATTTTCATTTGAAAAGCCCTCTGAAAAATAAAAATGAAACAACAGGAGACAATGGAGGTTTTCATGAAGTATTAGCTAAATCTCTATCATCATTTATAATAATTGCTTGGGTCACTTGTTCACTGAAAACAGTCATTTGAGACAATTTAAAAATAGATTTGGGAGTGTTAAATTGATCGTTTACTGCATGTGATTAGCAGTAATACGACGTGAGCAATTTTATTTTTAGCAGATTGTGTTATACTTTGATTCTGCTCCAATAATTAAATTACACTCTACTTGATGCTGTGAATATCTACAGAAATGTATATAAACTGTTTTCAATCAGCGCATAATCTGCTAAGTTGATGCCATTTTTATGGCAGGGGTCAGTGCGTTTGAAGTCGTTTTCACTGAGAGTCCATAGAAAACTGAAGTTATGGAATTACTGAACTAGAAGAATACTGCTACTGTAGCCTCTACTACCAGCAGTTGGGTTCTTTTGGCCTATTCATGTTTGTCTACAAGTTATTTGTGTCTTGCTCATGTTTCAGTAGTGCTAGCTGTATTTGAGTAATGTTGAAACTGGTGAAGTCCATTTTGAGAGTTGAAAAAAAAAATTACACCATAATACCTAAAAGAATCTATGTTGAGTTGTATAGATTACCAACGGGACTTGGGATTATCAGTGATTTGGACCTTAAGTTTCACATCCACATTAGGTAGACATTCAGTAAAGCATCTGCACTTGCTGACAACTTGTTGAGATCTACTGTCTGCAGGCGCCCGGATTTTATGGTTGCGCTTTATGTGGCCCATGTCAGACCCATCTTAGATTGCCAATCACTTTTTTTGAAACATAGGTGATCACATAACATTTAGATTTTTTCTCCAAAGTTCTAAAATTTTGCTCTTGATCATTAGTGATTTTATTAAGAACGATTCTCGAATAGAAATCAATACAATCTAAATAAAAGGCAACGTTTCGGCTGTCGACTGCGGCCAACTTCAGGCAAAACTAAATTCTGAAACAATAAAGAAAACATATATGCACGCTTATAAATGAAAAATGTGAGAATTATCAATATTACTACGCATGTATGCTTCAAAGGTAATGGATCAAGCCGATCAACCAATATGCGGTTAACTTTACATGAGCAAAGGACAACTGTAGTTATGAACAATGCAATGAAGAACTGGAGGAGTTACGGCTGTGGTAAGATCTTATATTGGTCGACAGTGAGGGGCGTGGCTATCTTAGTGGAAGAGGTTGAGGTACCTAATTGGACAAATCATTGTACTTGACGTTTATGGCTGGCATGTCCCGTCTGATTGTTAAGGCTTCTTCTATTTTCAGTGATGCAGTGTCCAAGTACGAATAGAGAACAGAGAAACAGCTGGAAAATACTGCGTTCGGTAGCTCAGGCTCAGAGGGTCGGGTGCCTACCTATATAGCCGTGGACGGAGGGAGAGGGGAGAGAGGGCGAGAAAAAAATCTGAAATGAAGTAACTTTATCACCTGGAAAAGGAACAGATTCAGAGTTAGTAGATTTTTATAATTCTTATACTAACATGCACATGTAAAGTGTTAGTATGATACTATACAGTACTACAGTCTACACTAAGATACTAGACAAAGTACAGAAGAACTACTAACAGGATAGCTCTTATACTTACACAAGAGCATACCTTACAATTTTGACTAAGTCAAAAAAAAAAAGGCAAGAGTACTTACCTGTCAATACACAAAAGTGTGACGACTAGACCAGGTGCTATCCGACAGAGTTACTCTGCCTTTCGCTTACCACTGCAAAATTGTTCATTGGAACATTCAACCTATTTGCAGTGGCTTGCTCCGGCAAAGTACCTCTGTCAGTAGTACCATGACGCATTGCTTTTCCTGGCGTCTCCAGCTTTGGGACTGTTCAGAGTTGTCACACTCACATCAGACAGGTAAGGTACTCTTGATGATTTTTTATATTTAGACTAAAAATAATTCTGAGCGGTTCGCTCCGATGGAAGACCTCTGTCAGTAGCACCAGACCCGCGATAGCGCCCTACACTTGGGCATCTGAATGACAATTGAGACAGTTTCAAAGCCTAAGCCTTACTTTAGACAGATTCAGTGTTCTTATTTTTATTATAATTTTTTTTTTTTCAGACCCTCCTGTGGTAGGTCAGTGTCTCCAGCACCAGGACTCCTCACTTCGTTACGACTCGCGCCACTATCAACATCTTCATCAGTGCTCTGGTCAAAGCTGCTGCTCTGTGTTCACCTATCGATCTTAGAGCTTGGGAAATACCTCCCTCACAGTTTATTAGTGCTCTGTTACGGCTTTTCCTGTTTGGAAATGCGTTTTTACCGTTTTTAGTTATATGTTTTGGTTTTGGAGACTGTGATTGGTGTGTGTGGTCGGCCTAGGGCGCCGCCATCTTGGATCCTTAACCCATGTCTCCTTGTGTTCACACTTCACAGAGCTGGAGCAGTAGTTTTTCATAAAAACCAGTGACCAGTGATGGCGCTTTCTGCTTGTGTGAATTTAATTAAAGTTTTTGTAAGTTATTTTCCCTTGGAATAGAGGTATAACTACTTTGTGGTCGGTAATTGGTGGCCGTAGCAATTCCAACATGTGTATTGTTTGCTTAAATACTTCGCGGTCGGCCCTAGTGCCCTAACAATTCCGCGAAGTATATTGCCTGATCAATTTTGCTCTTTTTTAGTGGTGGCCCTTAGGGCCATTCTAAGCCCCCTGTTAATGTAACATCAAAGATTGAATGGTCGGCCCTCGTGGCCCTAACAATTCCATCTAGCACAGCGATACATTTAGGTGGTAGGCACTTGTGCCCCATAAATTCCACTAAATATATTGTTGCCTCAAGACTGGGTGGTAGGTCGTAGTGCCCTAACAATTCCCCCAAGCATATATTACCTCCATAGAGCGAGGCCCTGCACATGATGGAGGGCAGAGGGCTATTATTGCAGCGATAGAGTGAGGCGCTCCACATGATGGAGGGTTATTATTCCCGCTATAGAGCGAGGTCCCTCCACATGATGGAGGACTAATTGCCGCCATAGAGCAAGGCAACCACTTTATGAAGAGCTAATAATGCCGCCAAAGAGCGTATTTCCCTAGAAAAGAGATGCTCTCCAATAGTTGGAAGGCTCAAATCTGCCAGATTTTCTATCTGGGCCCAATCTAAGATGGCGCCGGGACGCTGGAAAGCCGGCAGGTTTGGAAGTCCCGGATAAAAAAAAAAATTGGAGGTGCACTCTTGCCTCCTTATAGGAGAGCAACAGTGACCTCTTGGTTTGTGGCTAATTAAAAAAAATAAAATAAAAAAAACTGCAGGTCAACGCAACTCTGGCAGATGGTCGAGATTTTATGGGCTTTGCATGACTTATGCACATTGGTCCCGGTGGTGGTATCATTGCTGATCCTTGGCTAAGGCGGAACTCATGGCGACTCACTTTGACAGGAGGCAGAGGAGAAACGTGTTGTCACTGCTCCGTGAATGTCACGCTGAACCTCGTTTAACCTCTTAGGCGTTCAGATCTGGTACTATCAGGGTGCTGCTTGAGGGCTTTGATCCTTATGGAGGTGTGGACCCGGTGGGTATGTTTCCTCTCTTTTATAAGCAGCTTGCTGGCATTCATGCCCCTAGGCTTAGAGTGATCTCCGCCGCCTGATACGGTTAGGACATTTTCCCCGTTGTTGGTGTACTGGGAATATTACTCCCATTCCCAAAAGTCCGGTGCCGTCCCATGTCGCCAACTACCGACCTTCTATGCTGACGCCCATTTTGTCCAAGGTGCTCGAATAATTGGTTGCTTTTAAGCTTGGTCGTTTTTCTGGAAGCTACGGGTTTGCTGCCTGCTGGTCAGTCTGCATACAAAACTGGTTTGGATTGTTGTGACACATTGTTATTGGTGTCACACCGTTTGCAGTCTGCGCTTGAATGTTAGTCTGAGGCACGCCTTGTACAGTTTAACTGGGGAATCTGTCCCATAGGACAGAGGTGCCTGGACTCTGTATGTGTTATAAGGTGTACATTGTACAACAGTGAGAGACATTGGTTGTATTCTTCTGTCCCTGCCCTCAAGGTCTTTGGGAGGATTACGCGTGCTGCGGATAACGCGCACTCTTTCACTTTGAAAAGTGTTCGAAGCCGAACTCATCTGTTCAGTCGGTGCTTCGTGCCCTAGTCTGTTGTGGTTTGAAATTCATTGCCAGCATCGGTTTTCAGTCATGTTGGCCTGCAGGCGTTTAAGTCAGCTGTTAGTGTCTTTTTGTTGGATTTTATTTAGCGGCGTTTTAGGTTTCCTAGTGTTGCAAATGTTTCATTTGGATTGTACTACCTGTCCGTGGAGGCCGAAGAGTGAAGTTTCAATAATGATAATAATGTGTTTTCTTCTATTAGTGCTGACACGCAGTTCCGTGCTTGCCTCCCTAGTCTGACCACCCTGGTTTAGGTTCTGCTGAGTTTTTTATTGTTTTTCTATGCTTTTGCTGTTCGCATTGTAATAGCCAATTGCGCCCCTTCGAGCTGATTTCTTTGTGGGTTTGTCTGGGTGCTTCCTTCTACTGATGCGTGGGGTTGTGCTGCCTCCTTTGTCTGGTGCTCCCTACTCTGTGGTTGCCCTGGCTGCGGGAGGCTGGTTGCAGATTTGGACTGGGAAGAGTCGTTCATAATGTGATCTTGCTAACATTTTTTGTTGTCTTGAAATGAAACACTGTCATGTTAGCTATTGGCTTTATTGATGTTTCTCTTTGTTATGCAACTGTCTGTTACTGCAGTGGCAACCAGCTGCTGTGTTGAATTTACATTGTTTTCCTATTCAACTGCAAATTTTTGAATGTGCAGTAACCGCTTTTTTTTTATGCACAGTTAGCTACTCTTCTATCTGTCTTCTCCCACACTCTTATTTGCTCTATCTCTCTCTATCTGCTCCCTCCCACTCGCCTGTCTGCTGACTCCCGCTCTTCTATCAGCTCATTCCCACTCTTTTATCAGCCCACTTCATCTTCTTTCAGCTCACTCCCACTCTCATAGGTATCAGCTCAGCTCACTCACACTCATGTATCAGCTCGCTCCCATTCTTGTAGTAGCTCAGTCTCTTATGGCAGCCCTCTCATATCTGCTCACTTCCATTTTATTTCAGCTCCCTCCCACTCATTTATATCAGCTCCCTCCCGCTCTCTTATCAAGTCACTCACACTTATCAGTTTACTCCATCTCCTATCAACCCATTCCCACTCTCCTGTCTATGATTTTCCACCTTCCTTTCTACTCTCCACATCTCTTCACAATACCATAAGCTCTGTGGTATCAGTTTTATTCGTCAGAGCGCTAGGTCTTCTAGCTGATGTGAACCATGCCCTAAATAAAATATTATATAGGGCATGGTTCAAGTCAACGGGCTTCAACCATTTACAGGACATATTATGTACTGTACATGGTTGGAGCCAACTCTTCTGTTATTGATTGGCAAGGAGGTTGTTGGTTGTGAACCTAAAAGTAATGTAATTTCAATGATAGTGTCCTCGAACTGAAGTAATGGATCGATGCTGCATCTCTAAGCAGTAGTAGTAGTAGCAGCTACCCAGCGTGCGGTATCCTTGTATGTTAGTGTAAAAAGAGTTGAGTTCTCGTTAAATGTCTTTCTGTAGTGAGGCAAAACTAAGGATATCCAGACGACAGTGGGGGGTATGTGTGTATCTACACATCTCGCTTTGGGTGCAGTATCTACTCGGGGCTGAGAGCTCAGTGCCTGTCAGAGTGTTATCAACTGATAATTTTTTATTTTATGGGCTGTGAGTTTCTGATAAATCTCTCTTTTTTTTCTTCTCATGATAGCATTTGAGTAATTACTAACTTTTTCTTCAATTTACTGCTGAAGAAATTCTCTTTTATCTATTTGCGCTATTTGTTGTGCTATAGTACAAGTAAGCAGCTGCTTTCATATGCCTCCTTAAGGCACATAACCGTAAACGACTACGAATAGGGTACAGTTAGCTGAGATCACCCATCCTCTGTTTTGAGGATTCATGCCCTTAGGTTGTGTCCATGGATTACCTTTGCTTTAATTTGACCACTGCTGTTGAACCGTGCTAATGATTCTTGAGGGTAAATAACACTTTAGCAATTTGCTGATTTTACTTAGGGTGCTTAGCAAAAACAAGATAAAACTGACAGGAGATATGTGCGGAGTTCGTTGGTTGTTACAATTGTCTAAAAGTTCAGATTTTCAAGAGAATATTAAGAGAACTGGCGCAATAAGATAAGGTGAGAGTGGTAAGCGAGCCGCAGCTGGGTCCTTGGCTCACGTTGAACGTAGAGATGCGAAAGACACAGTCTCTACTGGGGCATTGCTTATATGCATCGCGACACGGAAGTTATCCGTTACTTGGCCTGCATTGTGCTTGCTCAGAGCGCTGAACACATGGGTGTCTGGCCTTTCCTACGCGGAAATTTCGCTTGGGCTAACGTCAGTCTTTATTACAATCTCTAATGTAGTATGCTCGAGAGTTTTTTAAGACTCCTATCTTGGTGTATTTAAGAGACATGAAAGCCATTAGCACTGAATCTAGGTTGCGACGCACAAAGCTTAGTGCGGAATACAATTAAGGTGTCTACAAGGTGCTAAAAGTGCTAAAAAGTACTAAAAAGTGCTAAAATGGCAGAGGTGCTAAAAAATATGCTAAAAAGTGCTAAAATTTGCAAGTAGGTGCTAAATTATTCT
>LQNS02000211.1:31073364-31090714 GCA_001587735.2 Parhyale hawaiensis
CTAACAAGCATAAAATTAAAAACATGGACAAACGAACGAACAAACGGATCATTACCAAAATTTGGTAATCTACTCTTTGTTATATACCTAACAACTCATGTTAATTTCATCAAAATCCATTCATAACTTTTTGAGTTCTGGCATTGAGAAAAATGACGCAGACAAACAAACAAAAAAACGGATGGACATATCTTCACCAAAAGTTAATCATCTGTTCCTCCCACCATAACTAACAATCCCTGTAACTTTCATCCAAATCGGTTCATAACTTTTTGAGTTATCCTGGTGACAGACAAACAGACAGACACGACGAAAACATAACCTCCTTGGCGGAGGTAATCAACCTAATGTCATCTACGGTGTATGGTTATGGTTGTCATATAATATGCTTAGTTCAGCAAAATATATCATAAAATGGGCAAGTAGGAGAGGTAGGGAGCGGTAATAGACTAGCACCTTCTGAGATTTTTGTTATCTGAGTTTGCATTTTTCTTCTTTTTTTTTGTCTTGACATACGCCATAAGCAGTTTTTTGGAACAATATCTGGAGGCATCAATTGTCACATGCAATGCATGTATTGCAGCAAAAACATCTGATAGTATCGTAGGAAAGTGGCGCGCTGTTGTAAGTCAGGGGGCGGGTAGTGCGCTACCGCAGCAACTACTTGAGCTGCCGTCGCTGCGCCGTACGATCTCTCTCTACTAATTATGGTCACAGTCGTCCTCGGCCTATGTTGACCCTAACCTCAACCTTTACCTACGGCCTTGCTCCTCCTGGAATTGGGTCCGACCCCTTCGGTAGCCTATCCCGGTCTTGATTGCCGACCTATTCTCAGCAACATTAGGCGGCAATCCAGTGTTATGGACCTCCCACTATAGCAACAGTGACACCTAGTGTCCTTGTGAGGGGTGACTGACTTCCAATTAAATCCTGTGAGTCCAGTTTCTTTTCCCCTTCCCCATGGCCTTGTGTGGATCGCTACGCTGGTCTTTCATTCATTGGACAAAGGACTTGTTTACAGGTGTCAGGTTAAACCGTAGCCGCTCCACTCTGCCACGTACATAATCAGCAAAAGGCTCTCAATACCGTGTAATGTACCTACTGTACCATCATGCTGGCCAACTTTGTATCCTCTTGTAACTTGACGACAAGTTAGCTATTGTTACGGCACTTTGCGTTTCCCTACCCTGCTATTAGGAAGTTGACAAACCTAACCGATTATAGCAGCACTGTAGGGAGAGCAACAGCAGGCCTCACATTACTCCCGGCAAAAGCTGTTTCAGTGAGCCAGTTGAGCTCACTTGTGAGAAAATCTGAACTCTCGCTTAAAGCCAAAATGCCCTCCCCTCGCACCTAGTCAATGTCGGAAAAGATGCTGTAAGAAGAGGAATAAAGTCATGCATAAGTGAGGTCAGTAGGCATGTTATTAGAGGTTACTCATGCGAACGCAACCACTAGAGCAAGGCCCTTCTAACGTTCAGGCAGCAAAGTCCTCTGCTTCCATACACTGGCTTACTGGCCACTTATTAACGTAAAAGCCATGGCAAAGAAAGCTTCAATCTTGCTCTCGGCGCAAACACTCACTTATGTATATCTACTGTCCGCCAAGTTGCGCTTGAATGAAGTTTCCTAATCGTACTCGAGTACTGGTTGGTCAGCGGCAACACTCCGGAGGCAACAGCGCAAAAGTCAGCCGGGCGATAGTCGTAAACTAGCTACATGTATTTCCCTAAGGGACACAGTGCAATGTCTTAGGTATGGCCCTTGTTCTAATCTCACCACGCTAGGTACCTAACGTGAAGTCACCTCGGCCCTGGCTGTAATTGCAATGCTATCCGACTATCCGGAGGTCTGCCGCCAATCAGGCCAATGAAACTGTGAAATTAAATATGTATATGCAAATGGTGCGAATCTATTACCCTAGGAGAGAAAAACTGGGAGCAGATCTGTAAAGTTATGGAGCTGCAAACCTATTGCCAACCACAGTAAATGGGTGGTCGCCTAGGAATGGGGATAAACATAAACGCAGGCCTTACGCCACAATCCTTCCACCTCTCCTAGGTCGAACTAGTCACAACACCTCCACTCAGCATGCACAGATTCACGCCTTCGCGTTCACCGAGAAGGTTAGCCGCTGCCTAGTCGGCTCCGTACTTGTTCTGCATGGGGGAGATACAGTAGAGCGGGCGGTCGTTAGCGGCGGAATGGCAAAGTCGCTACATAGCATTCTACGACAATAGTATGACGAGTGGCATCGTTTGTCTATTAGTTTCAGTAGAAAATGCGAGTAAATATATTCACTTTTATACTTACTAATTGTACAGCCAAGAATTAAATGAGCTATGCCATACCTACTCCCTTCCTGGTGCATAGGATGGGCCACAGTGTTAGGTAAGTTATGTTCACACATCCAGAGAGGTACTTGCAACTCTTTGCTCAATATCAAACCAAATTGAGTTTGTGTCAGGAACAGCATTGTATGGGGAGCAGCACCCCCGGTGGCATCTTTTAGGTTAGCCTAGCCTTAGCTAGGCCTTCGAAACACATTTCTTTTCCTGCTCACGTTTTTCCATCTTTCTGCTTCTACTGGCAGTCTTTGTTCTCTTTTTTCCTAGATGGCTGTTCTAGACTTGGGTTCCCTGAATTGTTGACGTACTGCCTGTTCCATCCTTCTAGTGGGTAAGCCAGTTTTAGCAAACAAATGCAATAATTAATAATAGAAATTTGTGTGAGACGTCATATGAACTGTGTATGCATTGAACAGATTGGAGTCAGCAGTGGAAACTCTTCAGAAAGTCCAGCCCCCGCCACTCCTGCACGTGACGATTGCTCAGCTCAAGAGAGTGGCGAGGTCTCCGCTACGGACGCTGGATGTACTGCTGCTGACCGCGGTGTCACTGAAGGGCCTGTGGTGCAGTGGCGGGAATGGGTCCAGTTTGATCTGAACTTGCAGGACTGCCCTCGAGCTACCAAACTGTGCTTCTCACTAGTGGTGTTTCCAGCTAAGGAGGTTAGTATACTGTACACTAGAGTGCCTGCGTTGTCAAAAATGACTGCGAGGCATTTGTGATGCGCCATCTTCTTTTATCGTAATTTTGTTATTTTCTTCTGTATCAAGCATTGAAACTGCCAACTTGAATTAAGGAACATAAGAGATAAGCATGCCTAAAACGTCAACTTTTTCTTCGGTGATACACTGGAAAACAGTTCTTATTTTGGCCCGCAGTCGGTATCGCTCCTGATAAATACTGAGCCCTATATCCAGGATACTCTATGGTGTCATATTACTCGGGAGTTTTTTGCTCAAGTGAAAAGTTCTTTTGTTAAAGGAAAAACCCAGTTTGGAATAATTATTAGCTGCCAAGAAATCCCCATGTTCTTTACCCGCCTGCTAACCGCTGAAGGAAATGTTTCCATATGCGTCGTTGATTGTGTAGTCAATTACAGCATCAGCGTGAATTCAGATCAGCTGAAGTTTGGATGAAGGAAAACTCAAGAAAGTACAAGTCACGATACAAGACATTGCTAAGATAAGCTGTATATATGTATTTTCATTAATTGGACTTCACCGTTGGCAACGAAATAACTGCATTCAGATATTCATTTGCCATCATTTGCTCCCTGGTCTATTTTCTACCTATCAGTTTTCAGTGAAGCTTGATGACAAGATGAGGCCAGTCTGCTACCTGGGCTAATTTTCGCCCATTAGTCTTCTTAAAGCGTCACAGAAAATGGACAGATGAACAAATAAACAGATAAATACACATCGATCTTTATTATATTGTAGATACATCACAGTGTGTGTTGGTGGGTGTGTATGTGTGAGCATCAGGGTTGCAGAGTCAAAATCGGTATGAGTTTGACTTTTCAGGGGCCAGGCATCTAAGTTGGTGAAAATGGGCCTGCTTTTTTGAGAAAAGGAGTTTGAGTCGTACACTGGCTGCGCGCAGGAGTTGGAGTCGCACTTTGTCCATCCGACTTTGTAACCCTAGTGATATCAGTGTTCTTTGTGCTCTCTGAAAATATCTAGAATCGTTTTACAGGGACTAAAATGTGGATGAATGAGACGAAAGTAATTGACTGAAAACGTTTTTTCGGCTAGCTATGGTAATACGTTCTAGGGAGAGCATTGTGGAGGGCGAGTATAGAGCATTAATAAATTAGACCAGCCCGATTGTACTTGTATGGGAGGGTACTGGGAAACTGGGAATGCTAGGCACGTGCTGGAAAATTGGTAAAGTTTTAGGCAAAGGAACAACGTACGTATGTGGGGCTGCAATATTTGTAGAAAAGCTTATTCATGTAAGAAAATATCCGTTGGGCGAGATATTGGTAAAATATGATCAGGTGTAAGTGAAGAACTGCATTTCATAAACAGCCGTAAGGATTAAGTGACTTGTGGTGCGGCTCCGAACGCTTGGGCTGTGAGGAGCTTAGGAAGACCCATACCGTCGTGCTGAGGCAAAGGAATTGCTAATCATCCCAGAGGTCATAGGATAAGAATTAGGGTTTGACTAGTTAGGCTCTTTCAGCCTGTATTATGAGCAGTCGCGCTCCCGGGAACTCTCCATGGTAAGGTTACCTGAGCCAGTTGTTCGGAACAGCATTTGTTTTGTGCTGTCTTTGCTTCTACTTTTCTAATCTTTCTATTTTTCTTCCGTTTCATTCTCAGCAGTCCTGTTTTTTGTATTTAAGCTTTGGACGTCCCGTTTTCCTCCGGACTGGAACCGTGTGTGCCGAGACCGGGAAGAGGGAGCAGACTTTCCGTACACACTTCCCTCCTCCAATGCCTTTGAAGCCCTGTCCTTCATGGGGGAAATTGAGCCCTTTAAGGTTGTCCTGGTCCTGTTCAGAGACAAACCAACCTGGCGTATACCAGTTTCAACTTTTTGCCCAGGTTCGCAGTACCCAAAAAAGAAAGACTCCCATCCCCTCTTAGCGGGTCACGTGAGAGAAAACATAGTGACTCTACCCACGTCTATACCGATGGTTCTAAAACGGGAGACCGAGTTGGATGCGCAGCCGCTGCGATTGATGAAACTAGAGCATGCCAGCTCTTACCGGGGACCTTGACTTTCACTGCCGAGCTGTTCGGCGTGTGCGCGGCGCTGCTCCTCATTAGAGACAGCGATGAGAACAACTTTACCATATTCTCCGACTCACAGAGTGTAGTACAGGCCATTCGAGCATACGTCAGCATCCACTCCGTCATCAACCGAATAGTAGCTAAATGTGAAACAACAATTATAGAGGATGGAAAGTCCTTGTGTATCTTTTGGGTACCTGGTCATGTTGACATCGCGGGCAATGAGGCCACTGATGAGTCGAGGCAGCTGGCCGTCTCGGATTTGCCTACGGCAAATCGTGCAGTCCCCTGCCGAGACTTTTGCCCACTAATGAAACGAATCCTGCGCGAGCTATGGCAATCCCAGTGGCTGGAGCAGAGAAATAATAAATTACGAACAATTAATGAAATCATCCGACAGTGGCACTCGTCAAATAGCGACGACCGCCGAATGGACGTCATACTGTGCCAAGCGAGACTTACTCACGGCTATCTGCGGACAATGCAACCGCAACCTTATAACGACGACTGCGTCGTACCACTCACTGTTTTGCTCTTGATGGCCGAGTGTCCCACCTTCTCCGACGAGCGGAGGGACTGCTTTCCGGACCTGCATGGTCGGAATGCTGACTCCATCCTCCGAGGAATGCTTTCTAAGCGACCAAATTCAATAGAAATGCCCTGAAGAATTTTCTTATCAGATATGACCTCTTTCACAAACTGTGATGAATCCATTACGATAAATGCTATCGTCAACTATCGCTCTAATTTTCTCTCGGTAAATTACATATACGATATGTAAAATTACATAACGATAATAAAGTTCTCCTTACAACTATTTTTGCTAGCGGCGCATGAGCCTGTGGTTAAACACAGGAATAGTTCGGCGCGATAAAGGCAGTGTGCCACTGAAGCGCTAGTAAAATTCCTACTACTACTAACTACTACTACTACTACTTGCTTCCTTCCAGTTTCATACTTTTACGGATTAGTGTTCTTCTGTCCATTCTCTTCTTTCCCGACTTACTTTTCCCATGCGCGTTGATCCTATGTGAGAACACCTTCGTGCATGTGTTCCCCGTTTTTATCGACAATTCGACATGCTATAAGTCCCTTATTTCTTCCTTTGTTAGATCGCCTTAGTTGTGGAGACGGAGACTTAAACTACCTATTCACTAATCTAATCATGGGATATCGCTTATGACTTGCGCTTATCCTTCATGTGTTTAAGATTTGACGTTTACCTTCTAGAAGCTAGAGCGAACGGACTTGGATAATCACAACTGTTTACATACTCACTGTCCAGGAAGAAGCTGCTGTGCTGGGCTGCTGCTGTGTGCCGCTGTTTGACCACCTAGGGCATCTTCTGCAAGATAACGTGTCACACACACTGCCGTTGTCTCCCTTGCCTCCTGCGCCTTCATACATGTCTCTCACTGCCTCGGCATCAGAACCTCCAACTACTGGGGCTGTTGCGCCTCCTACTGGTGGACTGCAAAAGCTGTTATTTCCTCACGTCCATCCTCGTAAGAAATTTTTATGATTCGATTGCATTTGCTGTGTACTATTTCGATTTGTATGTAGAGTGTTTAGAAGTTAGTAGTCCCTTTTTTTATGTGTTTCGTAATTTTGCTTCAACATTGGCGGAACATGCATTTTACCTCATCACCAGTAAATTCAAATATTATTTCTGTAAATATTTGTGTCATGTTGGGTAGAATGTACTGGTTCTATCTGCGATCTGACTTGACAGCGAGATGCTTTATGTTGTTACCGTTTTATGGTAGTACTAGGCCTTCCGATTAAATTTGTGAACTTGGTTTAGATGCTGAGTCTTTCCCTCACAGAGGTATAAGTAATCGAGTTTGTATCCCTAATTGCTAAAGTTACAGCAGCTGTGTCCATCATTATGAGTAGCAAGAATGAGAATCTTAATACCGGTAATTCGTGCTCATTGCTGTTGCTTTTACCGAGGCCGCATAATGTATTCTCATAAACAACTGGAAGCGAGGTTGGGCAGCTTACATGTATGTAGTTTTGAAAGCTGTATATTCAAACTTGGTAGTATAGATACGGTCGCATGAACGACATGCCAACCACTCATCCTTGCATCACGTTGTTCCTGCGCATGTATAGTGTGCCTCCGGCATAATACAGTGGCCGCAAAAACAAAGTTTGCCCCTGTGCCCAAAAAACAAAGTTACCGTATAATTCGCCAATAACTTTATTTTCGCATATGAGAGTAGAGATAAGAGTGACGTGTTTCACCCCAGCGTCACGCACAAATCCTTCATTTATTTTGGCTTCACACCAAATATCACCACGGCATCACAATTGGTCGGAAGAAGCTTACCATTGAAGATAAACTCGGGCTCTCACCCTAATCGAGCTGGGTGTGCCGGTGAACCTCGTGACTCTCGAACTGAATGTCCCGAGTGTCCCTCTTCAAGCTTAAAAATTCAGCTGCCGCACTCCCTTCCGGGACCATACCGCTACGTAAAGTGGAATATGGGCGCAAGAGAAAGACAACAGCAAGGACTGATATCTGTGCATTTGTTGCAAAATAACACGACCTGGTTAGAATGGGGTCAATGTGATGGGCAAGGGCTAGATTAGTTAGGTGCGCCCATCCAATGTTAAGCGAGCTGCAACCCCAGGTGGACCTCGTAAGCTACCTTAACCATTAGCTAGGCCTCCTGGACGTCTTGTCTTCCATGCCTTCCTATCGATTTCATACTCATACTGTTGTTACTTTCTTGTGTTCTTCCTCTTCTATCCCGACTTACTTTTCCCATGCCTGTTGATCCTCTGTGGGAGCGCTCTCGTGCATGGGTTACACGTTTCTATCGACACGTTGTAGTACCCATGTCCCTTATGTCTTCCTCTGTTAGATCACCCTTGTTGTGGAAACCTTAAGCTATTTAATACAAAGCAATATGTTGACTCTCTGACGAACAGGTGCGTGTGGCGGGTCGAAGCTCGGTGAGCTGGTGCTGGAGCTGGAGAGCAGAACGAAGGGCAAACATGTGGTGTTCCCGTCCCTGCCGCAGATCCTCTCTTATGCTCGCACTGCTGACAAAATTAGGCGCAACACTTTGAAGATGGTAAGGTCCTTTGGCTCCAATAGCGCATCTGTCTGTTAGCTCGTGTTCTTATGGCCCAACGTACGTTTTGGAAATGTGTTCTCGCTGCATACAGAGGCCGGCCACCTCTCGCTTACGGCACAGATTCACCACATCACTCCCATCACATAGCCTGCTCGCTGAGCTAACTAGTCGGTCCAGCAGATGCAGACATTCATTGTACGTTGGATACAATGAACAAAGAAAATCTCTCGGGGTGATAACTGTTAATGCGAAAATGAATTACCCGTAGCCTTGCCTCTAATGTCCTCATATGTCAGAGCAAATTTTATTGAACTGGGGATCAATTTTTATATGAGATTATGAAGTGTCTGATAATCAACAATGCTTTAGGTCAGGGTTGCGGAGTTGAGTCGATGTTCGTGTCTGATTATTTTGCCACATGAAACAGAAGTCTGACAGGTTCGTGTGAAAATTATTTTGCCACATGAAACAGGAGTCGGACATGTGCTGGTTCTAGGAGTTGGGAGTCTGACTGAAATTGTTTGCTGTTACTGACAGTTTAGTGTTGTTGAGGAGACGGTGGTGGTTTGGATGCATGGATTCAGACACCTGCTCCTCCCTAAAGCCCAATTCAGACTCCGCAACCCTGCGTGTGAGTGCACCTAGCGTTTGAAAGTCTGCTTCAGTTAACTATATTGTGCATATTTCTTATTTATGTGAGGAAATAGTTTAAGACGGATGAAATCACATTGTAGTATATTTCTAACCAACTAGGCCACTATTTTCACGTGAAATTCACACTGATTGAAGCATGACAAGCCCTTTCTTGCTATTTCTGCTACTACCCACTTTGTGTTCTCAGCAAGGTGTGAATGGCCAGTGTGCGTCTGATGGTGGTACAGACTGGACGTATGTGTCCCCCAGTGATGAGGACCTGCACTTCCTCTGCCGTGTGTCGGAGCTGGACCCGTTCGTATCCGTGGCCGACACTGACTTGAGGCGCTTGTGGGAGCTGCGGCGCTACTGCCACAGGGTGCCGTCGGTGCTGCCCAGACTGCTGCAGGCGGTGGCTTGGTCTGACCGAGATATGGTTGCTCAGGTGTGCTGCTCTTTCCCAATTGATGCATTTCCTAGTTAAGTTAAGCAAAAATGTTATATTTTAACCAGTCGACTGGCGATAAAAATTGGCAGTAGTAAGCGTTTCCTGTCCTTTGAAACTTTACTTGAGTGAAGTCTTATGTTTTAATATTTTACGTGTTAAAAATTTGCCTTAACAAATATATTTCCTTAGCTTATGATCCCATTGTCTTCTGAAACTTTGCTGTAGCAAATATTTGTTTAGCTTAACTCACTGTCTACGTCAACTCTGATGCAGCAGAAGCTTTTTATTACCTCTGCCAAGGAAGTTATGTTTTCGTCGGCTTTGTCTGTCTGTTATTCTCTCTGTCTGTCATCAAGATAACTCAAAAGTTATGGACCGATTTTGACGGAATTTTACAGGGATTGTTAGTTATGTAGGAAGAACAGATGATTAACTTTTGGGGAAGATCTGTTCTTCCGTTTGTTTGTATGTCTATTTTTTCTTAGTGCCCTAACTTCAAAAGTAATGGACGGATTTTCATGAAAGTTACATGAGTTGTTGTGTTTATTACAGAGAGTATATGACCAAATTTTTGTGATATGTTGGTTCGTTTGTTTGTCGTTGCGTTTGATTTTATGTTTCTTAGCGCAATAACTCAAAAAATCATTGATGGATCTTTATGAAATTTTCAGGAATTATTAGTAATGTTAAAAGACATAATTGATTAAATTTTGGTGATGATCAGGGGCATATTGTGGCGGGCCCTTTCCCTGCCACCATATGTGTGGGCATCACGCACCCAAGAGTCCCGAGTGCCTTCTCCGCAGGGGATGTAGCATCTGGCCGCAGTTCCTGCTGAGAAGGTTAATTTTGTAAAGTTAGGTAGGTTCTCTGTGTTTCCCCTTCTGTTCTGCGAGGTGGGCCGCCGAATGGTGGTAAGCGACCCATCCCATGGGACTCCTATCTGCCCCCGTGTGGGGGGCCACGGAGGGGACCCCCGCACGAGTGTTGGCTTTCTTCTGTCTTCTTCTCTTTTCGTTTTTCGTCTCTTTCCCTGTGCCGCATGGCTGAGCGATTACGTTCGGCCGAGCAGTGTAGGGTTAGAAATGCTCGCGCCTTATTTCCTGCCAGACATGGTGCATCTAGCCTAGATTGTAGCTACTAATAGAACTCATCTGAGTTCGACCCAACTTCTAAACTAAATTATACAAAATTTGATCGCTGTTATATAGTCTTTAGATTAGATTAGATCGGCGGCAGTAGACGAAACAATAGGCCCATTTCCAAAGAGACACCGGAACATACGCCCCGGCACTCTATGAGCTATTGCCATTATGTTAGTAGGATATAGAGGACAGGAGAAAAGAGAGAGAGAGAAAAAAGGGGGAGGGGTGAAGAGTCCATGAAGATACGGTGGTTGCGGTTAACCCTCATTATAATAATAATGATCAGTAGGTCCGTTTGTGTGTTTGATTAATCTTTGTTAAAATGTTTGTTAGCGCAATAACTCAAAAAATCATGGATGGCTCTTTATGAAAGTTTCTTTAATTGTTCGTAATGTTGAAAGACATAGTTGATTAAATTTTGGTGATGATCGGCTGGTCCGCTTGTGTGTGTGACTAATGTTTGTTAAAATGTTAGTTAGCTCAATAACTCAAAAATTATGGATGGATCTTGATGAAATTTTCAGGAATTGTTAGTCATGTTAAAAGACATAATTGATTAAATTTTGTTAATGTTCGGTTTGTCCTTTTCTGTGTCTGACTAATGTTTATTAAAATGTTTGTTAGCAGCATAACTCGAAAAGTTATGAACGGATCTCCAAGAAATTACAGATACTGTTAATATCAACAAAAGGCACAAGTGATCATATTTTGGTGTTGATATAAAGAAAATCATGGTTTCAGAGCCACTTTAAATTTTACGTTACCGCTACCTTGCTTGACGGAGGTATGCCCTCTCCGAGTGCTCTAGTTGCACCTTTTTCACCCTATATGTATTAAAACTTTGATAGTGTAGCTAACAGTATTTTATATGATTACAGAGAAACTAACTTACTAGTTTGACTGACCATGACGGATTTTTTATTATTAACTCAATGAACTATTATAAACTTGTCAAAACTTTTATTGTGGCTCCTGCTGATGCCATCAGTGTTGAGAATAAGAAAAGTAAGGGTACCCCGCTGTGGCACAGCTGGTAGTTATTGAAAGCAGAATCGGTTCCGGTGAAGTATGGGCCCATCTATTGTGTTTTTTATGCTGGTATAATATGTAGCTTACCAAATTCAAATGTATCCTTCCTCGTTAAGAAAGCAATTGTTGTTATGCATGTTCGGTTAGGTTACTATAGAAAGCCTCATTCTGCACCAGCCAAGCCTAACTAATCTATAACAGTTTTAAAGTAAGCCACCTACTACCCACTCCAGCTACTGCAATTCGTGGACCACAATAAAAAGTAGGCCACCTGCTATCCCGGCACCGTTGCGTTTTTACCTCGGTTAAGTTATTTTATTTCTTAGCGGTATAAGGCTCTCTACGACGACCACACAGCCATACTAGTATTCCTAGCCATACTAGCAATTGCACTTAGTAATTCTTTTTGAGGCAGAAGCTATTGAGGGAAGCGACATCTCAATTTAGGAATTTTTTTGGGAGAGGAATGCTGCACGGCAGGACTGGTTACTAACAGTTGGATTTTCTAGAAATGACCATTTCATTGCATACCTTCAGTTTGGAGGTTTTAGTATTTCATTACTCTGATTTTAAGCTGACTATGGTGGGTCTCTTTTTTTTTCCAATACATAGTCTAGTTTCTCACAACGTGCTTGGTGACATTTTTGTTTCATATACTGCGACTGCTTTGCTCCAAGTGTGGCTTTCAGCAAAACTGTACTGCGGAGCAAATAGTTCTGCTTCATTTACCTTTTCATGTGGCTTAACCCTCTCTCTCATAGCGTGGCTTGTGTGCAACATTTCAGATAGTGCTCTTCCTACGAGAAATTGATAGAGAGTGAACGATTAGCTACTTCAATTTACTTCATTTAATCTCCTAATGAACACACGATAACCTTTATATTTGTGTCTTCAAGATCCCAGTGATCACACGAATGGTTCCATTGTATTTGCTTTGTCTGAAGCGCTAACAAGCAGATGCTGAGCTCAGGCATTTGTAAAGAAGTGATTCTCCCTATGAACGACCCCTCTTGTAACCCATCACGTGTAAGCAACATGCATGAGTCTGTATTCTTTCTATCGTCTACTCGTTGCCACAATTGTTTCGCGCATTGAATTTTTTTCTTTCCTCCTCATGGGACATAGGATAGGCCACAGGCCGTAGGGTTAGGTTAGTTTTGGTTCGCCCATCCTATGTTATGGGGAGCAGCACCCCGGGAGATTCTGTAGATTACCTTAGTCATTAGCTAGGCCTTCGGGACGTCTATCTTTCGTGCCCACTTTGCTTCCTTCCACTTTCATACTCCAACTGACGATACATTATTCTGTCCCTCCTTTACTTTCCCGACTTGCTGTTCCCATGCGCGTTGATCCTGTGTGGGAACACCTTCGTGCATGGGTTCCCCGTTTTTCTATCGACATACTATATGTCCCTTCCTTTTCCTCTCTTAGTAGAGCTTAGTACATATTATTTAGGGAGGCTTAAATCTTCTTATAATACCTGTTCCCATGCGCATTGATCCTGTGGGAGACACCGTACAATGGTTTCCCCATTTCTATTGAAATGTTATGTGTCGCTTATTTCTTCTCCTGTTAGGTCACCTTAGTTGTGGAGACGGAGGCTTAGAGTATTCAATAATCTACCGTAATCTAATGATTTGAGTTACCCATTTTTTCAGTCTAATTATGCTTATTGAGCAAGGCTCTTTTGTAGCAGCTCATTCAGTTGCCAGTTAATCTGGCTAAACAAAGTTCTGTGGTATGCTGCGGGCTGCTTATATACCTTGTCAGTCACTGTTGCAGCTGTACGCCCTGCTGCGGAGCTGGTGGAGCGACAGCCTGCCCGTGAGTGTGTGCATTGAGCTGCTGCAGCTGCGGTACCCTGACCCTGTGGTGCGCTACACTGCTGTCCAGAGTCTCGCCAAGTGCCTCACGCCGCAGCAACTGCAGAAGGTCTGTTGATGGTCTCGTCAGTGTGGCGGAGACGAAAGTTGTCAGGGGCCTGGAATCAAGAGTAGTAACAAAGTCAGTACGTTGATCTTGTTAGCTGAATATTTTGTGAGTGAATTCGAATATTTTGGACGCTTGGAGTTCTTATCGACATCGAATACTGGCCGGTCAAAGCAGTGAAAGTCGGACCTTCTACTTTCCTGAATCCGTCACTCTAGTGCTCTCAGTTCGTCCGACCCAAGTCACGCTAGGCCTCGTGATTCAACAAAATATAACATGTGGTAGGCATCCTTTCCAGGTTGACGCTTAGCTTAGATTGAATCTTCGCTCTGTGACGTTTTTGAAGTTTTAAGATACTTTTATCTTGCAATCTGTAATAAAATAAAAAAGTTCTAATGGAACCTCTTGGGTAATGTGGTATTATTGCATGTGCTTATAGCATGCGCTGAGTCCCTTCGTGCCTGTGAGACATTACTGTCCTAGTAATACCATAGCCCTCACGGGTATATTATGACGGGCCCTCTCCCTGTGATAATATACATATATGGGCCTTACGACCCCAGGGGCAAACTCGAGTACCTTTTCTGCAGGAGATGTTGCGTCTGGCTGCAGTTCCTGCTGACGAGGTTAGTATTGTAAAGTTAGGTAGGTTCTCTGTATTTCCTTTTCTGTTCCGCGAGGTGGGCTGTCGATCGAGATAGCGTACCGAGTCCGCGGGATTCTCTCATCTCTCTCGTGTGGAAGGCCGTGAAAGAGGCCGACCACTCGAGTGTCTCCTACTATGCTTTGCGCCTTGTTTTTCCTGCCCGTAGTAGCGCACGAAGGCCACGCGACAAATTTTGTGCTATTTGAATACTACACACTCATCTCTGTTGGAACGCCTGAGTTGCCGCTACGGAGGTTAAACAAAGTTTATAATAATAAGTACTACGAAATTTTGTAGGAGTTATAACAAGCTTTATAACGTTCTATATTAAAAATACCCAGCATTTATTGGGTTGTCACTTCCTCCGGGGTTAAAAGTAGAGCCGGAGTATAATCTTTTATTTTTCAGTTAATGGGTTACGATAGGCTTAAATCAGCGCCGTTATGTATAGCAATAGTTTTGTTTATGCACTAGATACAGTGACTGTGTATTCACCAGAGCAACCTACTCCGAAAACTTTTGGACAAATTACCGGAGTTTTTAGGATAGAGTATCGGATAATATCACTTTTTTGGCTAAAATTTTCTGTTTGTAACACAATAAAGCGCTGTATGAGGCTCCAAGTTCATAACTAAAGATAATTTCAATGCATTAAAAATATTTAGGCAAAAGGTACATCTATTATCTAATCTCTGTATTTGTTTTTGAATGATCAGTGGTTCCTGATGCCCTCTTTTTTGAAAATAAAATCCACTGAACTTCGACCCTCGAATGAACGAACGACCGTTCTTGTTGATGAAATGAACACCGAGTGCAGTCCATTCTCCACAGCTTAGAAAAAATTAGTTTTATTTTGTTTTAGACCAGCGTAATCTGTAGTTTAGTCGCGGTCCATTCGACAAACCTGCACGTTTTTATATTATACTATTTTTGTAATTGCTTCTACTTCTACAACCTAATTAATATTTTATGAATTTATTCAGTGTAGCTGACTGTCTGCAGTATTGTACGTAAGACCTTGCTTTATGCGCAACCATTTCCTGTGGCTGTCTTTGCCTTGTTCCATTCTCATGCTCCTACTGATGATTCTTTATTCCGCTCTTCCTCTACGTTTCCAACTTCCTGTACCCATGTGCGTTTATCCCTTGTTAGAACACCCCCCTGCATGGTCTCCACGTTTCTCGTGACATGTTCTACGTCTCTTCCTTGTCCTCTCAGAACCGCTATTTTGTGCTGGATTAGCGAGGGTTAAACTAATATCACAGTAACAATAGTGTGGCCAGCGTCAGTGAATACTTTCCTTGTATGTTTACAGTACCTGCTGCAGCTGTGCCAGTGCGTGCTACAGGAAACCTACCTGTCCTCACCTCTCCTGCACTTCCTCCTGCACCGCGCCCTCACCAACAGCAGCGTGGGTCATCAGTTCTTCCACCACCTCAAGTGCGTCGTTTCTACCTTGCCCAAAAGTTATTATTGACCAACGTACCATTTTTTTACGCAATTTATACTCAACTAAACTTAATTATGAGCTCAGTTATAAAACTTTCCGGTTTCAAACACAAATCTTCTATTTGTTTTAATTAAGTAAATGACTTACACAAACGCCATTTTTTGGATGCTTTCAATTCTCGGTAGTTCTGTTAGACCGTTAAAACTGTTAGAAATTACAAACAATTATCTACTACTAAGAAAACTCAATTAATTATAGCCTTCAATGAGTTGAACCTATTTCTTTCTTTGTTTCACATACAACTTCTACCTAAGCGATTTGTATGATGTCAGTTGGTAGTGATCGCCATTTTGTAAAAAAAAGACACTCAAAATATTTTCCACAGCTATAAGTTTATACCTGCTAACTGTAACGTGAGACTTGCAAAAACTTAATCTTGCTCTGTAAAATGAGTTTTCAGCTAGGTTAACGTAATTGGCTTCCTTCTAATAGCTACTTGCAACACGATTCAAGGAGACAAAGCCAAAGTTCCTGTCTGACGTGCCTGACAAGTACAAAAAAAAAAACTTCGAAATCTTAATTTTCCTGGCCAATCGAGTGAGCCTCTACGTCATGAGTTCAGTAAATAAAGTTGACCCGCCCTATGTTTATGGGAGGCCGAGCCCCAAAGAGAGCTCCATCGGTTACTTCACTTACGTTTTAACTAACAGACTGCTTTCTCCCGTTTTGGCAGTGCTTTCTTTCTCTTCTTACTTCTGCTGATAATCTGTTATGCTTTTCCTCTTCTTTCCCTTTGTGCTGTTTCCTGCTTGGGTTGCCGGCTTTTCTGGACATAGTACATATCCTTACTTTTTTCCATTCTTGAAATACCGCCTTGTGTATATGAAGGTTTAAACGGACGTATTAGCTAACCACAGAAATGCTGTAATGTTGTATTTTGTGCCAGTTATCGGGGCATTTAATTGCTTGCTGTGTTCTTTTCATTTTCACATTTGAAACACCGTATTGTGGCAAAGGAGACTTGAAAGAATGAATTAACTAACCACAGAAATTCTGTAGAACTGTTTTGTGTCAGATCTCCAAAGATTTCCTTGCTGTGACCTATTTATTTCCACTACTGAAATGCCTGCAGATATATATTATATCTCGGGGAAGGCTTGAACGTGTTACCTACAAAAATGCTCTACTGAATTGTTTTATTAGGTGTCGCGGTGTCTGCGTACGCGTGCTGGCGGTGCTGGAGGCGTACTGTCGAGGCCTCTGCAGCAGCCAACTCACCGCACTCACCACACAAGTGGACATGCTGCAGGCGCTCACTGATATTGGAACGTCACTCGCTCTCCACTCCAGTGCTGACAATAAGGCAAGTAATCCGGATTAATACTTTGAGCAGTTGCCCTTGGTCTGTTGCAGAATCGGCCCGCTGGTGCTAGACAGATCTTCCAAAACGTTCTTTGTTACTATTTGAAAAGTATCTAACTTGAAAAACTGAGTGTTTGTACGTAGTCTTTTCATTTTGAGAATTAGTGTTATTAATGGTGAAGCAATTGTAGATGAAGGCAATCGTATTACTTGGTTGGCTAGAGCGCGATGCCGGTGTTGCCGCCCATCAGATTTGATCCTTTATGACGAGAAAAGCTGTTGGGTATTCCCATTTTCTCTATGTAGTTTTGAATAGATGAGCTTATCTCGACAAAATAATTTTCTTTGTCTTGACTTGGAGAGCTTTGTGCTCGACGTACGTTTAGAACGTATCCCAGAACCAGGGCACTATTTTAATAAATAATTCGCCTTGAGCTAACGAAACGTTAGTTGAGGCGAAAGTGCTTTGTTTAGACGCCGGATGGAAGTTCAACTTCCACTAGCCTCTTGCCCCCTGTGGGCGGGTGGCTCTCACC
>LQNS02000211.1:31093826-31105480 GCA_001587735.2 Parhyale hawaiensis
AAACCTGTCACTACGATGAGTATGATCAACTCGAAATGATCCTCCTGTCTGGAGTTACACAAACAAGTGAGTTGTGGTGCAAACGACAGAGATACTCTGGCTACCGCTCACCACTGCAAAAGTGTTCATTGGAACATTCTAACTATTTTATTAATGACATTACTACCCTCAGTATGAATTGTGTATTGTATGCGGATGACGCAGTTTTCTACACCAATGGTAGTAATTTTCAAGCTGCTATAACTGATATGCAAACTTTTTTAAATGGGTTGTCTGAATGGTTAACTCAAAATAGATTAACTGCCCATTAGAACAAAACCAAATTAATGCATTTCTCTTCCTGTACTCACCAACAGTTGCCACGTATCTTCTTAAACAATAACCTACTAGAGTGGGTGCCCCAAATAAGATATCTTGGACTGATCCTGGATGAAAAGCTGTGTTTTAAGTCACATATTGAAAACATTGGGGCGCAAGCTTAGCAGGATTCTCTGCATATCGGCATAATCTATGCAGCATCCAATTATGTTGATCGTGAATCGTTTTTTTTTTTTTAGTTTACTACTCAGTGGCTCATTCAGTGCTGGTCCAGAATATCTTCGTTTGGGGCGGAGCCCCACGTTGTCACATTCATAAAGTTGAAGTAATATTGAATATTATACCGTAGCTACTTGGTGAATACTACATGTTAGACGTAATGAAAACAAAGTGCCTGTAATGAGTTCCAGTGAAATGTACTTTTCTTTACAAATGTTGCAATCTCCCAACTGTGCATGTTGACATTGAGAAACGCGTTACAGTATTTCAAATTGCAACTCTTCTAAATAAACTTCCTGAGTATTTATTAGATCCTATTTCTGATAATGTCTTCAAAAAACGTTTTAAAGAATACGCCATGCAATTTTATTAGCTTTTGTTTTGTTTTATGTTGCCCAAAAAGTTTAACTTTCAGTGGCTACGCAGATGCATTATTCTTCAGTGTATTACCGTACTACTTTACCAAATATTTGTAATCCAATACTAAGAATGACCGTCGTGTGTTTATAAATACAGTAGCCTATATATATTTATATGTTCGGTGTCACGCTCTTAACGAAATAGATAGGCGGAAATTAGCCCAGGTTGGAGGCTCTGGTGCTCCTCTCAAGCTCTATTGAATGTGATAGGCAGAAAATAGGCCGGGATGCAGAAGATGGCAAACGTATCTTAAGCAGGGACAGTTGAAATTCCAACAATGAAGACATCGCAGGCTTAGTCTGATTTGTACGAGTATTAGCTTCTCCATATATCGAATCTACGGCAGAGTATAGGGCAACCTTATGTCTGAATGCACTTCTTGCATTGCCTAAGTTCAAATTGTAGCACTGAAGATATCTGAAGCTTCCATTGGCACTCTCATGCATCTTGATTTGTAGTTTCTTCCCACAGATGATTTCGTTGCATGAGCTATTCTTCCCACTTTGATGCAATTGTCAACAAAACCGACCTTTGTATTCAAAAGTGCCCGTCATCTGTTAATAAAGAAGATCGAATGTGTTTTCCTCTGTCGAAGCAGTTTTCTCTTCATTGGTCAAAATTTGAGCACCTCAAATGAAACAGATATTTGAGGTGGAAAGATGGTATCAACGGTATCTTTGCTAGCTACCGAGCGAACACATTGTATATAAGCTGCTATTTTAAGTTTGTTGAAGTGTTTTACTCAAGATGTTACTTCTGTCTATCTATATAGAAGACCTTAGGATGACAGGACGACTAAGGATCAATGAAGAAAAGAAGGAAATTAAGAAGCAAATAAGAGAAGAAGAGATTCCGCACCAGCCTAGAGGCATTAGGCAAACATATAAGTTAGTACTATTGGGTGAATTCTTCACGCACGGGTCCACTAGTGTAGTTATTAAGTGTGTCTGTGTGTAATAAACCTATCAAACCTATCATTTTTCCAAATGAATATCACTTGCTGGCCATAGTGAATGTCCCTTGTTTCTTTTATGTAGCTATTTCATAGTTATCATACATATCTGAAGCCATAGAATTAACTATTTTGCTGTTGCAGGTGTTGCAGCACCAGGCTGTGAAGTACCAGGTGCTGCCTTTGTCACCACTCTCTCGACACAGACTAAGTAAGTTCTATTGCCAGCTAATATTGAGCATTAACTATAGTAGGTAGCTATATGTGACATGCCTAGGCAAGATAATTTTCACACATTACCAAACTGAACATTATAGAATCATTACATTCTGTAGCTAATGACAAGATTAGCGCTGATTAATAAATTTAGTAAGATAGTTGAAGGGTTATGCACACACAAGTGACAACACACTGTAAAAGTAATCAGAGGTCTTAATACAAGATATAGCTACCATCCAATGTGTCTTGCCTCTGTGTGGTGGATGGACGCCATTTGGGCAGAGACTTGCCTCTTGTGGACCAAGAGGAATGCCTGGTGGTTTGCCTTCTATATAGGCCAAACAGGGCAAACCTCCTTATACAAGGAGCACTTCCTCGCACGCTTTCTCCTTACTCTGGGGCGCCTCTTGTTATGGTTGCGTCTAACTGCGAGCTCCGTTTGAAGAGGGACGGGGAAGTGGTCTCCAGCACGACAGCGGGCACTGTGGAGAGGCCGCAACGAGATCCTGTGCTTGTAGGAGGCCAATGCCGCACACTAGCCCAACTTCAAGTGCAAAAGAGGTGGGGTAGTTTTAACTCGGATGGGGAGATGGTGGAAAGACAGGTGCCAAGCACTTTGTTGACCCCTAGCCCCGCAATAGAGGGGCCACCAACTCCCTGTGGATAGACGCCAGAGCTGCCTTTGAGAGTGGAGTCCGAAACGACGCCGTCAGTGAGCAAGTGCGACACCGCAGGCCGACATTTTGAGTTTTTGACGACAGGGTATATTTCTTGTCACAACGGCCGCTGGGAGATGTGACCATGTCATGTGGCAGGTGGCTGGGAACAATAGCCTGTAGTCAATATTCCCTGCAAAGGAGTGACTAGATTTGTGGTGACTTGTGGTGGAGACGACTGCAGGACGCCATGCCGTGTAAGCCTGTGGCTACTCACAGGGCCGCATTGGATGAGTTGCAGCTTATTAGTGTAATTGGGGAACCACCCTGGGGCTCCATAGGTGATGACATACCAAATGAGGTCCCTGTATGTTCAACTCGTGCGCCCAGTGTCATCTTGTGGGGAAACCTCCCATCTACACTGTGCTCTTGGAAAGTCACACAGCAACCACAGCCCATCTACGAACTTGTACGCCTTATATCACGAAAACTAAAACCATGAACACAAAAATGAAAGCCAGTTTGGATAGGGTAAATGTGTGCCTATCATCCATGTTTCATTTCTGTGCTTGCAATAGTACTCCTATACTAGGTTGCTAAGATGCCCTATTTCGGAAGTATATTTTTGATGGACGCTGCGGGTACATGGGTTCTGCTGGGTGTCCTCACCATTGGACAATGTTGGTGCACGGCTTAAATCAGCGTTCCCTTCTGTTGGCCCCAGCCAGTAACAGCTAATGCTTTGTGAATGTGGAGTCTAGGGGACACATGATTATGGCTTTCCATGTGGTGTTTAGAGAAGTTTAGTTGGGGTCTCAATGTACGCCAAAAATTCTGAGTTGTCAATGGAGAGAGGGGATTCGAGTTTGCCTCATGAGTGTCCGGGTTGAACATCGGTTTGGTTTGTGGGACTGAGTGCAATAGGTCATTCTTGCCTGCATTGTCGGCAATCTCAGCCGCGCGCGACAAAAGTATCGCGGCTGCATCAGCCACCTCTGTATACTGTTGTGCGACAGTTAAGGCATTGGCATTGGAAGTGGTAAGTAGAGCAGACACCTGGAAAGAGGACATGAAGTGGTTGAAGAGCAGGGAGAAGATCATTTAGCCTAGGGAACGCCATAACGTAGCATCGAGGCGGGCGAGTTTACACATTGGGAAATTGCGGGCATGTTCATGCACTGTCATTATGTTGCTAACGGAAAGGTTAATTCAAATTTGAAGAGCACCATCTTAAAGAGCAGCAGGTCTCGAACCCTTAACAGCAGTGTTAAGATTGTCTGCTTCGCAAATGGAAAGCAGACCATATAACTATATGATGCAACAAGTAACAGTTTCAAGCTCATGATGGATATTACGGCACAGGAAAAGCTAAATAGCTTGTACATTGTCATAACTAGTCAAGTTATTGGCGGAATCACTTGAAAGTGTGCAATAACTTCATGAAAGAGTTCTATTTCATGTTTCTGAAGCCCTATTCATGTTACATATTGTAGCTACTCATAGAATTTTTTTAATGATTTTTTTTAGTGTGCAAACTCGCCCGCCCCAGTCCTTCCCTTGCCCCATCCAATGGGACCCTGAAAATTACTTTAGCCATTAGCTATACCTTTGAAATATCTTTTTTTTTGTGTCCACTTTGCTTCCTTTGGATGTCATACTCCTACTGATCTTATTTTCATCCATTCTTCCTCTTCTTTCCCGACTTGCTGTTCCGATATGCGCTGATCCTGTGTTGGAACACTTTTGTGTATGGGTTCCATGTGTCAATTGATATATCAATGCTGTATAGCTATACCGTATATATGTTCCTTTTTTCTTTCTCTGTAATATCGCCTCTAGAGCGGCGGAACCGCCTCCTGATGTTCTGACAGCAACCTGAAAAGCTTTTCAAAATGAGAGAAAAGGCTTAAGCATCCTACATCCTATTGAAACGCTTGCCAAGACTAATCAAATATACGAAAATTGTAGCAATTTTACACCTGTAAAGCAAGTATCAAGTCGTAAAGGCAGCTCGATCCCCGGGACTAAGTCCTACATGGGGTCAAGTTCACTTACGGTGAGAAAAAAGGCGTGTTTTGGCCCCCTAGGCTTGTCACAAGTGTATTTTATGCTTTAAAATTTTTTATCTTAGGTTGCTAATTATTTGCTATTTCACTGAAAGTGTGTAAATATTTGCAGGTTTAGTAAAGCGGAAGGTGCTTGTACTAGACTTGGATGAAACTCTCATCCATTCACACCATGATGGAGTGGTGCGGCAAATGGTCAAGCCTGGTACACCGCCCGATTTTGTTCTCAAAGTCACCATTGAAAGGCATCCTGTGAGGTTTTTTGTACACAAAAGACCGCATGTGGATTATTTCTTGCAAATAGTAAGTTATCGTTCAAGTAGATACCTTACTTAAAGTTGAATGTGAAGGTGTTTTTTGTTTCTTTTTTCTTCTTGTTCATGCATTAGCTATTTAGGCTTTTTTTCAAATGTTCGTGAGTCAACCACAGGAATCCGTTTTGATAAACCCAATTTTGAATAAATAGTCGAGTATAGCGCAGTTTATAACTTGTGTATTCTAACGTTATGGCCTTTAGAACATTAAATCTATCAAAGGCATATCCTGAGCTAATGTGAGTTCTACAGCTTATGGGGACCGCAGCATTTAATTGATTTCCATTTTATTTTTTATAAAAAGTCTAATCGTCCGATCCCTTCCAAATTTGATACACGTGATGCTGACGCTCTGCTGCACATTATGAAATATAAAGTTTTTCAAAAGTGTTATTAGAAAACGAGTTATGATAAAAAAAAACTTGAAATTTTGAGGGTGGTAGCTACTTGCTTAGAAATTTATCTCGGTGTGTACGCCATGTGCATCAAAATGAAAAACAGTTTTGGAATCCTTACACAGAATAACAAAATATGTTTACAGAAACTGAAAATTATTTCTAGAACTGCAGTTATTGAAGTTTGACAATGGTGAAAAATGAAAAAATGAAGCTTCTAATTAGAAGACCTTGGTTGTAGTACATTACTTTGTAACAAGAAACAAATTCAGCATTTGTGGAACATAGTTTATTAGAGCATTTATTGCTGATGAAAACAGTATACAACACTTTGTGGATCAAATGAACTCATTTGGAATTGAAAGCATTTGAATACAAAAAATACTTACTCTTCAAGAGAGGAGACTGAAAAAAGATCATAAGGAAAACTTCCCAGGGTAGGGCACCTCTGATATTTCCCAGTCCAGGTTTTTCACAAAATAGTAACTGTGGAGCAGATGGTCATGCAGACAAAGTTTTGAGCAGCCACTGCAACCCTAAAGAGGTAAAAGGGGGGGCTGGCCCCGGTGGGGGGTGGTCATCATTTGGAAGGCAAGTTTATTTTTTGACTCCAAGAACTTTCTTAAAATTGGGCCGATCTTGATGAAACTTGGCACAGAAATGTAAAATCGGAAAAGAATGTGGGTTAGCCTCCAGTGCTTTTTCCCATTTCTGCCATTGAAAATGAGTTATTTGAAGAATATGGTTTTGGCGTGAAAACAGTTTTCTTTGAATGACTCGTTTTCTATATCGAAAATGGAAAAAAGTACAGAGTCTAACCCACATTCTTTTCTGATTTACATATCTGTACCAAGTTTCATTCAAATCGGCTCATGAGTAAAAAATCTTTTCAGTAGTGTCCTCGAATTTCACCACAATTTCCCACCAAAGGCTTCAAATTTGATTTTTTATTTTTGTTCCAATTCGAGTGAAACTTGGCACAGACATGTAAAATTGGAAAGAAATGTGGGTTAGACTCCTGTACTTTCCATTTTTGCAAAAGAAAACTAGTTTTTCAAAGAAAACCAAAAAATCCGTTTTCTTCAAAAAAGTGATTTTGTATGGAGAAAACTGGAAAAGTACGCGAGTCTAACCTACCTTATTTTTTTTATTTTACAGCCCTTAGGAGTATATTCAGGCAGGCCCTTTCCCTGACGCAATATGTTTGGGCCTCACGCACCCAAGGGTCCCAAGTGCCTTTTCTGCTGGAGATGTTGCAGCTTGCCCAGTTCCTGCTGATGTTAGTTTTGTAAAGTTAGGAAGGCTCTTTAATTTTTTTTTTTCTGTCCCGCAAAGTGGATCACCGATCGAGTTGACTGACATTTTCTACAGGGTGGGCTACGGAGAGAACCGTCTGCTTGGGCGCTTCTTTCTTCTTCTCTTTCCGTCTTCCATCTCTTGCCCCCTGAGCGCAACGTCGTGGTTCCGGCTGTTAGCCGAGTAAATCATTTTAAAGCGCTATTGATTGTCTTAGATTCGGAAATAGAGGGACAATACCAATACAGTAGCTATAATATTGTTTTTTTCAATTTTATGTATCTGTACCAAGTATCAATCAAATCTGGACATCAATAAAAAACTTTTAGGGAGTAGCTACCCTACGTGACTATACCACTACTACACCCATTCAGTGCCTGACAACTATTCGGCTGATAGCCAAGTGTCATACAGTATTAGAACCAGAAAATAAATCTGGTTTCAGAAAAAGAAGATAAAAAAAATCCAATTTTGACCCTATTAAATGCTGTGGTCCCCTTAACAGTTAACACCTCATGAGTTGATACAATGTAGTGAAATTAGTAATGGGGTTCTCCCATGGGTGTCTGCATTTTTCTGTTGCTCTGAAGGATTTTTATGGGTTTTTCTGCTCAACCTGTCTCCTTTGGAATGACTCCTTAGTTCCCGTAGCCAGTGGGCCGAGAAATTTAGTAAACTTAATATGTGCGTGTGTGGTAGCTAGTGAATTAGTCACGAATTACCGCTGCTGAAATTTTGAACATAATGTTGATCATGCAATTGATATTTTATACCGTACTGTACATTTACTCTGTTTTTCACAATGTTAGCTTTAATGTAATATTATCCTAATCATGCACTTGATATTTTATAGCTACATTTTTCTTTATGACACTAATAAAAGTATCTACAGTGATGTTTCACCCGAAAAAAAAATTTAGAATTCAGTATTTTCATTGAATAGCTACATAAGTTATTAATGAGTTTCACTGTTGTGACAGGTATCTCAGTGGTATGATTTGGTAGTATTTACTGCTAGTATGGAAATCTATGGAGCGGCTGTGGCGGACAAATTAGATGGCGGCCGGGGACTGTTGCCTCGCCGGTACTATCGTCAGCACTGCACGCTAGACTACGGGTCTTATACTAAAGATCTATCTGCCATATGTCCTGATCTTGCCTCTGTCTTTATATTGGACAATTCTCCTGGAGCTTACAGGGCATATCCAGGTAAGTGGCGTCCTTCTGAACTTAACGTTTCTCCTTTATTGTAGTTATAGGCCGTATCCCAGTGAGTGCTGTGTAAGTTACAGTTTTATATTTCTCCTAATTTTACTGACCGTATTCGGAAGTGCTGTGGAGTGGTTACATTTAGGCATTTCTCTGTGGCTCGTTCCGACAGAACACCTCTGCTGGTAGCACCAGACCCGGGTCAGTGCCCAAATCTGGGCATCTTTATGACCATACACCGTACCTACTACAGTTTCGAGGCGTAACCCTCATTACAGACAGATTCGGTGTTGTTTGGAATTTTTTATATTTTTTCAGGCTCGCCTCCCTGTGGCAGCTAAGTATTACCAGCACCATGGCTCCTCACTTCGTTACGACTCGCCCTACTGTTAACATCTCCATGAAGGCTCTGGTCCTGCTGCTGCTGCTGCTGCTCTTTGTTTTACTACTGGTCATTGAGCTTTGTTCTACTACTGGTCATTGAGTTGCGTAATTGCCTTCCCTTGTAAGATTTAACAATGCTCTAAGAAGTTTTACCGTTTTGTGAGTGTTTTTTTTTTTTTTCTTCTTAGTGCCACAATAGGGAGACTCTGTTTGGGTGTGGTCGGCCTATGCCGCCGGCATATTGGATGCTCAATCCTTTGTCTCCTTCTTGTTCTCAGGATTGGAGTAGCAACAGCAGTGGAGACCAGTGCCCAGTGTTGTTTATTTGTGCTTATTGTAAAGTTAAAGGAAATTTTTTTCATTGAAATGGAGGAGTAAATACATGGTAGTCTGCCGTAGTGGCCCTAACAATTCCGCCAAGTAGCTATAAGACTTGGTGGTACCACCAAGCTTATTCTAAGACTTGGTGGTAGGCCCTGGAGTCCCTGACAATTCCACCAAGTATATAACCGCCATAAAGCGAGACCCCCCACAAGATAGAGCGCTTATGTCACCGCCATAGAGCGAGGCTCTCCACTAATTGGAGAGCTCATGATATTACACTTTGAGGGGCAAAATTTTCCCAACTTTATTTGCAGCCCGATTGTTATGAAATTTGTACAGAAAATAGTGTAATTTTAAAGAAGAAACTCATTTTGCTTGTACAAATTTTTGATTTAGGCCTTAGTTTCTGAGTTAATGGGTAATATATATATATATATATATGAATTTTTTTGGAAATTTCAAAAGAATAGAAGGAACTCGATGAGTTTTCATGCTGGAAAAAACAATGACAGTTTTAGAATCCTTGAAAGATTCCTAACAACATAACAGAGCCTAACTTTTGAGCTATAGAGCTGATTTTGGCATCAAAAGAAGTGGAATTTCATTCTCTAGAGATTGTTGCTGCCTGTTTTTTTTCAATTTAGGAGATGAGTTACAATTCAGTTTTATGGAAATAACACTATACAAGCGAATCTTTACTTTTTTTGCATTTTCTCAAGAACTATTTTGAAAATGAAAAAAAAAGACAATCTTTAGAAAATGAAATTCTGTTTTTTATACCAAAATCATCTCTGTAGCTCCAATACTGAACAACTTTCCTTTTTTTTTAGGAGGTCAACCTAGCGATGAGGTTCTCTACTCCCTCGTGGGAAGTTCTGTCAGGCAATTCTCGGTGACGTAATCAGAGCGGTGACGAATAAGCATATGTAGGAGAGGACGTTTTTAAGATAGAAATATTGCATTGGACGATGCGAGTAGAGAGGGTTGAATCCGACCTGTTGAGGGTTTACCCGTCCGAATTGAGGGGAGCAGTTTATGAGGTTGGAGGGCTGACAGGCAGTCACCTTCTAGCTTGTTTCGCTAGCCTCTATTTTTATACATCTAGTAGAGTGCATTAACGACGTCAAGACCTCATTTGCGATGACCATCTATCACCTTAGCTGTAATTGAATTATAACTGAGTCATCTTGTGTGTCTACAACTGTCTCTGTGATTCCAAAAATACAAAAAAAAATGAACAACACTGAGTCGTGTATGAAGCCTTTTTACGTAAATTTACGAAGCTATGTTCGGAACAAAATAACTCTTCATTAGATCTTCCAAAAAGTCATTAACAGCAGCAATATCAATAAGACATTAGCAACTAACGTAGCTCGACCTAGCAACCACTTAGCTTCCTTGCCTTTTCATACTCCTACTTGCTCATGCTTTATCCTGATCTTCCTCTTCTTTCCTGATTTGCTGTCCCCATACGCATTGATCCTGTGTGGGAACACCTTCGTGCATGGGTTCCCCATATTTCTATCGTCATACTATATGTCACTAGCTTTTTCCTCTGTTAGATCGCCGTTGTTAGGGAGACGGAGGCTTAAACTACTCAATATAATAATAAATGGACCTAGCAACGAGCTTTCCTTACCCGTAGCTCTGCAGAAGACATAGATTGGAATTAAGATTTCACATAAGTTCACATTTTTATCAGTACTCGCTGGTCCTCACACTGGGAAGGAGTCCACACAGCAGGCCGGGTTTGTCCTCGAGGAGAGGCAGTGAGTTATAAAAGTTCAACTTTTTTAACTCTCCGAATCTATTCTTGAACCGTAGTCAGTGCAGGTCTGCGCAAGATTGCAGAGACCTCAGAAAAAGAGTTCTTACGATACATCCGAGGATAAGTCCAGTCTATCTAGGGGCAGGTAGGGAATGATTTTTGCAGACCTGGTTGGCTGGGCAGATCTATGTCCACCCAACAAGCAGTACAGGTTCAGCCTGTATCAGCATAAAATCCTGAAGGGGGACTACTAGTAGGTGTCCGATAGTAGTACAGTTAAAACTTCTAGGAGCTGCGTTAAAAATGCCGGTTAGTTTCCCAGAGCGTTTACCATAGAGAAACCCTAGTTCTCCCCGAGTAAAGGTTTCCGGGGAGAAGAAAGCTAGTGTAAGATACTCTAGGTCGAGCAGGAGGTTATCCCCGAGGTAGAAGGAACAGGGAAACTCGAGTTTCCCAGGTTGGGCCTGCTTAGACTCACTCGTACAGACCTTAGCTTTTGGCTACTTGAGGAGGGGTCAAGTTTGGCTGCAATACAGGTTTTGTCCACCTTTGTTAGAGAGTTCCCCCCACTAACATAGGAAAACGTCTCTAGCCAAAGTGCAGCAGAGTAAGGCACACTTCCCTTGGGCTGCTGGCCGAGCCAAGAAGTATAGATGAGGACCATCCACTAGTTACGGAATGGGGCCCTGTAAGAGCAGGTTAAATTTGCTCCGCCTAAAACAGGGCGACTGTGACCTTAAGCCACAGTCACCTACCCAGTCAGGTTCAAGTAGTAGCTGCTGAAAGCTGAAGTAAAGATATATACTAAAATGAGTTTGTAACATGCTTTTAGATAGTGGGTGGGTCACCAGGAGGAGACTGGACTCAGGCAGAAGCCTGGAATGATAGGTGCCTTTGTTCCGGAAAATCGGAGACAATATCTTCTCAAATGAACTGACCAAGATCCCTTCGGGTCCTACACCAGAGCCTCAAATGGGCTCATGTCAGGAGTCTAGCTCATTGGAGATTCTAGGTGTCGTCTTTGATGGGAAGCTCACTTTTGAGCCGCATATTAGAAGGTTGGTGTCACGTGCTTCCACTAAGATTGGGCTCTTGCGTAAGGTGAATTCTGTGT
>LQNS02000211.1:31105954-31145575 GCA_001587735.2 Parhyale hawaiensis
TTGCTGGATTTCCTTTAGCAGCGTTTTGGGCTTCCCGGTGTTGCAAATACTTCATTTGGGTTGTATTACCTGTCCGTGGGAGCTCAAGCGTGAAGTTTTAATAATAATAATAAAGTAAGTCCAAATTATCTACTCACTCACTACTCACAAGGTCCTCATCAAGGGTTCCTTTTGACCTTGGCTGAAGAGGGAAGGGTTGCTTAACCTTAAAAAAGAAATTGAGGTCAGTACAGGACCCTCCCGGAGGGTCCCGTCAAGGTTTTGCTCTTCTACAACAGTGGAAAACACCTTCGTTATAAGAAATCTACCTAAACTAGCCAAAAAGGAAAAAGTCTACAACAGTGGAAAACACCTTCGTTATAAGGAATCTACCTAAACTAGCCAAAAAGGAAAAAGTCTTGCCCCTGGTTAGCGTCTACCGGACATCAGAGGTTTTTGTTCCCGAGCCTAGGAGGTGACAACCCTCTCAGTCGGCTCAGTGAAAATGCTACTTAGGGAAGTTCAGTAATGAAAGTATAAGGTTCCTGGAATTAGGAAGCGGCTTTCTTGACTTGACCTGCTCCACCGAGCAGAGAGTTCAGAATGCTGGTTTAGTGTGGATAAGATAAGGCTGTAAGCCTCCTACGGGTTCTCCCATCGGGAGCAGAGACTACGCTGGGAAAGACAAGCCCAGAATAATTCTGGTCTACAATAGGTAGTCGTCCCGGAAAGACACCGATTAAATATGCTGAAGGCGGAGCAATGGCTCAGGGCTCTTGTTGAAAAGCCAGTGCTCTCGGAATTCGACCACTGCTACATATGGTCAGTTTTCAGAATGACTCGAAGCGGGATCCAGAAAGGACTCGAAAGCCTTTCCGTGTCTGGAAGGAACCAGGCAATAAGGAATACATCGTCCCATAGGGTCCAAGAACACCTGAGTTACAAACGATTCTACTCGCTGGCTAATATCTCCAGAACCTTCAGGTAAAGGTTGAAAGCAGCAAGAATCCGGGTTAGAACAGTATTCTCCTAACAGGGTTTTTCTCCATAGATTGTTCCGAGACAATCCAGTAAAGGCAATTTGTTATTTATAATCTATCCTTTGAAAGAAAGTCAGGGGTAAGGCAAGTCAGTGAAGATGGTTGCCAGATACCCTCGAGGTTAGATGTAACTTACAGTCACTATCTTGCCCTTGTTGAAAGAGCTGGATTGTCTAAAGGAAAAGTCAACAAAGAGGGAAGAGAATAAATTAGTTCACGTCAGGATCATTTGCACCAGCAACTCAGGGGGGCCGTGAAGTTCCTCGCTGTTGCGCCGTGGGTATGTCGGTGTCGGTGACACAGAGATGTTGTGTCGGAGCGAGCCACTGAGAATGGATAGTGTTGCAACGAATTCTTCTCTGTGACGAGCGAAGACGAAACGCCTCTGGAGCATCAAACAGACCCAAAGACCTTCGGTTCCATGGTCTAGGGTGATGTTGACGTATTAGTGCGCTCGTCGTGCCAAAATGAGGAGTGATACAGGGCCCCTGAGGTATCAGGTGGGCGGGACCTAAAAAAAGATGAAACACCGAAGCTGTCTATAATGAGGGTTACGCCTCGAAACAGTCTAAACTACCATTTAGACGGCCCCAGAGTTGGATGCTGTCACGGGTCTGGTGCTACCAACACAAGTGCTCTGTCTTTGCTCGCCACTGAGAAAAATTCGTTGCAACACTCTATCATATTTACAGAAATGCAAAGTTGAAACCAATGTAGTAACCAAAATTTTGTGTTTTCAGATAATGCTATCCCAATTAAGTCATGGTTTAGTGACCCTTTAGACACCTCTCTGCTCAACTTACTGCCAGTGTTGGATGCACTTCGGTTCACAGCGGACGTGCGGAGTGTACTTTCTCGCAATTTACATCTCCACAGATTGTGGTAGTGCTGGTGAGTGACAGTAGTGGGTGTGTTGTCGTCTTTACTGTATGTGATGTTTTGTTACCTCCTTTCAGTTTCTCATGTAAACTGATGTTGCCTCAACTCGTCGTTTGTGAAAGAAAGTCTTCTTACAGCCGTTTCACATCTTTCCATCGATCTACTTACTTGAGTTAGTCTTACCATATTTTTCTACATCAACTAAACTTTCTCAAGAGCAATAACTACTGTATTTTTAGTAAAAGATTGAATGAAGCACTGAATTATTACGTTGTTAATTATGCTGTTTTGGTATTCTAAAAGCTATATGTTACTAAAATTTTTTGTATAATTCAAGTGTTACTTTGGAAGTTCCATCCAGTTATCATAATTTTCTTAGATATCCAATACTTAACTTCGCTTGACGCCATCATCATTAGCATTTCGCCTGTTTTGCGTCATTAATGTATTTTCCTACAGGTCTAGCTTCATATTGAGTTGCGAGAGTTGTAGTTTGGTTTTTCCTAAAACAAATGATGACGACCCGTTTCTTGTCGGAAGAACAGTTGTCTTGTTTTCCATACCATCTTCTACTACCTGAAGTAGGTAGTACTCACCTCAGAGCCCTTAAAGAGGATTCATGGTGAGTCATTTCTTTGTTCCCTAATGTGGAAGTAACATCTTGATGTCTCAACAACCGTGGGATAGATATCCAAACCTAGATGCATACCCTTACCTAGAGGGTGTATGGAATCTTTTGTTACAAAGACAGCAGAAATTCTGACAGCTGACAGCTTTGAAGTCGAAATTTCATTTGGGTGCGAAAACCAGGTCTCTAAATGTCTGAACCTATGGCACCTCGCTTCGTTCTCCCATCCCACTTGAAGCTTCAGACAGACCTTCATCCTTTAGATGAACGCACTCGAGGGTCCTTAACAAACGTACGTGTCTCTGGGTGCAACCGTGCAAGACAGATGGCCATGCGGAAACCTGTCATCGAATTTGAATATACCGGGTACTGAGAACTGGGACCTCACTGTCCCCTGAAATTTCATCTCCACGTTTGTTCCTAGTTGAATTATGGTAAAATAACGTCACACCTAACAAACCTCTGTGGGGAAGAGTGAAGAACCTCACCTTCCAAACTTTCAACAAACAGCCTTGCAACAGCAGACACCTGATACTGAACTCGTAGCTTCCCTTCAGGGAGTTGTGAACTCTAGGGTCGGTGCGAGTCAACATAGGTTAGGAAAGCTCACCTCTCAGGCAGCAGTCACGGGATAGTTTTGACTGGAAATTAATTGTTGGTTTCCAACCTTGACAACAGATTTCAAGAGTTCCAGATAGATAGCAATACCACATTATTAATCTCTGACCAAGGGACCTTGATCTAACCAGAGTGAGGTATTTACGCTCAAAGAAATCAGAGGAAGGGGAAGCTAGTGCACAACCCCCTTAGCCTACTGCGAACTCGTACCTTTTTCCCTCTCCGCATCCGACTACTGCGATGCGGCTGTCCAAAGAAATATGGAATCAAAGCTATCTTAACCTCATCTCTCTAGCAGCAAGGACTTCATGTTAAGTAAATTTTCATAACCGTTAGAAGTGAGCCCCTCACCACCTTCCTAGCCAAACAACATGAAAGCGGTAAGGTACTTTTCAATCCCAGCCATGGCTCCCACAAAGCGAAGCTAGACTATCACAAGGTGTATACAGAGAACTAAAGAGGCTAAAATCGGTAAGGTGCTAAAATCAAGTGAAAGATGCTTAAAAAAAAAGTTGCCCGCGTCATTTGTAGTCATTTCTGCACACGTTCATTCAGAATGCCTGCTCTAACGCAATTAAATTGAATTGAGAAAAGAATATGTCACTATGTATCGAATTATAGTTACCTACTTGGGATGGTAGCTACTACTTAGTAGTACTTGACATACATGTTTATGGGCTTATGGGGAACCTTACCTACGCCCAAAAAATCTTTCAATTATCGAAATTTGTTTTTTACCGCTAAACATTAGCAAAATTTTAGACAGTGTAACCATAAGTCGCTACAATAGGGGCCGGGAGGTGACGTTTTTTGTAACACTTCATTTTTTGGCTTCAAAAACTATATTAATTACCCGATCTTTATGAAACTTGGCATACATGTGTAACATTGAAAGAAAAAATGGGGATTTGACTCCTGTGCTTTTGTCAATTTTCGCCATAGAAAATGAGTTACAGAGAGAAAATGGAAAAACCGTTTTCTTGGAATAANTTTTATGGAAAAAATTGGGAAAAGTACATCAGTCTAACCGAAGTTATTTTCAGATCTTCAAAATCTGTACTAAATTTCATTCAAATCCGTACATGAAAAATTATCTCTAGTCGTATTTTCCAATTTCATGTAAAAAGTTTCCCGCAAACAGGGTTCAAATTTGATTTTTAATTTTTGTTCCGACTTTGAATGAAACTTGGTACAGATGTGCAATATCGGGAAAAAATAGCTTTAGACTCATGTACTTCCTCCCATTTTGGCCATTGAAAACGAATTATTCACAGAAAACGGGTTTTCCGTTTTTCTTTGAATAACTCGTTTCAAGGCGAAAATAGGAAAATATATATATGAGTCTAACCCACATTCTTTTCCGATTTTACCTATCTACCAAGTTTCATCCAAATCGGTACATTAATAAAAAGGTTTCCTTTTCAGTCTCATTCTCGAATTTCACCACAATAAAATTCCAACCGAAGAGTTCAAATTCGATTTTTCATTTATGTACCTATTTGAATGAAACTTGCTACAAATATGTAAAATAGGAAAAAAATGTGGGTTAGACCCTTGTACTTGTTCCCATTTTAATCAAAGAAAGGAAACGAGTTATTCAAAGAAAACGGAAGCACAAACGCTCTTGAAGTTTATTTTTCCGACTTCTAAAACCTATTAGTCCTACAATTTTTCAGCTACAGGATGATTTTGATCTCAAACAAGGCAAAATTTGATTCTCCAAAACTTCTCGCTTGGGTTTTTTTTGAATTTCGAATTAGGAGACCAGTGTCTGCTAACATTTTTGACTAATTTTCTTTGTTTTTCAATTTTCTCCAAAACTAAATCGTAATTCAATAAAACCCAAGAGAAGTAGTTGAAGAGAATCAAATTGTGCTTCGTTTGATATCTAAATCATCTCTGTAGCTCAAAAACTAGGACTAGTAGGGTTTTTCACTTCTTCGTTTCACTCTTTTACCGTTTTCTTTCTATAAATCGTTTTCTATGGCGAAAATGAGAAAAAGTACAGGAGTCAAAAGGTATTCTTTTTTAATTTACATATGTATACAAAGTTTCATCCAAACTGGTCCAACAATAATGAACTTTTTTTTTTTGTTTTTTTTTTTTTGGGGGGGGGGAGGGTCCCCTTGAAAAGCCTTGTATTCTGCACCTATCTCATAAATTGAAATGAGAAAGGTGCTACAATTTTGTCTCTAGGGGGGCTAAAAGTGCTGTAATATGAAATAGACAATCTAATACACCTTGTATCATACATTCTATTTTATTATTGTAAAAGAACGGCACGACCCTGTCTGTACGCCTCCAAACTACCATTCCACCGCCTTGACCAACTCCTGCCTTAGCGGACAGTTGCTCTCAATTGGGACCAGTGACTCGACAACTACTTTTAGCTTTCTTCACCATGCCCTCAGTCACTTGTCTCTCCACTACACCTTACCTCGTATCCTTCCCTAACTGAGCTGCACTGACGCGTGTCACGTACCTGCCAACAGGCCGAAACTTGAATCCCCTTTGACACGTACTTACATCGCTTCACTTCATGGTTAATACATAAGAACCCTTTTCAACCATGCTAGTTCACTCTTGTACTTGTGTGCACAGTACATACTTCGGGTGGAACTTCTTTCCTTACCTAACATCTCTGGACTCCAAGACAACTCATCATTCTAGCCGAATATGTTAACATGAGTTTGCAACAAACCTCAGTGTTTGTGTTGTTCTTTGCCATCGCTAGGATCCACCAATGCCAGCTCGGGCAGCAGGCATGGGCAAAGGAGAGAGAAAGTCAAAGAGAGGAACAGAAGCGAGGAAATGCGCCGCCTCAAGTGGGTCCAGCCACAACCTCCTCACCAAAAGATCAGTGGGGTAGGTAACTAGGACATGAGAAACGGTGACCAACTGTCTATTCACCCAGTCCACAGAACTGACCAGAGGGATCATCAAGCCATCTCACTCGGAACTCATTTTTCGCTACGACCAAATGACGGCCAGAGCATAGCTGAGAGAAGATATATAGATCAGAATGGTATTGGCAGGAGAGACTCATCTGCACAGAGAGGAGAGAATTGATAGCCAAGAACCCTACTGGGGGATATGCAGCTGCTGCGGCAGTTGTAACTGCAAACGTATGTAACGAACTCGGGGCAGCACGGTATTGTTCGGGATTGGACGTGGTAAGAATCCCATCTGTGAGAAGCGGAGTAATACCACTTCAAATGATGATTGAAAAGTATTTCGTATGCGGTGGGGTCCGGGAAGAGCCGTGATTGTACCATGAGCTGGATGATGTACCCGAGAAGCACTACAGAGATACTGTTCTGTCAGCGACCTCAGGCTGTCGCCATCTGGCAGGGTTGAGGTGTCCTGATGGAGGTGATACGCTAATGCCATGCGGTGGGCTCCAGTGACTATGCATACAGTTGCATTTTGCACCACATGCAGCATGCTCACCGCAGTTCTTGAGACATTAGGAAATCAGATGAGCCGCATAAAGCATGACGCTTATAGTGATGGCCCGGTAGGTTAGTAATAAGGTCTCTTTCTGTTGTCCCATTTTCCGCCCGTCACTGTGGAGAGAATCAGCAAATGAGAGCAGCATCGAGCATAGCTCGCGTGAGCAGCAAAATTAAGGTATGGGTCAAACACCGCGCTCAGAATTTTGGGTTGGCTTCAGGGTTAGTTTGACTCACCAATCTTGGTTTCTGGGTCCAACCTGGATTGATGATAGTCTGACGTAAACAGAATGGAATGTGTATAGGGGGAGAAACAGTCTAGGCTCTCTCCCGGACCAGGCCTCAATAGCTGGAGCATGGCCGACTGGTTCCTCGCTGCCTCCGGAACTCTTAATAGCGGGTGATAGGACACTCACATCGTCGGCGTCAGATGAAGTGATATTGCTAATATGGGGAAAACCGTTGACTTAAAAGTTGAAGAGGAATGGCGAAATGATTAATCCCTGTCGGAACCCCCCTCCATGCATGGGGTGAAAAGGCGATTTTTTACCCGCCTACAGGCAGGAAACGCGGCGCCCCCGTAAATAAGCAGAGATCCATCTGAGAGGTTAGTAGATAAGCCTTAAAGCGTGATCTGGGAGAGCAGGTGGTGATGGGAGACAGTGTCGAAGGCCTTTGAAAAATCCACTCTTCAACCTATAAACAGAGTAGGGCGCCTATATTGGTTAAACCCCAGTACAATATGTTGGACGAAGGGCTGAGGTGGTCGACCTCATAGGGTGGAATCCATGTTGGGAGTCAGCCACCTCCAAGGATTCCGCAAGAAGTGGAAGACGCATGTGCTCAACGATCTAAACCGCTAGCCAAAGTACGGATATCGGGCGGTAAGATATACTGTGAGAGAGTGGTTTGCCAGATTTAGGAATGGAGATATTGTTGGCGGCCGTCCAGCCCCTCGCTATGTTTCAGTGAGTCAGGGAAAGGTTGAAAAGTGGTCAGCAATAATAGACCGTGGGGGGCAAGGTGCTTGATATGTGGGAGGGGGGATCAATCCGTCGCGGCTTGAAACCGAGGAATTACAACACGCTCAGGTGGAGGCTTGTACTTGCTGGAGGGTATAAATACTTGGTCGTGGCCCAGAGGCAGCTTATGAATCCTTCTAAGAGCCCGGATTCGTGGCGGATGTGTTGCTGGGCCCATGCTCATGAACTACTTGTAGAAGCCGGTGGCTACTGCACGAGCAGATGACAGCATAGTGCCGTTGAAAGTAATGGGGCTGGTTAGGGGCGGCATATTTGCTTCTACCCGACTAGGTACGAAGAATCCATAGTTGGGAGGGGTGGGATCTTTGATCGCACCGATCCACTGTGTCAACCCATGTCTTCCTGGCACAGGCTAACAAAGCATTCGTGGTGCGGAGTGCGAGATCAGGAAAGTTGGGGTGATTGGGGTATAAAGTTTGAAGCTCATTCCGCTCCTTAATCAGTACCTTGGCCCCGCCTGAGTGAGCAGGGTTATTTGGTCGCGGACATCTTGCTGCGATACAGCGCTTTTACGCCTCTAGTAGCGTATTTCTGAACAATTTCTCACCCTGCGCACAGGAGATGGGGAGTTACAGCTCTCGAAAGATTTCTTGATTGAGGTCAGTGAAACTCTCACAATTGGCCTTGTTTTAGTTGATGGAGATTTTCTGGGATATAAAGGTAGGAAGTGGAAGATGGTCAAGAAGAATCGTAGTAGGTAAGTGGTCGAAGTTTAACTTGATGTAGGTTGACCATGTAGCCCAGCGAACCAGATGAGCTGAGGTGATTGGCAAATCGGGAGAAGACGTGCGTCCTGCTTCGGGTAGCTATAGGAGTATCTTCATTCACACAGAGGAAGAGATGGAGGGCGCCTCAAAAAGGTCTTCCTCTCTGGCCGTCACTTCACCGCACTCCGAGGCGCTCTGCAAGCCTGGGTTGATGGTCGCTCAGGATGATAACATCCTCAATGCTAGAGACAAGAAAAGTCAGTCCTATCATGTAGAGGGCACGATGTGGTGGGAGAGATGTAAATATTAATAATGATAATGGGTTTGTACAAGAGTCGAATGTCCTGATGTTCCAGTGTAGCATCACCGGGGACTGAGCGAAGGACCAACAAGGCCAAACCACCCCCGCGGGACAATCTGCCCTAATTAGATTGTAATTATGAAAGGTAGGCAGGGAGACTCAAGTGTGAGCTTAGTCTCCTCTATAGCCCTGACCAGGATCTTTTCCGCGGCCTGGAAGTCCTCGAGTTTATTTCTAATATGGCGTAAGCCATTGCAGTTAAACTGCAAAAAGCGAACCAACCGTCCCTGCCCAAGCTGGAGGCGGTAGTGAAAGCTGACTCGGTGTCCGACAAACTGACCGGCCAACCCGGGGCGCACTATCGTCTCTCACGACGATTTTGCGTTCACGTAAGCTTTCCTGCGCGCGCCACCACTAAAATAAACTACCTAGGCAAACCTAGCCTAACCTTTTCTAACCTTACCCAACCCAACCTAACCCAATCTAACCTTATAACCTTACCTAGCCTTACCTCATTACCTAACCTAACCCAACTTAATCAGCGATACAGCGAGCAGCGCGGCGCTCCAACCTGAACGCCGCTCATGCGCACATGATCTGCGTACACAAACACGCTCACAAATCGTCGTGAGACACGATAGCGCACCCGGGGCACAAGCTGAGTATGTCCGGTCCGGAGAGTAAGAGGAGGGCATGGCAATGCCCGAGCAGCGCTTATGTACGTAGCGTCTGCAGCTGGCGCAGGGAAAGGCCCATCCTCGTTGGGAAATCTTGCCTGAGCAAATGGCCCGAGGCCAAGGACTCGGTTTGGAGTTCACGTCTCCACAGAGAAGAAGCAAATAAGTTAGCAAAGGAGAAGGGGTGCAGGCCTAATTAAAAGGCACATCTAGGCTAGAAAGAGGATCCCAAAGAGAAAAAACAACAAGCGAGGCCGGGAGGGGGGGAGAGAGGGGCTAAGGAATTAAGGAAGGACCCTACAATGGTGTGTGTTCTGTTTGGCCCATCCAGGCGAAGACCACCACCAAGCACTCCGCTTGGTCTACCGGCGACGCATCCGCAGTCCAGATAGGGTGCTCTGGACCTATGCAAAATTTAGCAAAAAGGGTTTAGAATCATGGAAGTTCCTCTATTTCTAGGTCCAGGCTCATTCCTACGGTACTAATTGGTTACCAGAGATTTCTATTATGACGGGGCTAATCTTGTAATTTCAACAGAATGCCCCTTCAGTAATATTTATCCAAGCAGAAATTAAGGGAAATGAAAGAAAAGTCACTGTGGCACGTTATAATATTGATTAGTGCAAGTAGCGTACATGATAGTTTGAACAAGACTATCACCTAACAATGAGAGGGACCCTAAAGATCCCACTCTCATTCAACTAGACTAGACATTAAATACACTGCAACTTATTAGTGCCCGTGGATTTTAATAGCTCCCTTTCCTAAGTTTGATGACATCAGACACTATAGGGCGCATCATGTCGACGCCGTGCTTCGATGTGAACCGCATGTCCGTGCAACTTATATGTCGATGGGTTTTCCCAGAGGCCACAAGATCCACTCAAGGAATGGTTAATATCTACACACGTCTCGCTACTAACTCACACCAACAAAGTCTGCCCACTCTCGGTTTGTATATCCTAAAGCAGTAGAGCTCTGGTAGGTTAGGCCTATCATTTTATACTAAATATGTTCCTACTGCGTAAAGTTTTGCTAGGCTACTTAGCCCAATGACTTCTGATCATCATAAACTACGATTCTTCTCCCCTTAACTGTGGTAATTAACTCGCACAATAATGTGAAGTTTTCTTATAAAGCGCCAACTACACACAGGACAATTTAATATAATTCAAGAAGCGCTAAGTTTTTATTACATTAAGATGAGGACACAGTTTTACATTGTCTACTAAGTAACTCAAACTTCAACTTTAAGAACGATTAAATAAATTTTAACTACATCAATTTTTTTTATAAACATTTTGTAATTTCATTTAGAAATTTAGAGTTCTTGTATTCTTCTAATAATGCTAAAATTTTAGTCCCAACACGAGTTCCGGCGAGATACAAGGCCCAGTCCAGACGCAGAGTGAAGCTTCAAGTTTTAATAAGCCCACCGTCTTCTAATAATAGTTACTGATGTAGCAATTCAAGTTCAATAGAAAATAATGAATTAAAATGAATTAATTTATCTAACCATTATCGTCATCAATATTGGTAATAAATTTTGCTTAGTTAATCGTCAAAGAATTACTATTTGTTAATGAATCAAAATATTCCTATTTCTGGTGAAAATTAATCGCAATCAAATAGCACTAGATACGTTCTTCCTACTTGAGAATTTGGGTCCTACGATGAAGACGATTACCAGCAATTCTGGGTCAGTTTACAATAATTATAGAATAGCAAAACAATATAAGTGGAAGTTTCCACCCGCCAGGCACAGTTAGGAGATCTCAATCCTTGTCCATCTTCAACAAGGCAACATAAGTAGTCCAGTTAAATTCCACCATGGCCGGGAGAAAGCTCCAATAACTGTTGCATCCGAACTGATGACGCCTGAGCCCATAAGAAAGTTGCCGACAAGCGAAGCGTAAATCCCCAGCAACGCCCTCTGCGGCAGCTGAAATGGAAGCACAATAATTTAACTTCCGTTGAGAGCAGAAGTGTCAAGCTGAAAAGACCGAGATTATACTACTTAATTACCTAATCGGAATTTAACTCAGTAGTATCAAGGGTCCTAAGTTAAATAGACTTGTAGTGCAATCACGCAGAGCTTTAATATACCTATTTCATTATCTTAAGAGAAGTTGTAATCAGTAACATCCTTAATCCCCGGAACTTATAACCCCTTAACACACAATGACCATGAATTCACAAACCGAGAAACGAGACACACCTCCAGAGTGAAGATAATATTACGCATTGCGCACCAACGAAGCGAGAGCAGAGGGATCAGGGGGGGGGGGGGGTTGTAGAACTGCAGTCAACACGGTTGGTAACCTCCGGATGATTCAAAATTGCCGCGAGTTTGTACTGCAATGAAATTAGTACATTTATAACCCTAAATAAACGGATTCAAAACCTACTCTGGTAACTAAGCTGTCAACAATATCTCCATTTAGGAATTGTTAGACATGTATACACTAACAGAACCAACCTATAACGTTTGTCCTCGTAAGAGTGGTCTTCAGTTGAGAAGAGTCTGCTAGGTATTAGCCCACTGCTTATAAGAATTGCCGAGAAACATTAATATCATTCTCTCAGACAGCTAAAGATAGAAGATTATAGTAGAAGGATTCGCTAGTTGAAGTCTCGGCCATCACGAAGAAGGGTTCAGTCAAACACAGCAACAGGTACATAGGTGCAAGACTAATTTTAAGCCCCTCCATAATACCTACCTAAACTCAAACGTTGGAGAGAATGATCCGACTAAGTTTTACAAAGAGAAGTAAATATTCATTTTGACAGGCGACCGGAGGGCGAACACTACAAGAACCGCGAAGGAAGAAATAGAAAGCAGGTAAATATTCCAGGCCGCTCTGGAGATGCTAAGAAAGCCACCAGGCTGTTAAACTTCCCTTTCATCTAGGCGCAGAGGGACCATCCAAGCGGTAGCACCATCCTCAGCGAACACTCCTATCTCACTGCTGCCAGGGTTCCACGGACATGCGGTTAACACCGAAGCACGGCGTCGAAATGATGCGCCCTCTAGTGTCTGATGTCATCAAACTTAGGAAAGGGAGCTATTAAAATCCACGGGAACTAATAAAAAACTATCCCGCAATGATAACTGTCCACACTTGAGTGGCTGACGGACACTTCCAATGTTATCCCGTAAAAACAGTCTTTATAGAATGTAAGGCGGACGCTCTAGGCTCTACTGGTTCAGAGCACTCCTGTTCCGCTGTGGGGGTGAAAACGGGAGTGGGGCAACGACGCAGTTCTTTACGTGACTTCTATGGGATTTCCTAAAAAAATTGAGTGAACTACATTTTGGGACATTTCGATAAATAGAGTTATGAAGGAAAGATGTCAGGGGTGCGGGATTAATTATGCTCCGCGCCTAGACAGAGGTCTGCCTACCACGGAGAGGCAGGGCACGTCGGAATGGCTCAATGTTTCTGAATCTATCAGACCGAACAAACACCTTTCGAGATCTACCTCAAACAATTCATTTAGCACCTAGAGAATTGAGTGATTGTTCATGAGCCCTCCAGCTTCTCTTTGCACAGGTCCTCTTAGATAAGAAACTGTACATCCGTCACTGCTCGATAGTGTCCCTTACCTTAGCTATTAGCTAGGCCTTCGGGACGGCTGTCTTTCGTGCCCACTTAGCTTTCTTCCCATCTTTTACTCTTACTGATCTTTTCTCATTCTGTTCTTACTCTTCTTTCCCGACTTGCTGTTCTCATGCGCGTTGATCCTGTTTGGGACCACCCTCGTGCATTGGTTCCACGTATCTATCGTCACGCTATGTGTCCCTTGCTTCTTCCTCTGTTAGATCGCCGTAGCTGTGGAGACGGAGACTTGAACTACTCAATATAATAATAATAATCGATAGTGTCCCATCAATTTTGTCTGCATCAACGATATATACATCCCGAGAGTTTCCTATACGTGCTCAGCATTCCTCCCATCGATGTCTACCGTCTCCAACTTGAGATGTACAGTAGCACGCTGGTACTACTAAGCCTTCAGCTCTCCTCGACAGGAGCACAGGAAAACGATAGGCCTAGTCTTCCATGTCAACCCCAGAGTTGGTGCTTCTTAGACCGGCTGCACACTAACAATTTTCGTTGCCGCTAGGAGTTTCGAGGCAACTCAACTTATCCGCGACACAACTTCAGCTTGCACGAAATTTAGCTGCTTCAAAAATTTGCAAATATTTCAGTCGCTACAACAATTTCTACACCCTAGCGAGTGGCAATGTTGAACTTTCAACGATCGCTCATAATTATGAGCGGTTGGTGTTCACAACGATTGGTATTTTAAGAATTATAGCACGATGTTCATAGACGTCATGCTGAAGTCGCGGCCACGGCTGCGCAGTCGGATAAGCTAAGTTGCGTCTAGGCTGCTAGCGACAACGAAAGTTGTTAGTGTGCAGTCGGCCTTAGTCCTCCTGATCAACCATCGTGAACAACTTTTCTGAGTTTCCTTCCTCTCTTAGTGCGGCTCTAGCTATTCAGTTCCTGACCCGGAAGTCATTCGCCTCACTAGCCTTGAAATACTCATATACTATTCCCTTAGTGGGAAGATTAGGCTCTACTGTCTTCCACGGAAATGATCTGCTAACAAACCATAAATGAAGAGGACCCTATAGAACCATCAGATTCCTGAGATTTCGACTCGACGTAGCACATTATAATGAATTATACCAAGCAGTATTAGTACGCATGGACACGCACCTCCAGCATTTAATGCTATTGTTAAGATTGGTTATCGCCATGTCCTTTCTTCGTGCCTCGCCTACTATCTGAGGTACCCAATTGGGCCACTTGCGTAATGAATACCAATGGTCATGGTGTCAAGTGATGCTTAGTATGGGATAAATTATGTGTGTTACAAGCGAAGCACTGGAACGCGCTATATTTATCCATAGAGAGCGAACTGAACACCAATGAAACCTCCCTCCTCCCCGTCGCGGATTAGGATGCCCAGCAGCGGACATGCTGGACCAGGGCTAGCGAACCTCCGAGGTAGATGCCGACCTCCAGCTGGCCTCAGTTGACTCTTAGCGGAGGCTTCCGGCTCCTCTTTCGCAACCTGCACTTGATGACGCTGGCCCGGGTCGTCTCCTCTCTCTGGCTCTGCTCCGCTGCGAAAGAAAGCTGGTCTTAGTCATCTCTTTTAGGGAGAACTATACTACAACCCTCTGATCAATGCAAAGCTGGACCTGTCGGAAAGATACATTAATGACACAAAACCCGCGAAATGGTGATGGTGTCAAGTTCGCTCTATGTACCTACAAAATCTAGCGCGTTCTGCCGCTTCTCTTGTCACAAGTATTATTTTAAGGTAGGTTGGATGTACGGTAGTTATGTTGGATCTTAAATTTAGCACGCTCTCACCTCTGTAGCCCCCAAAGACGCTGTCTCTCTGCATATATCTCTGTATAGCATAACTTTAGAGCTGATAGCATTGCGCAATGTTTAGATCCGTCTGAACTATTAGATTAGACCACGCCATCTCTTCCTCATTCGCAGGACAGCCCTAACCATATGGTCTGATGGAGCCGATGTCTCAGTGCGGGCAGCTGTGCGTGCTTGGCAGCGCTCTTGAGTTCCTTCGTCTTAGTGGTGCTCATGTCTGCCCCTGCGCTGCACGCTCCAAGCACTGCCTCCCATACAGTGCAGCCTCACACCTTCTATGGATGATTACATGCTAGGCACATTAGCCCGTTCCCCTGCCACTTCCATGCTGGCCGATGATATCGAGTTGTTTGGAGTTGGGCATGAGATACAAAAGCGCCAGAAATTATTTGTATGTAACCACCTCCGCTGCTCGCTGAAAAGTCTATTCAGTGTAACCATGCTAGGCAATCAAGCAGATTCGGCTAGAAGGATAAAAATATTTCTTTGTAATGAAAACCATATACATTAAGTAGATCTTTTAACCCTAAACAGCTGAATGTCATTCGTTGGGTTGTTTTGTTACATCAGCTGAAGAGCTCTCTAGCTATCTTTATTTCATTGACATAACCAAATGTGTGGGGCGGTATTACTGGGCTACATCAACTGTTGAGTTCTCTTTGCGCAGTATTGTTTGCATTTGGGATTTCTGTATACTGCGTGTATAAATTGGGGTGGGCTATGTGATGTTTAACTTGTCACCATACAATGTTTAGATCTATCGTAAAGTGGACTAGGTTTGGTCTGTAGCTTTTCCTAAAATTGTATGTATAAAACGGACAGGTCTTGCAATTATTTGAAGAATTTTACATATAGAATATCTTCTAGATCTGCCCGATTTAGCTATTGTATACAATTTTAGAAAAGTTTGCTAGTCGAAGCTGCTCTCCTGTACGGTACTGTTGAGAGGCAGTGCTGCACTGCCCTTCGCTCCGTCGGTACCCTGCGACGTTACGCCACGTCTGACCAGCCCTGTGCACTGACCTTCGTCAGGGTGTGTTCGCTCTGAGTCTGTAGTATAGCTTGCTTAGAGAGTCAATATTTTTCAAGTAAATATTGAGTTATTGCCTGTAAATAGCTGTGAAAAACTTTGGTATGAATACTTACCAAAACAAAAATTTGGGAAGTGTGGAGTCACAGAGTGACAGTGACATCTTCTCTGATGGTATAAGCTCATCTGCATTCCGTTTTGTCATTGTGGAATCTTCCGTTTCGTGGAAGAAATTTTTTATTCTGCATTTAAATTTCTTCTTCTTCCTTCCATACATGTAGAGCATATGTTTTGTAATTTGCCAAAGAATCCCAGGAAAAGATATATTCTTTTTCCTAAATACATTTTGTTAATAGTCCAGAACTTAGTCTTTGACCGACAGGCTTCCATTGACGACTTGCTGTCGTGACGTTATCCTTAAACGTGTTGTATCTCCTGAGGTACTCGCAAAGTGCAGCGCTTGTCCATATGCTGTTAAGTTTCTGAACAGCTAATTCGGCGCTCAGTGCTTCAAGGTATCTGAGGGCACATCTCTGTATAAAGTGTAGTTCATTGCGCTTCAGAGGACAGATGAGCTTATGCCATCACGCAAGAATGTTCCTTATGTCTGTAAATATGCTAGATATGTTAGCCCTTTAGTGCGTACGACTTTTGCGCTGTTGACGTACAATAGGCCTGCCTTGGTCTCTTTATTATGGCATTGATCATCATGATTTTCATAAATTATATAATATTTTAAACGTTCCCATAAAACTTGATCACTCATATGGCAATTTCGTGGTAAGAGTTTCCGTCACTTTCCTTCTGGGCGTTTATTGTGAATCTTAAGTTTGCGCTCTACTATCGTTTACGTTGCGTTGTGGTTTGTTATATTTGTTTATGACTGGCAGTGGGTAGTGTATGTCCATAACCTGCTGTCAAAATATATTTTTTACGTCCCGATGTTGCTAAGTTGCGTCAGTAATAGTGCTTTCATTTCGCTTCTCAGCTTCTTCCTATATTGCTCCTAATGATATTTTTTTTCCTTTTCTTTTCCGACTTACTGTCTTCTTACTCGCTTTGATCCAGTGTGGGAACGCCCCCGTGCATGTGCTCCGTGTTTCCATCAACATACTGCATGTCCCTCTTTTTTTTTTTCTTCTCACTAGGTCGCTGCATACGCAGGGATTCGGATGCTTGATTTGTGAATACTATAAAAATAATAATAATCATGAAAACTATAAAGTTCGGATGGCACGTATGTCATACATTGCACCCATGCTGCAACGTATCTCGCCCATATTTTTTACAATGCAAATTGGTTTCCGCTGCTATTGGTGTGTCGTTCAATACAGTTCTAGAGACAATTTCCTGGCCCCTCGCACACCAGAGCGGCAGAAGTACACCGGCTAAAGAACGTCTTGTATTCTGTAGCTGATTATCATCATGTAGCTTACCTCCATGTGAGTGATGTTGGCAGATGTATGCCCCTGTCTGAGATGCTGTAGGCGTGCAGATGGTGTGCTTCGACATTATATTAGTGATGGGTCAGATGTAATTTTTTGGACATCGCGGATGCGGATGCACGTACGGATGTTACCATCTTAGCATCCATGGATGCAGATACGGATGTGAATAATCGCCCCATCACTACATTATATATACGTGTGTGTTCTGAAAGCGCTTTATGCTTCAGGGATTATAAAATGGGCCTTAGTGCTAGGTTGGATGGGATTGTGCTGTCACCCATCAACTGCGGCGTGCGTATCTTTTTGTATACCGTTTCGGGAACACATATTTCGTCATTCGCAGTTGATAGGTCAAGTTGAAGGGAGTCGCACCTCAAGGACACCACAGATTACCGTAACCCTAGCTAGGCCTGAGGACATCTTTCTTTCGTACCCGCTGTGCTCCTTCCGCATTCGTATTCTTTCTGATGATATTTTGTTCTGCTCTTCTCCTTTTCTATTGTACTTGCTGTTCCGACAGACTTTGGTCCTGTGTGGGAACTTCCTTTATGTATTGCTTCCACGTTTTCATCGATTGTACGCCGTCACTTCTTCTCTTGGAACACCTTGGCTTTGCCTAAGGAGACTTAAACTAACATATTGTAATATAAACTACTAACGTATTAAATAATTCAAGACGCTTTATCCCATCTCTTGATCAGCCCACCAATGAGCGATTGACATGTTGTGTGGAGCGAATGGTGCGTGTGCTGCCAGCCGTGTTAGTAACCCATCCTTCCAGTGTCTCCTCCGTATCAATAGGTCAGTTGACTCCTGGCCATCATTTTTACCACCACTATAACCCGTAACCCTATGTCGGTTAGTCAGTTGACCGCTGCGTAGTTTCACCAACTTTAACTCTACTGACGGAAGGACCTGTTCATTTTATCTCTTCACCTTTTGAAACTGCTGATTTTAGTGCGGAAGTTACTAATCTATTTTCTGAACTAAATCTTGGCAGATATTTCACTTAATATAGGTGCATCATCATTATTCGTCGGAATTACACATCAAAATAGAATTATTCAAATTTTATTCTTGATTGAATTCGTAACTTTTATCTGTTTTATACCGCCGTAATTATCTCTATGAGCTCTATTTTGTGAACACTTTCTTTCATGAATTAATTTAGCTACCTCTCTCGTTGGGATAGGGCTAACTATCGGAAATGTAACATATTGGTTACGGCATGGAGGAAAGTGTTAAAGTTTCCTAACATATTTATGCTGGTGCAGCATTTTTTCTTAAGGGGAAATGTATCCGTAGCTTTTTGTGTGTATCGTCGGTGGCCGTGTGCTTATGACAGTACAGTGCTTCATGTGCGTCTCCTCTCCCTCGTATACGAGCTTTACTTTTAAATTTACAATTGCATTGTACAGATACTGTATTGCTTAATTACTGTCGGAGCAATCAATATTATTCTGTAAGAAATTTTCGCAAATTATATTCGTTTTGGGCGCCATGCTCCTCTGGAGGCATACGATGGGCCATAGGGTTATGTTAGTTAGGTTTGCCCTTCCTATGTATTGGGAAGGTTACCGTAGCCATTAGCTAGGCCTTCGGGACGTCTTCCTTTCGTGCCCACGTTCCTTCGCTGCTACTAGTAACACTGATTTTACTTCCTTTGTTCTTCCTCTTATTTCCCGACTTGCTGTTCCCATGGCGATCCTGTGTAGGAACACCTTCGTGAATGGATTTCCACGTTTCTATCAATATCTGTATGTCCCTTGTTTCTCCCTTTGTTAGGTCACCGTTGTACTGGAAACGGAGGCCCAGTATAGTAACAATAATTCGGACGCCTTGTCTATTTTTGATGTCAGGCGGGCAGTGTTTCTTCTTCTCCTGCCTTAGTGGGACCATTGTTGATGCGCCATGGGCTGGCGCAGCTCCGGAAAGATAAGCTAATGCCACTGGCTTCAGCTTTTGCAGAACGTCAGTCATGAGTGTTGGTTTATCTAGTTTTAACTCATCACTTGCGAGGTGACTCACCTGTGGCTTGCTCACACTGCTGACGCTACGACGAAATGCGTGCACTCTCCGCTAATGTTTTAATTCCGTTTGAACCGTCAATCCCAAACACATTACTCCTGGGACAGTATCGGATGCGTGGATAATTACCGCCTGAAACTCGATGCTAAGTAACGCAACTATCGCTCAAGATTGGAGTTTCGAACTAGTTAATCTAACAAGATGAGCTTATCTCAATGAAACTGAACCAACTGGTGACACCTCTGGTATTTAGCATAGTCGTCTTGTTAGAGGCAGAAGAAATATCGGCTATATATGCCCCAAAGCTGCTGTGCACAATGCGTTAGTATGGAAAGTCTAAACGTTTACTGCCAATGACTGGATTCCGTTTACCAATTGTGTCTGTAAAATGAGACATCAATCAATTGACTGGATCGACTATTTCGTGTAAACGGATATTAAGAGTTGCAGACTTTAATGTCTAAACTGAAATTTTTGTTGTTTAAAGTTGCTGTAATTCAGTATGGGCCAGAGTAGATTTGCTCTTTATTTCCCTGTTTACTGGAACTTTTTCGTCCGTATTTAATTTTTAGCAATAATGATATTTATTGCTTGCTTGGAGGAGTCACTAATTTCCCATATGTAGAAGCTTAATAGTCGGAAATTAATTACCAGTGTAGCGCTTTGCTCCTGCTTGTAAATTATTTATTTAATATATGCATTTCATTGCTCTTTTATATTTTCTGGTAATGTTTCTAACCTGCCATTAATATTTACATGTATGGTAATTGTCTTGCTCGCACGCCTTCCCTGTCTCTGTCAGGTCCCTTCCTCTATGAAAGACTCGTTGTTGCTAAGCTGCATGTGTCTGTGTCACCACTGCTGTGCTATCAGCTCAGGTAATGTATCAGTACTGGATGTTGTGGCCCAGCCTACTACATACATAATCCTATCATTTCCCAGTGTCGCGTATCCATGTCCGCTTTGCCTCTCACGTTGGATATGGTGATCGCAACCCCTGATACAGCTCGCAGTGTAGAGCTACGTGAGTGTGTACCAAAGGTGGTACCTACGCGTTACGGATACGGTAACGTACTACGGCGCTGCATCACACAGTCAGTTGGTACTTCTTAGATCTTGGAACGAAGTACAGGGGCCTTACCTCTCCCTAAAAATCACGTGTATCCAATGACCGCTCTCTTTAGGCCCTACTGGCGCAAAGCCCGAACTAATTTCGGGTAAGTTGGAGAAGATTCTTTCATAACTTCGGGTAGGTTAGGTGAGGGTAGGTCTGATTTGTCTAACCACCAATTATTTCAATTTCGGTCATGTTGAAATTGGGCTGAGGGTGACATACGGTTAGGTGGTGTTCTACATGCCGCCCGACCTGCATTGAAGTTCCTTTCTCCGCAGTACTCCCCTGTGACTCGTGCCCTTTGACTAACGGGAGAGCCGACAGCTAGTTATCTCCACAAAATCAAAACCAAATTACGTACGTTGTAGACCTGCCGAGCTTCGTTGGCAATTGGCATCAGCTTAGGATGGGCCGGACGAACCGCCTGCCGTGTTCACGTCCTCATCCCTCTGTCACGCAGTTAACATTTAACTGCATCCTGCAATCGCTTTGTTATTTCTCAGCCTACAATACTCACTGCATGGGCCTGCCGGGGCAAATGACCATATGTAAAACTGCCTGCGTGCATTTGCTTTCCTGCTTGTTCAGAGCTTTCATTAGCTTTCTTCACGTCTCGAAATATATATGGTGTCCACGTTGGAATTGGGTTGATTACATTAGTGACTTTAATCTTTTCTTCATATTGCTGTTCTATACTTTGTATTGTAGTGATTTTTGTTTTGTCATTGTCCTAACTACGTTATCTTGTATTCGTTGCATTTAAAACATGTCACTCTTTATATTCACGTAAACTAAATGTTTGGGAATACTCTGCATAAGTACAATTTTCTATGTGAAATGTGATTATTGTCTTGCCCTGCGTCTGGTGAATTTTGCTTCACAAGTCGTGAGCAAATTGTTACCCGCATGCCATTCGGGTGCTGTTGCCCCTGGCCTGATGCTTCCACTGAATTGAAAACACAAGAGTCTACACCTCATAGGAGTGAAATAGAACCACACGTCGCGTCACAAACAAGCAAAGATGTCGTTTTGTAGTGGCGATCGTGCCGAAGCGCGTTATTGGTTGTGATGTAGTCGGACGTCAAGCGTTGCGTTGTTTTAGTCACGTGAGAAAACGCTGTTATCTACTTGATCCTTGGGTTAGCTCACACGGGTAACGAGAGCGTCTATTCTGTGACATTACCTTTTAGTGCCTCAACACTTGATGTTGGAGTAGCACTCACTGCCTGTACCTCTAACGTTCTCTACACATGTCTGCAATAGGCACAGTATTGCTGCTCCTGTACCGCATAGCTTATCATGTATAACGCGTACGGCACCTAATAGTGTGTTATTACGAAGGGAAAGGCACAATGAAGTCCTGCAGTGAAGGGTTAACGAGTCAGCGGCCTGCAGCTTTGAACTCCAACTTTCTTCTCAACACACAGTTTGACATTTTATCCAAGCAGCGTATTGTCTTTTGTCAGGGTATGTCCGTCACAGCCAACAAATATCCGCGTTTGTAGCTCACTTGCTACATGGCTGAACATTCCAGTGCTGGAGTTTAATAAACACTTCTTTCGTGAGGCGTAGGTTGGTTTGTGAGCAAAACTTGAAAGATTCCCAATAGGAGAAGTCTCTGAGAATGACTCTGAAGCCTTTTAACACCCAACTTATCACTCTCGTGGTGGACATTTCGAGCGTTGCTCTTCTACGAGAATTCGAAATTTCTAATGTTGACAGAACATCGGAAGTTACCTTTAAGGTAATGGGTCGCCGAGGCGCATGCTCCATGTCACTGTATGAATGAGGTCGGTATTTGAGGAAAACTATTCTCTGTTAGTACGAAAAATCTACACTTCAGTTCCGGGTAGATTTCAAAACTCCATTCTTGGTTCAGTGCTTGGTTTAAATACCCAATCTTCCAGTAATTTTTACATAAATTGAAAGTTACTTCCTGTAATGCTTGGTATTTTAAAGAAACTTATAGAAACTTTCTCTACGATTGAAAATTAATTCCATTGGGCTGACGCGAACTCCCTGGTGCCAGAGAAGAACCATAGTATTCACGATATGATTTTTCTCAGAAATTACTGCTCCTTATTTTCTTCTAAGCTATTTCATGAATTTTGTCATGTTTCTTTTACCAACTTTACCTTCATCCATTATAAGGTCCTTCTCTTCCTCCTTCTTGTTTACCGACTTGATGTGTCTGAGAGAGTTGATGCACTGTGGGCTGCACATTTCTCGACATGCTACATGTTCTTAATGCCTCTCTCTCGTTGATTTCCATTGCAGTGTAACGGGGAGATGTATAGTTCCAGTGTAAGGATGTTTCCTGGGCCAATTTTTTTTTTTTCAATTTACATCATAGTTTTTGCTTCTAGATGCAAAATATTATTTTACTTCGACATAATACCTAAGAGTCTGCCAGTTGTTGAAGTGTAACTTGTCCTTGTTAGTCAGGCTGTATTTAGGAACGCATTACATTCAGTGATTGCGAATACTGTAGTTAATTCGGATATCTTCCTTTCGGTTACCTTAGTGTTAGGCTTTCTTTTATATTTACTTCTGTTATTCCTGCTTGAACGATCTTTTTCTTCTCTTTTTTCCGAGTTTACTGTGGCCATGCATTGTTGTTGTCGTCCGCGCATGGCTTTCCTCGTTGGGTTGACATAGTATACGTCCCTAATTTTTCCTGTTTGGAAGCCCCGTTGTACCGTTTAGAAAGCTTTGAAACTACATCTATTACAATCACACTTATAAAATTCTGATATTTTTCTTCCCGACAGTAGATTCTACATTTACCTTCTCTTCTCTCACTGTCAATTTTTGCATTATTATCTCCGCCAAAGAGATGATGTTTTTACCAGCGGTTCTCGTTTCTGTGTGTTTGTTAAATACTGCTAATCACGTAATTCAAAATGCTATGGGCGGATCTTCATGAAAATTAAAAATTACAGGAACTGTTAATAATGTAACGAGGAACAGATGATTAAAAGTGAAGTTAATATCACTATTTTTTTAAATTTTGCTGTACAGAAGAGCAACGCTGTTATACACAGGGTTGGCAAAAACCAAGTTTTTTTTTTTTTTAAACCTAAAGCCATGGCTGGCTTAAACCAGCCAACCCTGGTCTTACATCACCCTTCGGCGTTACTGGGCGCCTTCGGAGACTAGAATTTCATTGCTCACAAATGGGGTAGCCCATCATTGCCCAAATCGTGGTCGGCAATGAAGAGAGGAGCTCAAAAAAAGAGCAAATGGGCGGGGCATGCCAGAAAGTGTCTTTGCCCACTGATCGTGTAACCAGGCCTTAAGTCATGGATGCAAGTCAATTTTTAATGATTCCTTCACGCAAGAGATTAAAAACATTGTAGAAAAGCTGGAAAGTTTGAAAGCAAAATACATAAACAATGATAGCGCTAAGAATAAGGCTGCTACAGTGTAGGTATACCATACCGGCCTAACCTTACACATACGTCATATACCAGAGTCAAAAGGTAGGCCACATAGCTACTTGGTACACCGGCACTCTTATGTCAGTCGAAGTCTTTGCTTCTCATGACATCCAATAGTCGATCTCTGAAATATAGTTGCGTGTTAGACTAAGTCACTGTCGTGGGTCGTTCACAGCTCAGAGGTCATAAGCCGTAGGCTAAGGTCAAGTTAGGTTCGCGAATCCTATGTTTCTAAGAGTCGGGACCCCAGGAACTGCATTGGTTACCTTGGCCTAAGCTGGACCTTCTGGACGTCTTTCTTTTGAGCCCACTTTCCTTCCTCCCGTACTCTTTCTGATCGCTTGTTCTTCCTATTGTTTTCCAACTTGCTGTGCCCGTGTACTTTGATCCAGTGTGGAACACCCTCGTGCACGGATTCTAAGTTTCCACCGCTATGCTTTATGTCTCTTTTCTTCTTCCCGTTAACTGCCGTTGTGGTGAAAAACTAGACTTGCTCTATCTTCCTCTAGCTGTACTGGTTTGCTCCAAGGTTCTTATACCTCTTGTATGCCTATGAGAGAAACATCCCTAGTACCGCGGTGGCACTCAGAGTCTGAATAAGATAGGGATAAGCTCTACAATAGAAGTCAGTAATAACTCGCACAGCCGTTAGCGTCAGGACAACCAGTTCAGGCAGCTTCTCAGCCAGCTGAATATGAATAATAACGCGTACGTGCACATTTCGGCTCTGAATAAACAGCTTCTCATCAATGGATGTAGTCCCACCCCTGCGTTACACTTTGTTACTTACTGGGTGGCTCAATCGCCCTTATAGGAAAAGCATTGTGGAAATAACCCTATATGATCCTTTGCATGGTAAAGAGTGGGCAAACTTGTCTAAATTCCACTTTCTTGGAAAGGACAGTGGTAGCGGTGCGAACCGTTAGTGTCTCTTCATTTTTCCATTTGTTTGTTTGAATGGCTTCAATGACGTACCTATAACGAGACTCTTTGTAAGAGACCTCAATGATCGCTTGCGAAACAACGGTCAAAAACTCAAGCATATAGCTCAGAGAACAACCTTAAGTCAGCAGTTCTTTCCGTATTTCATAGTCAGCATTTAGAATAAACTCCCTGCAAACGTTGTTGGTGCGGAGTCAGTCAACGCGTTTCAAAATCGTCTCGACGTACATTGGGAGAGACATCCTCCACGGTTACGAATACGTCCTCCACCAGGAGTAACAAACTCTTGAGTTCCGCAGATCGCGGATATGAATTGCACTTGCGTGCATTTTTTATTAACTCGTGGCTGAGATCTTCCTTTTTTTCTTTTTCTTCTTCTTTACTTTGTCACCTTCTAATCTTGAAGTTTGCCTCAGTCTTGGAAGGATATAATTTCATTGTACCACAGCATTGCTACACATCAGAAAAAAGTGTCTCTTCGGTTTAAGTTTGTGTCGAAACGAATGCAACTTGTAAACGCTGAGTTCTCTGCTCCACACGGCTGAGCGATTTCGTTCGACCGAGCCCTGTGGAGTTGGAGATGCTCGCGCCTTATTTCTTGCCAGACATGGTGCACCTGGCCAAGATTGTTCTAATAGAGCTCATTTAAGTTGGACTAAACATTTAAACTATATCATGCAAGATTGGATCGCTGTTTTATAGTCTTCGTATCTAATACGGCGGGAAAACCCACAATATAATAATAATAATAATGTAAGCGCTGAGCAGGTTAATTTTGGTGTCTTGGCTCGCCTCGTCATATGTCCAGGAGCAGTAACTTGTCTCACTTGCACGCTGTGCCCAGCCAATGTAACATTGAAAACTTCCACTGCTCACGCTGTTTCTGTTATCCAATCGTAAAATTTTGGGAGCAACATCGAGTGATATCGAATATTTGGCTAGAGTTTTCCGATTGGGTACTAGGTACCACTACTGTGTAACAATATATTTGGAACTACTATGCTCGATGACCACTACTAGATAGTTCACTATGTGTTTCTCCCCGAGTGAGTACAAACCGTCTAATATTCTTGTACAGTTAATATTCTCATAGTAAAGAACGTGACTAGCCGTAGTTTGTAAGAGAAACTCAGAATTGCCGTTAGTACAGTGGCTACATCGTGCAACTTGAAGTACATCGTTTCGAGAATCTTCTTCATATATTCTACAGGTGTGAACTTACAGACAGCTTGATGTGTTGTAATTTCGCTGTGGAGGAGGGAGGAGGTTGGGAGGACTTTTATTCGTAGTTTGCAGAGTATGCGCGTCTGCTGCGTCTTCTTGTTAGACCGCCGGCGCACGCCTTTGATTGTTTCTTTTCGGTGAAATGTACATTGCTTCGCTGGGGTGGGTGGACGGCTTGTCAGGGGCCAGGCCATTGTCTTAGCGTGTAAATTTTGCAAGTGTATGAATTATCTGCTGGAGATAAGGAAACCGCTGACGTCTAAAGTTTCCGAAACTTCAAGTATGAGTGTTGGTTCCGCCACTTTGGTTCGAATTTCAGGCGTTAGTCAGCGACCAATTACGCTTCAGACACTCGCATTGAAATTCTAGATAAATTAGTACTAAGCGAACTTGATTATCTCGATGCAAGTGAGTTATGCCGGTGTTGTCCGAACATTTTTACATATTGTACCCCTCCCCTATCACCTTCTCCAACTCTTGCGTACCCTCCCTCACGCCCCCTTGCTGCTCACCATGGCTAACCAGACTCAGTTCTATAAAGAATAATCATACAACTAGTTTATAAATTATGAAGAAACTACAATAAGTTCAAATGTAATACACAAATAAAAATGCTGTATTAATAACCAAATGCTTGAAAATTGCTTTGTTTCGGTTGTGTGTGTGTTCCTTGTTTGTTCATGTACCCTCATAAACTACGTTTCGGACCCCAGTTTGGACAACACTGGGTTATGCCGACATTCTCAGTGGATCGGATAAGAAAGAAAAAAGAGCAAGGCTTGAGTGATGTTCCTGACCGTCCAATGTTTAGGGCGTGCCACTCGGATTCTGAGCTGCCCCCCTGCAAGATATGCACCACCTCGGACCAAACGCTTGACCCTTTACTTAAATCAACTGATTGAATTCACCCAATTTATTTATTTTATTTATTCTTGGCTCTTTAATTCTTGATTAAGTTTGTCTTTCTTTTGAGAATGAAGCGTAATTGATTACGGCAGTTCAATTGAGTAAAGCAAAGCTTAATTAGTTTCAAATTGTCTGGAACTTCGATCAGGCGGTCTTAAACTGAATCCTATTCGGCAGCATTCAATTGGAACATCAGTTGGAGATCAACTCCTAAAACTCGCTGTAAAGCTGCGAAAAGGCAACATCCATGACTGAACTCCCGGGCAAGTTAAAGCTAATGATATTAACTTGTTTCCATGGAACTCCACAATCAGTGGCGCCTTGCGTACTTGGCACGTTTTGCATGGACGACGCACCTTTAGAGCAAGGGTTAAGTAACATAGAAAATAAAACATTGTCTGCTCGAGTGAGAGCACGAAAGTTGCCGAGTCCTATGAAGGTGTCCGTTGAGCACTTGGTAGCTCGTGGTCGCTGAGGTGGGAGTGTTACGCGGTGTCACTCCTGCAGAGCCTGTCGTATCAAACGTCTCGTAACGTTAAGGCCAATGCAGACGAGCAGCTAAAGTTGCCGGGTGCTGCATTTCGCCAGTAAATGTTCTGCTAGACTCAGGGGGAAAAGTTTCCTGAGAAGCGGATTCAGCAGAGTCGGTCTTAGCCATTTTATTCGTTGCATTTGAGCAATTCAGAGTAACTCACCGTCCAGTTTTCCCCTGGTATCTATTAACTGCTACTGTTTGTAACGCTTTCGTTTTTCTTAAAAGTTTCAACTACTTAAGATTATAAACGTAATGTCAAGAGTATGTATATCTTGATACAAAGATGGTAACCTGCAGAAAACGTACATGTTGAAGTTTCGTTTACATGCTACAGTATCGTATAAAACATTCAGTAGCTTCGTACTATGTGTAGGGAATAAAAACTGGCGTGTAAACCCTTTCATCGATGCGTGTGCATTAACATGTCACGGCCAGCCTTTGATGTTCAGATAACTCTATCCTGTCGGAATCAGCGAAGATGTCGCTTGTATGCGCACGCATTAGGAAACGGTGCCCTTTACATATGACATGTAATTATATGATGAACTGAAGGATGGCTTCTGATACTACAGTATAGTAATGTGTACTGCACTGCACTCCCACTTTGGTAGCTTCCGGGCCGCCACTTGGTTATGACCGCGGTGCTTGTAAGGTTACACCACAGTACTGCTGGTACGTGCACCGCAGAGTATTTATCTTGTAGCACGGTAGCCTGATGCAATTAATAGTTACATAATTTAACTAATAAGTCTTCCGATACGATTCAGCTTGAACACAATTACAGAGTGTGGGCGAGTTCCTGGAAAGGGTGTCCTCTGGGACAAGAAGCGCAGTACCATGTTCTCCTATTCTGTCTGGCCAAGCTTCCTTCTCCAGCTTGCACCAAACAAATCCCATGGGCAAAAACTAGCTGTTCTTATCGCCATAAATGCCCTCAGGGGTATATTCTGGCGAGCCCTTTCCCTGCCACAATATATTTGGGCAGCACGAACCCAAGCGCCTCCTCCGCAGGGGATGTTGCAACTGGCCGCAGTTCCTGCTGAGAAGGTTAGTTTGTTCAGTTAGGTGGTGGGTTGTCGATCGAGATAGCCAACCTAATTCGTGGGACATTTCTACTCTCTCTCGTGTGAAAGGCCTCAACTGGGACCGTCCACTCGAGTGTCTTTTTCTATTCTTTGTGCACTTTTTCCCCGCCAGGAGTAGCGCTCTGAGCTTACCGAGTTTTTCCGGCAGGAATGCCGAGATAAAATATTCCTACTGATGAAAAGCGTTATATTTTTTGTAGAGCTTCACTCTTGAATCGCCTCGCTACGTCTATGGTGGTAAAACACTGAATCTAATGATAGTAATATCGCAATAAATTGTAACAAAAATGTTATAGAATAACCTACGTTTAATTTTCCATGCCGTTGATAGGTACTCAATGTTTAGGTACTGTATTTCTATTATGGCCAGTGCATTTACTGTAAAGAACTCGTTATTAACCTTAATGAAGGGTATCATACATAACGTTTTGGAAGTCCTTTAAACTTTGTAGCGCTACCGGCTGCATTTATGGTACGCTAGTGCGTATTTCAGTGAAAAATTTATAGCGTCTGCTTATTGATCTTACTCTACTACTGCTCATATCCCCTGAAGTGGTTCATACCTGCATATTGCTAATTTCTTTGCATGGCTTGTTCGCGCGAGTGTTTCAGTCAAAGTCAATGGGTGTCATGCGGTTGCTGTGTTGATGGCTCGCACGGACCCGTGCTGCTAGCGCTGCTGCTCACAGGATTTCACTTGCCTCTTCGGCACCAACTGTGTCATGCCCTCTTACCCCGTCGATGAATCTGTACACATTTTATTCTATTTTTTATTTGGGCTTAATTGAAGCATATATAATAATTCCCGAGAGACTGGTAGCTCTAAGAATATGTGAACTTGAAGTTGCGTACACTCGATACAATTTAGCTACTTAGCATCTTATTCTGTTTTTTCCCTCATTTTACGCTGTTCCTGATGGCCTAAGTTGTGTTTGTGGCGTATATTAAACCGTTTCACATGGTTGATGTTCAAAGCAATACTCATAAGCCGTGATGGTGGTATGCCTTCACTGACAAATTACTTCAGCTGCAGTTACTAATGCACGGAATTTGCCGTTTCATGCAGTTAGCCGACAGTCCTCATCAATGTGTCTGTTAGGCATGAGCTTGAAATGAACCAGGACGCTCTAAACACTACTCTTGGTGTGCTATTGCAACTAGCTGCTGGGGTGAACGTGGTTGCATTCGTGAGGTACGAGATGTTGATCACAACAATGCAATCGAGTCGTTTTGTAGAGTTAGGTAGGTTCTCTATGTTTCTTTCCTTTCTGGTCCGCTAGGTGGGCCGCCGATCGAGGTGACCGAATTTTTCTGCGGGGCTCTTACCTTCGCCCGTGCGGAGGGCCACAGAAGGGACCGACCGCACGGGCGCTTCTGTCTTCTTCTCTTTTCGTCCTTCATCTCTTGCCACCTAAGCACAACGTTGTGGTTCCGGCTGTAAGCCGAGTAATTCATCTTAGATCGCTATTGATTGTCTTAGTTTCAGAAATAGTGGGACAATACCAATATAATAATAATAATAATAATAATAATAATGTTTGAAATCTCTTAATTTCGTACTACCCAGTCGCCGACTCCTCGTTGGGTGCAGGAATTACTACTATTTGCATTCCTTGCGAATTAGTTTTGTTGAATATTGAGGGGCCTGAAACTCTTGACTTCATCCGACTTAATGTAAGAGTTGTGATGATAATAATCATTTACTATCTCGCATACGGCGGCTACACTTAACGAAGAATTTCTTTTTGCTTTACTTGCTAGAAATTTGCTGATCTGGTAGGTGCAGAAGTGTGCAGAATAGAAGAAGTAGTCTGTGCCGAATAGAGAATTCCTCGATGTACTTCTCCTGGCGTGTCAATACTAAAGTGCTCTACGCAGTGCATGTCCGTTACCAGCGCAACGAGAGGCCGAGACCCGAACTCGGTACCCGCTGCACTCAAAGCGATCCGTTGTCACTCAGCCACAGGAAGTAGCAAAGCTAAAAGCTATTGCTATTTATTGCACCTGGGGGTGCGAGGTGCCCTATTTACAGGTGTCAAATCTAGGACTATGCATATCGTTCAAAACTGACTTGAATAATTTTGCTACGCAAGCTTTCATTCCTTGTAATTATGAGTTCCTAATTTTGTATGGGATGGGAGAGGATATTGAAGGGGTCTAGAGGTGCCAGGTGTCGAAAAGGTTGGCATTCATTGTGTTACATGTACCATGATATATCGGTAAAGGTAAAGTCAACTTATACCACACCCTCACCTGGGAAACCCACATGCACTGGTTTGTGCTGCGGGTATAGGCCCACTGGCCCCAGACGAGCAAGTGTAGTCGCAGTCGCCCTCGGGTTACGANCCGCCACGGCGCCGAGCATGCACACACAGCTGCCGAGTCAGCACACCAAGATCTGCAAAGAGCTCGTGTGCCTCATGGGGAATCGAACGAGCGATACAAGGTGTTAGAGCTGAGAACGGAAGCATGCAGCTACCGTGGCGGTATACGAGGCAGTTGTCGGTGTTACCCAGATAAAGTATACCCATACCTAACCACTTGTTGGACAAGTGCAGTGGACTTTCCTCCTTCATGAAACTTTTTTTTCATTCAAGGCGATGATTCTTTTCTATATTCCGACTTCAGTGTTTCCCTGCGCCTTCATCCAATATGAAGGATCCCTCGTGCATGAGTCCCATATTTCTCTTGCGAATTGTATATCTTAAAGTTTTCCTCTGTTAGTGCAGCTGTTTTGTGCAGGATTAGCGGGTTTTACACTAAGCTAGGTATATAGTAAACACGGTCGAGAGTAATTTATTTTCTAGCAAAATGTTCAAACATGACTACCCTGCTTTAATATCACAGCTGCTCGCTGCTGATGTTGCGTATATAACACACATCTCTTACTGTAAGCAAATGTGTACCGTGTTTTTTTTTTTTTGCCTTAATTTAGTATTGGGACCAAAGTTCCGTCTCGTTAAGCCGAGGGCCCGTATGTTCTTCCGTCGGCGCTCTCAGAATAGAGCCTATTAAACTAATCCAATTGCTCTGGCGTAATCGTGACGATGACTTCACAAATTTGAACGTCGCACTGAAACCCTCAGATTTAAGTTTGCCATTATAACTAAGCTGCGTCGGAATTAAGAGGGTCTGTCGGAACTTCGCCATTGACACTTTCTAAAGTGTAAAAATTTCAGTGGCAGCTGAGATTTTAAGCTTTTTTAGACAATTCAATAATGTACATGATGGAGCTGTGCCCGCCGCAGCATAATCGCCTACGTATTGGGCACACGAGACTCACTCACGACTTTCTGCGGATGGGTCGTCCACAACTTTACTGTGATGACTGCGTCGTACCTCTCATTGTCTTGCATTTAATGGCCGAGTGTGCCACTTATTCCGACGAGCGGAGGGAATGCTATCCGGACCTACATGGTCGGGATGCCGACTCCATCCTCCGAGGAATGCTTTCTGAAGGACCTCGTGGCCAATTTAATAGAAATGCCCTCAAGACTTTTCTTACCAGATGTAGCCTCTATCATAAACTGTGATGAATCCATTACGATGTATGCTATCGTGAAGAAACGGCTCTGCCCGTTTCTTTGCGAATTACATATAGCTACTATATGTAAAATTAATAATGATATTCTTTTTAGTACTTTATAATAAATAAAATGTGAATTCCGCGCCCTAGCGGCGCTCGAGACTGGGGCTAAACACAGTAATATTTCGGCGCGATATAGGCAGTGTGCCACTGAAGCGCTAGTAAACGTTTACTACTACTACTACTACTACTACTACAGCATAATCGGAATGGTTGGACTGGCGTGGCGCTATGCTAAAGTCGTCGACCAAAGTCATGCTTTGGCGCCAGGCTTTAGGCTTAATCACTGAGTCGGTTCTTGCAAGACCCTTGTAAATGTTACCTCATGAAATTCCATTAGGTATGTAAAGTGGAGGTGCTGCTGTACTGTTCTCTACCAGGGCTCAGATTTACTAACGCTATTACATTATAAGACTTACTGTCTTGCGATAAAAAAAATCTACGAAGCCTAAGTTCATAATTGTAACTGTGAAACGTTATGCACGCGCCTCCGTGCGTCCTGCTTATGAGAATTAATTAGTTGCATATTACTTCGGCTCTCCCACAGCATGCTCTGCTTAAGCTTCGTAAATGAACTTACAAGATGTAACTGTGAGAAATAGTATGGATTGGGCTTTACAAGCGTGTATCTACCTCGGTAAATCTGGGCTCTGGATATTTGGATCCTCTCCCTGCGGATGTCAGTAGCTTATATCTATTTCCCGGCAGAATTACAAACATCCTGCGCTTGCGCTGTGCAGCGCAACTCACTCTAGTTGCCACCGCTGGTTCTGATGTTTTTCTTTGCCTTTCGCGTGTGGAGGAGGCGAATTTATATTTGGTTATGCTACCTTTAGAGAGACTCATCGTAAATGTTTTTCCTCTCAACTCTGTCTAGTCGCTTGGTTAGAAAAATATCTGGAATCACCTGGGCCGCTGCATTCTCAGATGCTCTCAGGGGTATATTCTGGCGGGCCCTTTCCATGCCACAATAATTTGGGCATCACGCACCCAAGGGTCCATAGTGCCTTTTTCACAGGAGATGTTGCAGCTTGCCGCAGTTCCTGCTGACGAAGTTAGTTTTGTAAAGTTAGGCAGCTTATCTAAATTTCCGTTTCTGTCCCGCGAGGTGGGCCGCTGATCGAGGTGACCGACTGTTTCAGTGGGGATCTTACTTTTGCCCGTGCGGAGGGCCACGGAGGGGACCGTCCGCATGGGCGCTTCTTTCTTCTGTCTGCTTCTCTTTTCGTCATTCATCTCTTGCCACCTGAGCACAACGTTGTGGTTCCGGCTGTAAGCTGAGTAAATCATCTTAGATCGCTACTGATCGTCTTAGATTCGGAAAGAGCGGGAGAATACAAATATAATAATAATAATAATAATAATGCATTCTCAGGTCATTTAGTGAGTAGGTTGTGGCCGTGTACTTCAATTTGGTGAAGTGCGCTTCGTAATCTTAGGTTTAGCACATGGCACTGTTTGCTTTGGTGATAGGGTTCAACTGCTCTCCTATTTTAAACCTGTTGTTGATTTGATTTTGACGAAGATCTGGAATCAACACAGGACATTCTCAATCCTGAAGTTCACTTCTGCAGTCTCGTGCATCGCTCTATGTGTGTTATGTATATGTTATAAGTGCTTGTTCTGGTCTACCTGGCAAGGCCTTTTATGTTTTTTCTGGATTGTACGTTGAATGTTGAGTCTCTAGGTTGCTTCACATCTCCTGCTTACGTCAAAGTACGTTGCTTCAGGTCGCTTTCGTTTGGATTTTGTGATGCTCGTTGCGTTTGCTTTTCCACATGGAGTCCCTTATACATGACCTATTATTTATTGCATATTGCCCAATTTGCATAGCAACGCTGTTATGAATAAATGAAAGAACCAAAATTGAGTTGAAATGAAGTACCAAGTCGTCATGACAATTCACAGACATTCCGGAATGCAGGAAACGGCTGAATTATTCTTTTCTAACTTTAGCATTCCAATAAAAAAAAGTGTAATTACCCTTTCCTTCCTGATCTTAACGATGATGGCAGACAACAGATTGTTCCGCTGGTATGAAAGCGTAAGAAACTGTGCGCTATGAAACAGAGAAATACTAACATTTGGCGCCGCTGCGACCTACTGCCCGCTGTGCCATGACCATTGACCAACGTCCCTCTCCTGCAGATGTGTTCACTGTTTACCGGCGCTCCAGGTATCTCAGAAATTGAATATTTTTCTAATTATGAATTAGGCTGAGACCAATGTCTTTGCGGATTTGTTTCTTTCATTTATTTTGGACAGTGGATATGAAAAGATCATTTACTTTATTCCATGCCCTACCATGGCTATCAACTGTGCACGATATTCGTGTGAACTTTAGTACAGAGCACAGCGATAGATACTCTTCATCTGTAAGGTGTTTAATAAACTGTTTATGAATAAGTAGCATTGGCGGTTGTTTTTTGATGCAGACTTCTGTCTAACAAGTATGTCTGATGTGATTTTTGCAAATAATTCTGAACATGATCTCGAGAGTTTCCTTCACCTCTCTACTGGCATCAGAAACAGATTCCTAGGGTGCCCGCACAGAGCGACAACGCGACGGGATTTTGCCCCTGCCCGTACTTTTCCATTAATTCCCAAGCAAATAATTCTGACCTCCGCACACAGAGGCAACACACGCGATCTGTTTGTAATTCTGCAATATCCTGCCTGATTAAATAGTGACCCCGCACACAGAGGCAACACCAAGCGATTCTGTTGTTGGGTAGCGCAACTTCCTAGTCTTTTCTATGGAGTATCGCGTGACACCCCCCACCCCCCAATACACACATAAGCGACGCGATTCAAAGTGACGCAACACGGAGCGACGCCGTTGTAGCAGTGTCGCGAAATCTTAGGCAGAACCAGGCAATTTTTTTTTAGTATTAGTACATTTTACTACCAAAATGTGATGTATATATGCATTGATTGATGTATAGATACATATGTATGCTTACATCTTTATCGTCATTTATATATATAATATTATACTTTACTTATAAAACTATACTAAGCCAAGAATCAAATACTTAATAAAAGTCGGCAAAGCTTAGAACTTAACGTTTCGGGAATATAATTCCCATCATCAGAAATAATAAACTACAAAGGATGCCTAAAAAGAAATTTTTATTTTATATGAACTAAGTTCGAGCATGTGTTAGCAGGGTGGGACTTAAGAGGCGACTGACCATATTGCGCTATGGGGGTCCTTATATAAGCGTCGAACGGTATGAGAAGGGGAGGGACACGAGCAAGTACAGTCGGAGGAAAAAGCGTCTGTCATGGACCGTGACGAGTGGTACGGCTGTAGTCATTATTTTGAGGCTAGGTTTTGTTTTATGGATATGTTGTGAGTTCTATTGGATTAGAAAAGGCTATGAAAGAAAAGTCTTTCCTGGTAATTGAATGATTATTTTGTTTTGCATGAAGATGGGGAGCTGAATGTGTAGGTTTTGCATGTGGTAAACCTATTCTGCTTGATATACCTAGACGTTGGTCAACGCGGGCTTTGAAATGTCCAGTGCTGCCGATGTACAGAGCTGAGCAGCTCTTGCAAGAAAATTCCTACACAACACTGGATAGAAGATTTGTGGGAGGTTTGTCTTTGATGTCAGAATGGATCCTATGATAAATGCGTTTTTTTTTTTTGTAAGAGAACCTGAAGTTTATGTATGGGTAGGCTTCGGAGAGGAATGTTTTTAAAGAGTTGCTTTTATTGACGATGGGCTTGCAACTTCTAGTCTTTCCTATGGGGTATCGCCTGACAAACCCCCTCCCCTCACACATTTTTCAATTTTAAAAGTGAACAAAACAACCAAGGCTAAAAAGTTAGTTTTTAAGCAGAGTCTCGCACAAACTATCTACTTGCCGTTATGGCGGCGTGCGTCGACCGACGGTTTCCATGTAGCTAATTCGCCTGATTCAGTATATAAGACGATAAAGACGCCCTTATCACCGTAGACATCAAAATTCTGCATCCTTATTCAAATATTGACACGTTTTTGTAGGAAAGAGAAAATAAGGCCCCGAAATTTAAAAGATTGAGTCTAATGCTTCACAGAATTGAGTTGCGTGATCACTTTCAATTGTTAGCTTGAAGCCCCTTGAATAGCGGGCTGCAGTCACAAACTCGTGAAAATGTCAGAAAATGGATGTTAGCGTATGGAAAAAATTGAGAGGCGATAAATAACAGCTACTATAACTGATTTTACGACATTTCACCACTCCCCGTCATTGGCAGTTTCATTGGACAGTACGACTGCTGGAACCCCATCCGTGCGCTAACCTGTTCCGTATTATCGTTCTTGACGTACACTAATCCGTATTCTGCCACATTTGTGGAAGATGTAGAACAGGCATTGATCGTCCATGGTATAAGTGAATCTCTATTTTAGTTAGTGTAAGTTTTATATCAGACATATGAAAAAAGTTGGGTTAAACTCACTTTCGATCAAGTTAATCCTAATGGAAACTCTTGCAAACTTGAAATTTTAAAAATTGAGGGAGGAAACGTTCTACACACTGATTCAGATAAAACTATATTTTGTTTGCTCCAAAGGTCGATGTTCCAACTTGCCCTCTTTCCTTTACATATAGGCTACGTTTATAAAATTGTTTTGGCGACTTTGAAAGCATTATCAGTTTATGTAGCTCATACAAAGCTATTCAGTGCATGAACTTCCTGCGTAGCATTTTATTCAAATTGCTTATCTCAGATGCACATCAGGCCATCTCAGAACCGTTGGCTTATGGAGGCCAAAAGCGGCCCCAGACCCCTCTATCACAGGGGCTTCAGGCAACGCCACCTAAACAACATTTTCTACAACTTTTATACAACGTTTTCTAGGTGGCCTTGCTTCAGCCCTCTGGGCCTCGCAACTTGTGCAGTTGTAAATTTTCCTTAGAGCATATATCCTGCTGTGTATTTTTAACAAATTTTGAACGAGTTTATAGAAAATGCGTTTCTTTTACTGTGATTATTATGATGGCGATCACTGCAGAACAAGAACATTCGAAAAACTTGATACAAACGGAAAACGGTCCCATTTCTTTCGAAAAGACAGTTGCATGCAGTATCATCATTTTGTTTCTAGTTCATCTGTTGTCTAGATTACTAGAGGCATCTTTTGTGGCCACGCTCGTGATCAGAATCACCGTGATCATGATCATGGTGATCACTGAAAAGCACAAGAACGGTCAACGATTTTGTAAACAAACCAGAGACGCCAAGTCAATTTCGAAAAAAATATAGTTGTATCATATTTGACGGGAAATGGTAGGAAATGGTCCAAATGGATTTCCTTTGAGCCTTTACTTATTTTCAAGCCAATGCATAACTGAACTAGGGTAATTACCCCTAACCTAACCCTATTTCCAAACAAACAGCTATTATTTGATAGGTTTGTATAATAAAACTAACAAATAATAGCTGTTGTTCGGAAAAAGGGTTAGTTCGGCAATTGGGTTTGATAGGTTTATTACACACAGATAAACATTTCAATAATGAAAACTTTCTGAGTACAATATACGTACAGTAATATATCTGCATAACCCATAGAAAAGTGTAACGAGTAGTAATTAGACTAATACAATTGCATAACATAATCCTTAAACCGCTTTTTAAAGGCGTCATTAGACATAGGATCTAGTAGGTGAGTAGGAATTCAATTAACAAGTGACACCGCTTGGAAAATAGTTGAACGTTTCTCTACATCAACACGAACATTTGGAAGATTAGGAATGAAGCCTCTCATCTCGTAGTTTTGATGAGGTATGAGTGATCCGTTATATTGTTGAAAGACAAGAGGATGGTTATATATGAGCGATCGGAAAAACGTAAGAAGCGAATAGTTATACACATCTTGAACTTACAACATTTGTAAATCGCGGTACATATCACTACGATTCATTAACGGTATATTATTTCGATCTCGTTTTACGCGAAGTATTCGCCTTAGTATATTATTTTGCAAAACTTATAGCTTACGAATGTAACAGTAAGGGGCTGCACCCCAGATGATAATATTTTGAATTAACAAGGAATAAGCTAATGAATAGTAAATTTGCTTCAATGAATCACGATTAACATAATTAGACACTGCTTATATTATACCATGAACTCTACTAAGCTTTCGGCCTAACTCCTCAATGTGGGCTTTGAAATAAAGTTTATCATCAAGAATCAAACCAAGGTATCGAAACTGATACACCCTTTCCAATTCTTTACCGTTGAAACGAATCGTTGGTAAGTCAGGCCGAGAACATGGAGTGAATACTATCAGCTTAGTTTTATCCTCATGGGCAATCAATCTATTTTGAGTTAACCATTGCGACAGTTTACTTAGAATATGTTGGATATCAGCTATGGCTGAGAGAAAATTGCATTTAGTAGTGTAGAACACTGCATCATCTGCATACAGAACACAATTCATACCAAGAGTAGTTATATCATTAATAAAAATATTGAAAAGCAACGGTCCAAGTACGCTTCCTTGAGGGACTCCAATTTTAATAGGCAAAACTTGGGATTTAACGTTATTACATAGAACATATTGGCAACGGCTGGATAAGTAGCTAGCTAATAAGGCATTTGCTGTCCCACGAATACCATAGTGTTCGAGTTTTTTTAATAACAACTGTTTGTCAACTGTATCGAACGCTTTTCGCATGTCTAAAAAGAGGCAGACCCCATACGATTTATCGTGAAAACACTTTACTAAGCCAGTTACTAGATGAAATATCGCTAGGGTAGTATTAGATTTGGCGCGAAAGACAAATTGTCGGCTCAAAAATACGTTACGGATCGCTAGGAACTCGGTTAATCTGGAGTGAATTATTTTTTCAAGTATTTTATTGAACGTGGACAGCGTTGATATTGGTCTATAATTTGCTACATCATTAGAATTGCCTGATTTAAATATTGGTATAACACGAGCATGCATCAGTACATTAGGGTAAATACCAGTAGCAAAACACAGGTTGAAAGCATGACAGTGGATTAACTATACAATTAATAACTCTCATAAGAAGAAAATGTTGAATTTCGTCACGGTTATATTGTTTACCGCTAAAAGATTTTAATATTTGTTTTATTTCATGGGCATCAGTGGGCCTCAAGACACAAGTATCATGAACACAATCAGTATCAACGGACAAATTCGCATCTTGCTGAGGTAGGTCTTGTACCAGAGTTGTTGCAATAGAAGTGAAATAATTGTTAAAGTGGTTAGCTGATTCAGCACCTGCAAGCGCATTCCCGTTTAAGCTGAGTGAGATGTTTTTCATGGTTTTCTTTCTACCTAGAATCTCATTTAGGACTTTCCACAATTTCCGAGACGAATTTGTAGTGATCTCTACATCATCACCTACAGCATGACAGTCTTTTCAGCAAACTCAGCTCGGTGAGTGGAGTGAAGAGAGGAGAAAATTAGACGATAGTGGGAGAGATGTTAGTAGGTAGAGGAAAATGGAAGAAGGTGAAAACAGAAAAATAGGAAGAGAATGAATGACCGGTCAGTGCCGGTTTAGTTAGGGTAGGTT
>LQNS02000211.1:31158427-31169529 GCA_001587735.2 Parhyale hawaiensis
CTCTGGTTCGTTAGTTTTAATGAATTTAGTGAGTGCGATGATTCACCCCGATGTAAAAAATCGTCTGGGGTGAAAAATCGCACTTTTACAATTACATTTTACAAGTTTCTCATCGCTCAGATTGTATCAATGTTGCTTTTCAAGCCATTTATCATCATTTGTAATGCAATATCTAACAGTTGTTTTTATTTCCGATTCGTCATTCAATTTTTTTTACTATTATTATTCAACTGCGATTTTTCACTCCGAAAAGTGTACCCGTTTTGTACTGAGACGTCCATCGCACGGTTTTCGATTTTCAACTTCACACAAAAGAATGTACCTTCGGCCAAATGAGCATAAACCTGCCTCAAAACATCTTATGTAGCTTCCTTGCAGTTTGTTTTCATTTTAGTAACATTTTAACCCATTTTTTACTATTATTGCACTGCAATTTTCCACCCCAACAATGTAGTGAAATCACCCCGTTTTACAGTGAGAAGTCCATCGCGTGGTTTTCCGTTAATAACTTCAATACAAAAAAACGTACATCTCTACAAATTGACATGAACATACCTTGAAACATATACAAGTGTGACAAGTTTCAACTTCCTAGCCCCAGCCGTTTTTTAGTAATTTTAAAGTATGCGGAAAATGCGCTACCAAATTTTTCTCCTCAAAAATTAAATCAACAGAAGAAAACTGAATACACAATCGGAAAGCCCATCTTTTTCTCTATAAAATGATGTATTCATTTATTTAGGTTTGCTCAATTTTATTGCGTTTATTTACTAATTAAAACGGTCACAGTTTTCCACCCCAAAAACCTTTTTTTGCGAGTTTCGCAAAAGCCCTGCATCTTTGATGCTGGAGACCAAAATTTCTGGTGGCATTTGTTCAAATTTGGCAGACACTTAGTTAAAGGAGCCATAATGTGTTGAAAGCATTTTGCTGTAATCCCTCTGGTTCGTTAGTTGTAATGAATTTAGTGAGTGCAATGATTCACCCCAATCTAAAAAATTGTACGGGTCAAGATCAAGCTTAGTCAAATGCCCAAGCCAAGCCCTAACCTCAAAGCTGCTTGGTATATACCAGCTACTCCTCAAACCCTAGTTAGAGCCAAACATTATGTAGGCTAAGTGCCAAGCCCATTGGTGTTAGTGCCATGGATTATTTAGTTTTAGAGATAACTTGTTTTGTTATCCATGAAGTCATACTTTTACTCTTCATATCTACCCATCACACGTGATTTTTCTTTGCTCGGAGAGTATTATTTAGCTAGTGCGTCCCCATTGGTGCATGCGTCCACATTGAGGGTTTTACTCTATGCTCAACTAGCCTGATTTTTCATTTTGGTTGTTTCTTTTTGTTCAGGAAGGTTCCTTCTCTCAAGTGTGGGAGAACGTGAGGGCCACATACATTCGCACTTTCATTGGAACACTTTTACTTTCTGCTGCAGTTGGACTTCTTGTCTGGAATGAGGTAGCTATGTAACTTATTAGCTATTTATTAGCAACACAGGACCTGGTACTGTTATATTTTTGTATTAAGCTACTAGGTAGCTATCTACTGTACTCAGTAAGTGGCTATAGAAATAGCTATGCGATAAAATAGCTAAATATTGAGGGTCCATGAAATTTACTAAAATTTTAATGTTTGTGATACTGTGCTATAAACTAAATTTATATTTCATAATTGACAATGGCTCTGAGCTATAATAGTATTAGGCTGTACAGTATTTTGATTCTGCACAGGGAGGTTACGTACTATATATGTATGTATGTATGGAGTAACTTTGTCCATTTTTTTTTAACTGTAGGAAGCCAACAATGGCTTGAAGTTATTCCTGTAGTAGCTATAGCCTATGAAGTGTATATATATTACTTCTGTGCTACCTAAGTTGCACATTTGTCCATTTTATATAGATTGGCAAAAAGCCCTGAATAAAGTTGCCCCATACAAATCAAAGTAACCCTTTACCGTACCTATTATCCAGGTTACTTTCTTTTATGAGAGTATTTTCAAGATATTTTATTTGTTGAAGCATACCTAAGCCTCTATATCTAAGTTCTGAAGCCTACTGTACCTACCTTTAGAAATTCGTGATTCTTATGGAGACCACATGGCATAAACATAATGCTATTAGTAGCTACAGTACCAGGGTTGCCGAGTTTGAGTCAGAATTGGTAGCTGTAAGCTAAAATACTGCACCGTGCTTCATGCATTTTTCTTTGCAGCTGGGAATGGAATTTCTCTGCTAGATTTTGGAAAATTTGGTTACTTTGATATTTAGATATTTGCATATCTACAATAAAAAAAAGAGGTGCTGTGCCCTCTTTGTAAATTTATCATATCTACAACTGCTTCCAATTTCACTGGTATTACTTGTAGCTAGGTGTAACATTTGCTATGGTTTGTGTACATACATGCAGTACCGGTACCCATATGAAGAAGATACAGCATATGAAAAAATGAAAGTTTTTTTGCTTCCAAAGTTAGTGAAATACCGTACACTTAGAATGGAAATAATAGCTTTTGCACAAAATTGTCCATATCTCATTTTTGTGCTATCAAATTTTCACGAAACTTGCAGGGAAACCGTGACATCTTATGGCAACTCTGTTGAGTTTGCTTACATTTTGCTATATCTCCTGATTGACAACTCTTTGCATGTTTTCTCTTTTTGAGGTGAACGACAATAATAGCTTCTTGTATATTCTGCTCAAATGGGGGCGTGAAAAACTTGAACTAATGAAGAGAAAGAAATTATCATCCAAGAAACTGCTGGAGGCACTTCTCGTGATGTTATTGCAGGAAAAATAGGACCCTTTACCACGGAAAAATGATAAGATGCTGGGCATTCAAAGACTGTTACCGATAGAGGCATGAGAAATGTGGTTCGTCAGCTACATGAAAGACCCGGGCAAACAAGTAAATGAATTTTTGTGGTTACTGGGCTTCCAGAAGTGCCTAAAACCATAAGGAATGACATCCTTCACTCCACTGCTTCTGTCAAATCCCCTCTGAAATTGCTTCCTTTGACCCCAAGACATAAAATTTTGAGGGTGGAATGGGCAGAGAAATACACGAAGATCAACATGAATTAGCTATATTCTTTTCACCTACAAGACCCGGGAAGCCCCCTTGATGGACCTGATGGGTGGAGTAAGGGTTGGGTACTACCTGGAGGTGTCATCAACGTGTAAAACGTCAATAACAGGGAGGTGGTGTTATGATATGGGCTTTTATTTTTATCATAGGGGATTGACTTGTAGGTCCAGTTAGAGTACCTGATGGCGTGAAAATTACATCTGCATCATATTGTGACATCTTAAAAGACGCCTTAGTCCCATGGCTGGATGACATGCCCCTTTCGTTGCTTCGAAACTTGATTTTCATGCATGATAATGCCCCTTCTCACTCTGCCCACTCTACAGCAGCATTTCTGGTCTCTTTGGGGTTGCATGGAGAAAAACTGATGGTTTGCCCACCGTGCTTACCTGATATAAATCCCATTGAAAATGTCAGGGCCCATCTGAAAAGGGAAATTTATGCAGATGGAAGGCAGTACAACTCAAAATCTGTCTTGTGGGATGCTGTAGCTGCAGCATAGGCAGTTCTGCCTTCAGCAATAAAGAAACAAATTGGCTGCATGGCTTCAAGGATTATTAAAGTTATTAAAAGCCATGGGAGTCATGTTGGCAAATAAAACTTTTTCAGTCATTGTAAACTATGAATATATATATTTTTTAGTCAAAAAGTTATTACTGCTACTCGGGGAAATTTACAAAAAAAAAACATAGTTTTTGTAGAACTAGCACAATTAGTCGTTTAAAAATTTACAGACACTATTTATAGCCTAAGCACCATAAGTTTAACATTCTGTGAAATTTTCACTGAAATTTATAGCCAAGTACTTGAGATGTGGTCAGTTCTGCAATAGCCAATAGAGCTATATTTCCGTTCTAAGTGTGCGGTAGGTACTTTTTTCACCGTTTGCTAGTGAATTTGCTTATGAGAATGGAATGTTGCCTGAGCAATTAACTTGATGTTAATAACTAGGTACCATTTTACTATGTGAATAGTGAGAGGATCTGGTCACTTCAATGTTTCAACTCTTTTTGAAAGTTGAAAAAAAAAAAAAAACTAGTGCACTCCCTTTGTTTGTACCAAATCTGCAGCTGCTGCCAATTTCAGTTGTAATGCTCCTGCTAATAACATGTACTATAGATATTGCAGCATCGTTTGGCCTATTTAGGTTTTCACAAGAAGTTACTGCATGTTGAAAAATTTATTCCTTTTTGCTCAAAAGTTGATGAAATACTTTCCCATGATTCATGAATTTGCCTTTGCTTCGGAGCATGGAACTTTCCATGTGCAATAGCTTAACATTAATCCCTTTTTACTCTATAAATGTTTGGAGGATCTGGTCTCTTTGATTCTTCCATGAATTTCAAAAATGCACCAACAAAACTGCAAGGTACTCTACCTCTCGTGGACTTTGGCATGATTTTACAAAATCTGTTACTGCTTCTAATCTAAATGGTATTACTTGTAGTTATAGCACACACTAAAGCTATTTAGTGTAATGCAGTTTTGTTTGACTTGTTTATGTCTTTGAAAGAAATTGCAAGAGGTTAGTAAAATAACATTTTTTATCCAAAGTTAGTGCAATACTTTTTCGTGGTTCATGAGTTTGCCTGTGCTTTTAAAAACGAGACTTGCCCTGCACATTTACTTTAATGTTGATACCAATGTACACTGTATAGCTATACAGTATCTGAAAAATCTGGTAGTTTCAATTTTTCAACTTGTTAAAAAAAATTGCAAGGTTACTCCTTTTAGATATTTTTGAAATCTGCAATTACCTCACATTTCAGTGGTATTAGCTACTTGTATTTATTTGCTGTAGTTTGTGTAATGCAGTTTTTGTTTGATCTATTTATGTTTTGAGAAGAAGTTAGCTACAGCATGTTGACAGAAATGGTGCTTTTGTTTTCCAGAGCTGGCCAAATGATTTTCTATGGCTCATGAGTTTTCTTATGCATTAGGGAATGAGATTTTTCTTGTGTTAGTACTTTCCCACTGTGTAACTTTAGGAGGATCAGGTCACTTCTATTATTCAAATTTTTTAAAAGGCTGCAAAAAAAAGCAATGGCAAGTAGCTACCCATTGGAATTTTTGTTTTTACAAAATCTGCAACTGCTTCCAACTTCAGTGGTTGTGGCACTGACTATTGTTAGGGTAATGCAGTTTCCCTTTGGCCTATTTATGTTTTCATTAAAAGCAACAGTGTATTGAAATAATAATACTTCTGTCTCCAATGTTGACGAAGTACTTTTCATTGTTCACTTCATGAGTTTCACTTTGCATTTGGAAGAAGGATTTCTCCTGCACTGTTGCTCAAATGTTCATACCATTATGCTGTGTAATTATTGGGAGGATCTCATAGCTTCAGTTTTTCATGATTTTTAAAAAAACGTGTCAAAAAAAAAAAAAACTGCAAGGTACCCATCTATTGTTTTTGCCAAACCTGCCACTGCTGCCCATTTCACTGCTATTACTTGTACTTATAACACAAACCATAGTTGGTGTAACACGGTAGCTGTTTGTTTGACCATTTTCTGTTTTCATAAGACATAAGCTACAGCACTTGAAAAAATTACACTTTTATCTCCAAAGTTGATGAAAATATTGGTAATAAAGGTTAAGTAATTTTGGGGGCGAGGAATCAGAAGATGGCTGGGCTTGGGAGATGGTACAAATGTTAGCTAATATTTTTCGTTAGGAAGAAGAATCTGAATCAGATATTTTTTGAAGTCTTAGGAGTCTGAAACTGGCTGGACATCAGAATTAGAGTCAAAACTTTGTCCATCCAGCTCTGCAATTCTTAAAGATACTAGGTAGGTAGCTAGCTGCCCTACTCAGCACTCAACACTAAAGGAGTGCAACCCTAAATGAAAAATGAAAGATTTTATAATGAAAAATATGAGAAATGAAATACTGGCGATAGGTTGGTAGAAAAGCACAAGTTCAAAACAGACAATACTCAGAGAAATTCAAGCCAGTATTTGCATCAAGCTAAATGCAAATGCTGATGAATATTGTGACTGTTATAACCTTGATTGTAATAGGTCTAAAGGCCTGTTTTTAGCCTGGATTCCGTTCAGTATTTGAATGTATTTATCATAGCTCCTCTTTTATGTACGGTATTCTACCTGCTAGTATATTTTTCACATTTTTCTTATTTTTTCAATAAAGAAGGTTTAGGGTTGCAAATCTATCATGGAGTGCACTCTGCCACCCAGTGCATCTGCGGATAATTAATAAAAATGAATAAAATGAAACGAGTGTAACCCCGTATTCACTTGCATTCACGGTAGAACACAAAATCGGAGCAAGCTTAGCATGAGAGTGGTTTAATTTATTTATGATTCATTTTTATGCTAAAAAAAATTATTTTTTGAAATCCAGTATTTCCCACCTCTGTCATTTATGCGTTTGGATTTATGTCTGTATATGTGAGCAGGGCAATGCCGTGCGTACATCTCGCAGTCTCAGTGAAGGCTACGAGTTGGTGGTTGCTGTGCCCACTGCGGATGTTGTTGCTACAGAGCATGAAGGGAAGGTACGTAAGGCTTCGGCAACACGGTCATTTCAAGAATGAAAATTACAAAAAGTGTTCAAAATTACCAAATTCTATGTGTAAATAACAAATTAAAGACCAAATGATGGACACAAACCTATATTTGGAGTAAAATTTAATGCTTAAATTTCAGAATGCTGTCACAGCCCCTACATGAAATTCAGTGGTTAGCCTTATGGTTCTGTAGTTCTCTACTGTATTCTTATTGCTTCTGATAGCTGATATGATGAAGCACAAGATACACCATAGTGTTATGTTCATTAAGTTCGCCCATCCTATGCTGGAACAGAGTAGCTCCTCAACGGGAACCGGTTATTTCCCGTAGCTCTAGTTGAGCCTTTAGGACGTCTTTCTTACCCACTTTGCTTCCTTAAGGTCCTTTCACACTGACGGTTTCTTGCCGCTCATGACCGTCGCTCCACACCACCGGTCAGCTAAGCTCCGCCCACAACAATGCAATCACCGCGCTCACGGTGAAGGAGCGGGAACATTCAGCATGCTAAATACTGATTTTGTGCACCGCCGGTCAAGAGCAATCAATTGCATTTAGCAAGTGACAGCAGAGAGTATATGAAGGCTAGTTATGGCTTACACATTTTGGAGCAAGGAAGAAATTATAAATCTTACCTATCGAAAAATAAAAACAATTCCCAGGTTTATAGAACGTTAAGATAGATATACCATGCTTGTTCTCATATGGAGGCAATGCCCAACAAATTAGGGCCCCAGCACCCTGAGGTATCAATTTTTAAGTTATAAGTAGCATTTTAAAGCTTTTTGTTTCGAGATTATCACTAGTAGGCAGTCAGTTTTAACTCGGCAGAAACAATAGATTTAGCGCAATTTTCGACAGATATTCTTTTTTCGCAGTTTTTAGGTGGTGCAACACTTTTCATGCCGCTATAACAAAGAGTACAGGAAATCAGAAATAAACATATTGCTGTTAGAAATACGCTGAACGTTACGAATTTACTTCAACTCTACTACTGCCACTTTGCTCTGTGTGATGGACAACACTTTATCTGTGAATAATGGTCCTTTGGGATGGAATGCAAGTATAAAATGATAAGAAAGCTCGCCAAGTATAAAAACGGAATGTTCGGAGCAGATGCTTTCAAACGTATGGCAGCTCACTATCCTAATTTTGATATTGAAATGGGTAACAGGAATATTGAAACAGGAAACAGCTGGCACTATTGAAAAAATTTAAAGAAGTCTAGAACAGGGACTGACGAAGTTTTTTAAACCCAGTCTTAGGTGCTTTCATTAACTAAGCTTCTGGACAAACTATTTGATCCCGGTAGTGCTAAGCCTACTGTTCGTAAACTAGACTTATTCCACACCCCTTAAACTTTTGTCTAGTCATAACGACAAAGCTCCAGAGATTGGAATATTGACAACTGCTGTTATGTTTCTGGGAAGGAGCGATGCGTTGAGCGATAGTGTAAAAGCAGCACGGACCGACACTCAGTCCTCTTGGTGGAAGGAGCTGTAGCTAGTTCACCGTCGCTCAGCACGGCTGGTGTAAAATGATCTTTACATGGCCACGCTCCTATTGATGTTAGTTCTGTGCTGTTCTCCCCCTTCCCTTCTGGATTTGCTGTTAACATGTGCGTCGATCCTGGCTGGGAGCATGCACGTGCATATGTTCCACGTTTCTCTAGACATACTACATGTCCTTTTATTTTCACGTGGCGGTGAAGCCCTCGTTGGTCAGTGGTTCGTGCGAGAACACGCATGATGATAATAATAATGGTGATAATTATAAAGTGACAAAGTCATGCATGGGCTCAGAAACTTCGGTCCACATCCAATTTTGTGGCTCAACTTTGGAAAAGTTTCGATTGGGATATGTAAATTCGCTTGAAAAAATCATGTTAGGTGCCTTGAAATAACTCAAAAGCAATATACCAATGTAACTCGCTTTTTTGATTCAAGTAAAAGTGAAATACAACAGAAATGGCTTCAACTTCTGCATGTTGCTAAGAACACAGCATATTCAATCAGTAAAATTCTCTGTGTAGAAAGTGCAAATTCATATTAACTAAAAACACGCACTGGGAATTTCTCCAATATCGAGGCAAATAGTTTGAAAAATAACTAGAAACACACACTGGGAATTTCTCCAGTATCGAGGCAAATAGTTTGAAAAATAACTAGAAACACGTACTGGGAATTTCTCCAGTATCAAGGCGAATAGTTTTGAAAAAATATCGCAAAATTTGATGCTTCCCTTTAAAGCTTGTCACTCATTTCCTGTAGAGCACAGGGAGAAAGATTATCTGCGTGAGTGGATTTCTACTCATTCAAGTAGGTCAGTTCCTGAAGAATTTCACGCTCCATGAAATCACGTGTCTAAGGGAGCTACCTGCATTCATTGCTGCTGGTTCTTGAATATGCGTAAAATTTTCTACGGTAAATACCGAAGTGAAATATTCGTTCAGAAGAGTAGCTATTGTTTTGTATTTACTTCCGCCAATCGTGGCTACTTTGCTTCCTTCAATTTTCATACTACTGATGTTACTTTCTTTTCTTCTTCACAAACTTTCTATTCCAATGCCTGTTCATCCTGTGTGGGAACAGCCTTCGTGCATGGGTTCCACTTTTCTATTGACATACCGGTACCATACGTCCCTTCTTTCTTCCTCTGTGAGAATGCCTTAGTTGTGGAAACGGGGGCTTAATCTACTCAATAATAATCTATAACTAGCGGGACTCATGGAAATTCCACGGTTAATTGATGTTTTCCCTAACTTTAGTTTGACCTAAGGTAGCACTTTTACTTAACCTACCTTGTCTAAACTTATGTCTTTCGCTTAGCCCTGATGAACTCCGTGTACTGTAACGCAGTCCGCCTACCTTAACATACCTCGTCTAACCTACCTTAGCACTGTTGATTTAGCAGTGAATCTCTTATGAATTCTGTCAAAAAAGACTTTGCACTTATATTCTGATAAAGACATAGATATACAAAAAACTTTTGCATTGTTCTATTTATTATACCAGGAGAGTATTTCCCACAATTTACAGATAATTCAGTGCATAATATACCTAACACGTTTCCATTTTTCGTCGGCGTATCCAAAATTTTTTTACACGATTACGAGGTACGTGGACATTGCACGGTTGCCCATCATTTTTTTTACTTTATTTTATGCGATTGGACAGCTATAGAACAAAGTGCCACAGACTCGGCCAATTTTTTCAACAACAGCAGCATAACTCCAGTTCTCAATATTTTACTGTAGCTACTTCCTAAGACATGGCACTTTCGCTTCTCAAAATATTAGAACTTTTGAGTTGTGTTGTGATCCCTTGCGGTATCCTAGTTACGCATTTGGCCCTATTGACAATGTCATGAGCCACCAGCGATGTGAATATGACATGGTGTGAAAAAGATAGTAAAAATCGCTAGATATACGGTATAATACGTTTCAAATGAAACTTCATGTCTTTACTTCGAAGCTGACAGAAAATTTTATAAAAAGAGAAAAGAGCACAACTTTATTTGAAGTTCCTTCCCAAGTTGAGTTTTCTCCTATCTAATAAGCATAGCTATACTGAAAGCGTAATGTACAGACACATGGACGTACGGAGCCTCAAGCAGAATGCTATTATAGACTAGACGGCCTGTGACCCATTGGGTCAAAAAAAATCAAAATCACCATCTTCTTTATTTTCGCAAAAAAAGGGTTATTTAGCTAGTCATAGACTACACGATGCTTCGACTGTCGACTTCTGCCATTTTTTTTTTTTTGCTTCTCAAGGGAATATTCAACACTCTGTCTGTAAGCAAGGTGAAATATATGGCCGTAGCCTACATGTAATATAGTCCAGTTATAGTTCCTGTATCACCTTTGAACTGAACGTGCACGTTTATACAGCTGAGTATAGACCAACTGGGGCGAAGATTTACGAAAGACCGAGACCGGGGCAACCAAAAATCAATTAGCCGCTGCCGGGGGACCAGCAGTTAGCCGGGGCCGGGGGACCAGCAGTTAGCCGAGGCCGTTGGTCAGAATTTCTATTTTGACTAGAGGAGGGCGTTTGCTACCAAAATTTTCATTGTGGTAACTCATTTTTTCCATAATTTAAGTGAGAAGTATATATATTTTTGCACTGCTTTCCCTCATGTTCAGTTATGGTAACGAATAACGATACTAATGATGTGCAGCGCTTTGATACGGTAATCTTACAATAAGATATAGCTATTAGTTATACCAAAGGTGCCGATGACACTTAAAAAAAACACTATTCAATCGAAAGTTAGTCTACTATGCTGACATACGGTACGTATTCAAATAAAATCTTGTACAGTAGTAGTACAGAGAACACGCCCATCAAAAAGTAGTAGTAAACTTATTGGGCATATAACATATTCTATGCGATATATCTGGCGATACAAAATTCCTTAAACCTAAATCTAAAAATATCGTCCGACATTGGTAAAATGAGTTGTTCTGGAACTTTATTAAAA
>LQNS02000211.1:31182542-31207196 GCA_001587735.2 Parhyale hawaiensis
TTCGTGCATGGGTTCCCCGTTTTTCTGTCGACATACTATATGTCCCTTCCTTTTCCTCTCTTAGAAGAGCTTAGTACTTATTTAGGGAGGCTTAAATCTTCTTATAATACCTAATACCTGTGTGCGGTTTTAATATACAGGTGTAATATCTTCGTAATAGGATAGGAACTTGTAACAATAACTGATTGCGTGTTGTCTACAGTCAGTATGAACGAAGAAAATGAAATAGTTTAGTGTGAAGAGGTTAGAGCCTGCATGAGTTCCTATCCTGAGGGATTAGGCCTACTATAGTTTAGATCGTCGGGGGCGGCCACAAGGTAAAAAATTGAACGTAAAAATAAAATGTTTGGGTGTTTTGTTTGGAGTGGCTCTCCGCGCATTCAAGTACATATAATAGAAACAAGTAATGCGTGGTGTAAGTCGTGGTAAAGTACCGAATTTCGGGCATTGTAGGGTGAGGCCACATTGAGAATGGCGGACAGTTTTTCTGGGTTAACATTGCTTTCTGCATGAGCGAGTATAACCCTCGCTTATAGTTTCCTGAGAAGGGCGAGCATAATATTGCGTCAGCCTATCAGGCGACACAAACGCTGCTGGGATGTACCTATATATGCACCTGGCCATCATATTCAGTGAGCGACTAGTATAAGTGACTGCAATGTGATCAAGTCTGCTTCTGGCATTATTTAGCTAGCAGACGGAATCAGTTTCTTAATACTAAAGGAAGAAACCGGCGCGGGTTTCGAGTTTCACAATGGAACTTTTACGTATGTAGCTACCCTGTCTTTGGGGCTGAATTTGCTTTCGGTAAGAAAAATAGCTTCAGCACGAGTTTGATTTCATTTGATAATTTCGTTCACATGTCCTTAGTGATGGAGTCTATTGTCTCAGATTTGTGATGACTTGAATACTGCGCTGAAAGCAGGGTACGTATCATCAAAATTTTACAGAATCACTGCATATTGTATCAGTAAAGTAATGCACTTACAGATGCAACATACTGTGGTTCTGCAAAATTTCAGTAATACGTTCCTCACCTAGAGCCAATATTTGAAGGCTTCTCAAAGAAAAAAACAGAGTGCTGGGGGAACTCTTATTATTAACACCGAACCTATGTAAAACTACCTGTATTAAAAAGTATTTTCTTATCAACCGATATAGAATTACCCTAACCCTATAACGACAAACTAAAGTAGCGGCTTGTCGTGGGAATAGCATTATTTGAAACTTCCTTAAGGAAGGACGCTGGCTTTAATAGGGTTAAGAATAAAATAGATAATTTTGTAAGTTTTGTATTAGATAGCTATGCAGTTAATCTTTATATTTATGAAAAATGAGATTCAGTGATAGCTATATGTCAGTGTATACTGTGAAGTTAACTAGAAATTTTACTATTGAACAAAAATGTGCCACTAGATATATACGATATTACAAATTTTGGAGGTGCGCAGCTTTCTTTGCAGTTTTCTAAACATTTCCATTATTCCTAGTTAACTCTCTATACTCATTAGTTTTTTAAATTCGACACTGCTCCATTTTAATTGAAGAAGTTTGATTTGGACTTAGGTACGTTCCATGTCTAGGGTTGGCTTCCTCAGGGGGCATAGGATGGGCCATAGGCGTGTAGGTTACCTTAGCCATACCATTAGCTAGGCCTTCTGGACATCTGTCTTTCGTGCTGACTTTGTTTCCTTCCCGATTTCATATACCTACTTGCTCATGCTTTATTCTGTTCTTTCCGCTTCTTCCCCGATTTGCTCTTCCCATGCGCGTTGATCTTGTTTGGGAATACCTCTGTGCATGGGTTCCCAGTTTCTATCGACATACTAAATGTCCCTTGCTCTTTCCTCTGTGATATCGTTCTGCTCTCAAACGGAGGCTTGAACCTTCTGACTAAAACTAACATAATTCTAGTGTTTGCTTATTGTAGAACTAGAATGCTTGTGAGATCTATCCACTTCCCTGACATTGAAACAACTTGCCAGCTGTAAAACAAGAACAACTGCACTTCGACTGTGAAACAGACGCGCATATGAAAGCGAAGCTTCCAAATCCAAATTGCAGTTTAGACGACTGCAGTTTGAAAGTATCGCTGTATTCATGTTACCTCCGCTAAGGAAGTTTCTGCCTGGGTTTGCTCGTCAGTTAGCAACATAAATCAAAAAGTTATGGACGGCCCATGTTTATGAAATTTGCAGGAACTGTTAGGAACGTCACGAGTAACAGATGATGAAATTATAGTGTTGGTCCGTCAGCCCCTTTGTTTACCGTTCTGTCTGTAGCATTGCTTTGCTGGGCGGTGGTCTGCGCTGTCGGAGTGCAGCTGTAGTTTAACTTGCAGTTTTATAAAAGAAAAACTTAATAGCCATTTATTACCGTGCTGGTACTGTTCGTTGTAGCTACTTCACAATTGTTTCCAGTGTTTTGATCAAAAGAAATATCGGCACTAACACCTCTAGGATTCCAATATGCAGTGAGATTGAGATGCAGTCTTTCGTTAATGTTATGGTTTCCGTGGGCAGTATTCAATTATTGGCATCCTGAAGGGATCAACGATCCATCCATACAGAAGTTCCAGTGGACAAGAGCTGGTGCTGCTGCAAATGGGACAGAGGTCTCCCGAAGAGGTTCTCGCCACTCACCACGCCCACACGAGGCTACGCAACTGGGGCATCAGAATTATTGGCTTTGTTGTCCTTTGCGGAGCCATCGCTTTCATGTTGCCCTTAGTACAGTCTGTAGGTAAGTTTCTGATTCGTTGCCTAGTTGAAGTGAAGCAGTTGCGACTGATACGATGCATTATTTTGCAACTTTCCTAGATTGTGCTATTGAAAAAAAAAAATAACATCACTTGCCAAACTTTGTTCTTTTTTTTCAGATTTCTTGCTACAAAATTTTACGGCTTCATAAAGTCAGGAAAACATTACGCGTTTAGAACAGAACTTTTATTAAAACACATTCCCGTACATAAAAAACATGTCAGAGAAGGCCAAAATGTTATCACCCAAACTTAATAAAGGGAATGAAGTCTGGCAAGGCAAGGCTATATTATTATAAGAGAAACATAACTAGACCATTTTATTCCTTTTACCTAGTCGCTTAATTTGCACAAATTGGTAGAGAACCTCCTTACAGCTGTTAGCTTATCATAACAACGGATAGTTTTGATGTAGGTATATACCTGGGCAATCAACGACAGCAGAATGTTAGAGAAGGAATGACTTAACACCTAAACCGAGTGATATGCATAGCTAGACCACGTCATGTAAAGGGGAAAACTTGCTTAGAAGAATGTTTTTCCGAAGTTTCACTTAGGACATTAGTAGTAGCAATAGTAGATGGATTACTAGCGCAGCAAATCGAAGTCGCACCGCGCCGAGTTCTCAGCGATCTCGTTTCTGCTTTTCTGGCGTAAGGTCGCGCAGGTTTAATGTGAACCAGACTCTATTGGTCTCAAGTGGCTAGTGACGCAGGGCATCTCGAACTTCACATGGTATGGCTGTTTGTTTGGCCACGCGGCACAGGGGAAAGAGATGAAAAAAGAAAAGCGAAGAGACAAACACCCGTGGGGCTGGTCCCTTCCGCGGCTCACTACACGTGAGTATAGAGGAGTCCCATGGGATGAGTAGCTTATCACCATTCGGCGACCCACCTCGCGGAACAGAAGGGGAAATATAGAGAACCTACCTAACTTCACGTGCTAACCTCTTCAGCAGAAACTGCAGCCAGATTCAACGTCCCCTGCAAAAGTTACTGAGGTACATACCCCTGGGATCGTACGGCCCAAGATATTCTGGGGGATAAGATCCGCCAGAATATCCCTCTGCGGGTTTATTCAAGAGACAAAATGAACACTGTAAGGAACTGTGTTCCATACTGTATTCGTGGATGCCAGTAGTCAGCATGAGCTAAGACGTTGGGTTGTGTACGAAGGTACTAATCACAAGTCCTTGTATTGCGGAAATAACAGAAATTTTTGTTATTGAATAGTGTGTGTGTGTTCACACCTGATAGCTACTTTACAGTTGACATCAGAAATGAAGATTGGAAAGAGGGAAATATTGAGAAGCGTCTGCAGAGATTGAACTCGAAGAGTGCACGCTTATTTACATGGTTTTCGCACTTGAGTTAAACGTAATGTAGGTAACCATTACAATGTGCGATCATGAAAATATATGCTTTTTTAGGGGTGGCAACACAATAAATTTCAACCGTTGTGTATAATGAGCAACCAGCACATCAAAGCGTTCTTCAGTATCGTATGCATCACCACTTCTTTATGTCATCAAAAAGCTTATTACCTCCGCCAAGTAGGTTATGTTTTCGTCGGGTTTGTCTTTCTCTCTGTCTGTCATCAAGATAACTCAAAAAGTTGAGGACGGCTTTGATAAAATTTACAGTGGTTGTTAAGTATGTTAGGAGGAACAGATGCTCAACTTTTGGTGAAGATCCGTTCATATCCGTTTGTTTGTCTGCCCCATATTTGTCAAAGCCAGAACTCAGAAAGTTATGGACGGAATTTCATGAAATTTTACATGAGTTGTTAGGTTTATTACGAAGACTAAATGACGGCCTTCGGGACGTCTGTCTTTCGTGCCCATTTTGCTACCTTCTCGACTTCATACTCCTATAGGCTCATGCTTTATTCTGTTCTTCCTTTTCTTTCCCGACATGCTGTTCCAATGCGCGTTGATCCAGTGTGGGAACACCTTCGTGCATGAATTCCCTTTTTCTACCTGCATACTATATGTCCATTGCTCTTTCCTCTGTGACGTCGTTCTGCTCGGAAACGGAGGCTTAAACTTTTTGACTATAACTAACTAGTGAATTACAAGAGGAAGCACCGTGTAGGTGACGTGGCGTAACCTGGTTGTGTCGAGGTTTCTCGATCGCAAACCTGGATATATGTCAGTTCGAAGTTACATGCCTGTAAACCATACGTATATCACAATTATGTAGTAGAAGGATTACCAGCGCAGCGGTACTCAAGGCGTCTTTTTGTGGCCACCGTGCAGGTGACTGCGTTTGATCCGTTCGTTTTTGTGACCCCTTTCTAATATTTGATAGTGAACGACCGTGATCGATGGTGAAAATTGATCGCACTGTGTTTTCTCCTGAGGGCTGGTCATGTTTGATCACAGAGTGATTCCAGTCGTTGGACAAGCAAACATTCAAAATCTGAAATGCAAGTTCGTGATGATTTCTTATATTTAAGGATAAATGGAATAATGTTATTTTGATTATTTGTAATATTGACGTCGCGAATCGTAATTTCGTTAGTTTTTGCCTGTGCAGTGTTCAAAATGCGTCACATACTCAAATTGCTAGTTCTCTTATGCATTGACTTCAAAATAAATTAATATTCCTACGAAATCCATTTTCCATCTTCCATGTCAGTATAATAAACATATATTTTTTTGAAGAAACATAGTAGCTCCGGTTTGTTTACAAAATCACTACCCGTTGTTGTGCTTTTCAGTGATCACGATGATAATGATCACGAATGTGGCCACAAAAAGACGCCTTAGGACGCATCGCACCAAATTAGCAGTGATTTGTATTCGGCTAGTCTTCCACTCAAATTTAATGCAAACTCAGATGAGTTCTGTTGGTCTACAGTAGCCAGCGCACAACTACTAGTGGAGATACGCCGCAGAGTGGGGAAGTAGGTATTAAGGCATTTGGCAAAGGTTGTATATATTCAGGCAAGGAAAGAGCCCCCTCAGAATATACCACTGAGTGCTCATGATACCATCCCTTTCAGTCAAAGGCTTTCTTTTTCACTTCACACAGGGCGTGTTCGATTGGGGCGTCAGAATTAAGCTTTCGAGGCTCGACTTGTTCAAAACGTCGTGCGGGTATTTTGGCTTAGACTCGCGGAATTAAATTCCAGGTATTGATCCTCAATGGGCTACGGTATCCTTGAGACTTCAAGATAATGGAATTTGCAGTCAGCTTCAAGCAATCGCGTCGCTTCAAACACTTGCAGCACGATCCAAAGTGACAAAGCCAAAGCTTCTATCTGAAGTTTCGGACAAATCAAGCCTCGATCGGTTAATTTCGGCATCCGATAGAAGACCCCCTTCGTTTGCTGTCCGTGCAGCAAGCTGGCTGACAATTGATGGATGATCAGCACCAATAGTCTTTTGATGTCTGTTGATACTGAAGCAGCTATCACATATATACACGAAATATTCCTTACAGACAAGGGTTGCGTTCCAGATATGGATGGTCTACTACGACATTTGCCTCTTTAAACAAGTTTTCTATAATAATGCAGGGGAAACTGGAATACCTAATTTGATCTTTCCATTGTAAAAAGCGCACGCATAATTATAAAATGTAGGCAGTCGAGTGTTTAGTAGGAGTGGAATTTTGACAGATACAGGTTTGTCGTAAAATTTTATTCATTTTCCTGTTCATTAATTGTTAAAACAAAAAAATTTTACTCTCTCGTTGTTCTTTCTAGTCGCAATAAACATATGTACAGACATGACAACACTTCGCCATATCATACTTTATTTATACCTCTCATGAAACATCGTAATGGGCACTTCCGTATCAAAACTTATCTTGTTTTTCAACGTCACTAGTAGAGTTTTTCATTTTCTTGCATTATCTTTTTAAAGGAATCTTGTCAACGAGGGCATAAATAAAATCAAACTAGAGCACTCCGAGAGCGCATACCTCCGCCAAGCGAGGCAACGGTAGCCAAAATTCAAATTGGCTCTGAAACCATGATTTTCTTTATCAACTCCAAAATCTGGTCATTTGTACCTTTTGATAGTGATAACAGCTTGTGCAATTTTCTTGAAGATCCGTTCGTAAATTTTTGAGTTACGCTGCTAGCAAATGTTATAACAAACATGAGTCAAACATACAAACGAACAAGCCGATCTGCACCAAAATTTAATCATTTATGTCTTTTAACATTACTAACAACCCCTATAAATTTCATAATGATCCATTCATTGTTTTTTTAGTTATTGAGCTAACAAGCATAAAATAAAAAACAGTGACAAACGAACGAACAAACGGATCATTACCAAAATTTGGTCATTTACTTTTCGTTATTTACCTAACAACTCGTGTGAATTTCATATAAATCCGTCCATAACTTTTTGAGAAAAATGAGGCAGACAAACAAACAAACGGATGGACGGATCTTCACCAAAAGTTAATCATCTGTTCCTCCTAACATACACAACAATCCCTGTAAATTCCGTTCATAACTTTTGGAGTTATCTTGGTGACAGACAGATAGACAAACCCGACGAAAACCTAACCTCCTCGGTGGAGGTAGTAAAAAAAAGCTCAAAGTTAAACCACTAGTTTCGTTGTAACGCGGTGGATTCGTATGAATAACCGGGGGAATGTTGCCAGGCCCAACTTATTAAAACTTATCAATCAGAATTGACGCTCCCTCTATTCATTATCTAATAAAGAAAGAGTATATATATATATTTGAACTTAGTCAATGTAAAACTATTCTGTAATTGAAAGGATAGAATACGGTACTCCTAGTATTTTGAATTTTTGTTCATTACTACGGCTTTTACAAATACAGGTGTTTATAAGTCAGTAAGTTTGGTTTAGAACTGTAGAAGCATTTTTATAATACCCGTTTTGTACTTTCGATCAGTAATTTCCCCAAACACCATAGCCTATATTAGACTGTGCTTCCGAAGAGTTTTTTGCTGTACAGTTTCAGAAGTTTATCTAGTAGTAGTTTGTCTGATAAGACGTAGGTCGGGACGTCTGTCTTTCGTGCCCACTTTGCTTCCTTCCATTTTCATACACTTACTTGCTCATACTTTATATTTTTATCTTTCTTTTCTTTCCCGACTTGCTGTTCCCATGCGCGTTTACTCGTGCATGGGTTCCACGTTTCTCTTGGCATTCTTTATGTCCGTTCTTTTTTCCTCTCTTTGGATCAAAATGTACTCACTCTGTGGGTAAGGAGGCGTAAACTAGGAATCCTTATTCAATAAAACTCTTCATGTATTTATTTCGTGTCTTCTCTTAACGAAACAGGCGAAAAATAGGCCAGGTTGTAGATTATGTAATTCAGTTATGTTTTCATAGAGATCGATGACCAGGTTGCAGAAGATGGCGAAACCCTTTAGCTATCTGAATGCACTTCTTTCTTGAAACACTTCTTGAAATCTGTACAATATTTATGCAGCTTCTACGGTCCGATTCGATAACTTTTTTTTCTCTCGGGTCACGACGTATAAATTCGGCAGATGGTCAATGGAGCGCTCACGATGCGATGATTTTTCACGGGCAGTAGACAATTATTTCGTCTAGCTTACTGTTTTTCTCTGACGAAACAGTTTTCTCTTCACAGGCCATAATTTCAGCACTTCAAATGATGCAGATATTTGAGTTGGAAAGAAGGTATCAACGGTATCATTGCTAGGGAGCGTTCACATTGTATACTAGCTGCCACTTTGTATAAGTTTGTTGGAGTGTTTTACCTAAGATTAACTTTTGCTTGTCAAAATAGAAGACCTATGGATGAGAGCACGACAAAGGATCAATAAGAAAATAAAGAAGCAAGTAAGAGAAGAGAAAATTCAAGATTCCGCACCGGCCTATAGGAATTAGACAAACATAGATTATTATAGATTATTGCGTGAATTTTTTCACGCACGAGCCCACTAGTGTAATAATAATGAGAGGTAGGTAGGTCTATTATAGCGTGGGAACACTATCGCTAAAATTGCTCAGTCACTCAACAATTTGCTTCGGCCGGCACGTTACAGTGACGACTACTACTTATGGCGCTTGAATGTCAGACTAAATGCGTCATTGCAACTTTAAACTCAGTAGTAGGAGGTACGGTATTGTTAGAGCATGGCCATTGCTGCTTGTTATAACGTACAAACTGCAAGAAACGACTCACACCTTAGGTATTCATTTTAGTTTCATAGCAATGTCCAAGCTGAAGCCTTATGCACTGCAACGCAATCGAATACAGAATTGCGTGGCAATGCAACTTTAGCGTACGTGTGCGCGCGCGCCCTTAAAAGTTCTTGCTGTATCCAATCAACCTGTGAGACTTTTCATTCCAGTGAATGAATCTTCCGACTGTCGCACCCGCCCTAATACGCAGAACAGTACCTACCTAGTCAATATAAATTTATCTTAAAATAAGTATACTTGCTAAATTCAAGTCTTATCACATTCAAAACTTCAATTCGGCGTACAAAATAGCCTTTCCACCTATTGTCTAAAAAAAAAAAAAAAATATGCGGCGGGCCCCACCTAAAACAGGGCGCGGGCCGCCACTGCTTACAGTAAAACTGGATGAACCGGCAATACCGTGATAGTAACCGTCACTATCAGGTAGTTGTCTTGCGTAATTATCAGGCAACTTCGAAAGTTCTTCCATTATTCTGTTTGACAAGTTTATAAATCCTACAGAAACTTTCTTGGTTCCCTGAAATGAAGCTAACAACATATGAAATGTTAACAATATCAACATCGTTTGCTAAAACCTTTCTTAGCTCAATTCGTACGTGAACTAAATTTCCACACAGTCAATCCAACTGTTATGACCTGTAGTATGCATTGATTGCCCATTATATTACACTAGGTACCTTGTAAAGGAGAGAGAGAGAGATCAAGGCTTAATATATTGGAGACTTTTTACTCAATTTCCGCTCACATTTTGGTTACCAAATCTACGCTTCCGTAAGCTCTTCGACCTAATGCACTGGAAAGGGAGGAGGGGGGCATGGGATGGACCATAAAATTACGTAAGGTTCGCCCATATTACGCTATGGGAAGCTACTGCCCAAAGAAGCCCCGCGGGTTACTTCGATCTTAGCTGAACCATTAGGACGGCCTCCTTCCGGGCCCACTTCACTTGCTTCTCATTTGACACTCCCTTGCTTTACTGAGCAATTCTTCTCCCTCCTTAACTTACCGTTCCCATGCGGAAATAGAGGTTGGAGCACCCTCGTGCATGGGTTCCACGTTTCTGTAGACATACGACGAGGCCCTTATTTACTTCTCTAGGCTTAAACTAGAATAAAACAATATATATTCGATGGCACTCTAAAATGCCGAAGTTTAACGTTTTCGAGTTGCCTTTTTAAAATTCTTAGTAGGTATCTAACGTACAAGAAATAGCATTCGGTAACCTATGAAAAGCTCCTGTAGTTTGTCACTTAATTTTTTAGCACAATATATATTGACTTCAAAAAAAGTTATGCGCATATACTTAAGGGGTGGAAAATGCAGGAGCAGGACACAGCGTATGAACCTTGGAAAAGATTTGATGCGCCGAGCACTGTGTTTTTACGATGCCCAGTTTGTTGCTAGACATGGTGCACCTGGCCAAGATTGTTCTAATAGAACTCATATGAGTTCGACTTAACTTCTAAACTAAATCATACAAAATTGGATCGCTGTTATATGGTCTTGGTTTCTAATACGGCGGGAAAACCCATAATATAATAATTTGTTTACAGTTGGTCAGTTCCGTACCCTACGGGACGTTCGCGCCATGTCTGAGGGTCACTTCACCATCACAGTAGCGATGTCGATGTCCCTGGTGGTCGTGGCTCTCGCTTGGTGCGTCTACAGGCCAGGCCTGGCGCTCCTGCTCGTTCTCTTAGCGATGTTGCCAGCCATTAAGGGCGGATATTCCTACGGCAACAGACAGGAGCACGGATACGGAGCGGCGACTGCACGAGCACGTCACTGATGCTGACCAACTGCTGCAAGAAAAGCGGCAGACGATGAAGTATGTAGCTCATCTGTGAACGTATGTTAGCTCTGTGACACATGGTTTAAAAGCGAGTTCACCCGCCATGCATCTGAACGCTTCACCCATCCACTTGTCCGAGAGCTTTATAGTGTTGTCAGCACAATTTTGTGTACGCCACAAAAAGTTATAAAAATGTCAACCGTCTAATCAGTTTTCTCTGCAGGTGTCACCGGGCAAGTTAGGGATATCTCTTCCAATTTGGAATGGTATAAAACTGAGCAAACAGTGTGCTTTTCTGCTATTTCTAAAGTACAGTAACACATTCGGAGAGAAGTGGATAAGCAAACGTGTTTATTTGAATGATGGGTGAACTCGCCTAATACGGTTATAGTTATTAACAACAAGGTAAAGGGAAATGCACAAAGTTAACTTAGTAAGCTTTACATACAGCTATAACCAGCGACTGCTCGTGTCTGAATTTAAATAAAATAATGACTGTGACTTAACAGGGGCTGTTTTGCATGCTGTCCAAGTTTCTGGAGAGAAAAAAAAACGCCTTTACACTAGCAAGTTACCTCCTGAACAAACGGATCACATTTCGCTCAATGCTTCTGTAGCGGACTGCACAGCCCAGGCGCTCACTGAGCTCCCTTGGGCCTGGTACAGCTGGCCCCTATTTGCAGCCATACTTTTGCACTGAAACCGCACGATATTGCGTGCTTTCTCTCTCACTTCTTACGCGCTACAAATGACGCAAAATGGGGCCAGAAATTGCGCAGATACCTGGCCCCTCGGCATTCATTTGGAAGCGATTCCCAGGAAAAATTAGTTTCTTTGCTAAATTTTTTATAAAAAAGATTCAGCACTTGCTCTTATACTTGCGTTTTCGTATTATTTTATGAAATGTATTGGTGGGGACCGGGTCCACTACATGAACCGCCACTGAATATAATATCAAATTTTGAAGTTTCAAACTATATCAGCTTAAAAATAATTCTAGCTTTACACACTAGTCTATATGGATATTGCTGTTAGCTATTTGTAGGTTTTTGATTGGTTTGTATCGTATCTTCAAATGGCCCAACAGTAGAATTGCATTTGAATGTGTGACTATTATAAATGCCACTATTAAACTAACGTGTAGATCTCAAGGCCCCTTCCATTAGAAACCCGTAGCCCCTATTTATGAACAAGATACCCTTGCAGGAGTATGTTTAAACTTTTTACTAGCGACGAAAACCCGTGTTATTATTGTAAAAGTTTAGCTATATGTGTTTTTATAATACTGACTTTACAATCGTTCTATGCAACTTCAAAATGAGCGGTAGTTGTCAAAAGAGACCACAAGCGCCTCTTTGACGCAAACATTACGACCTTGAGGTGGACATCATTTTAGTCACAAAATGATTTTGTTAATCCGCAATCTAGTGTATAAACTGACATAGTTGAGTAATTTTAGGGGATTGGATGACATTTTGTTACTTCCAATTTCGCGTCGAATTTAATATGCTCATGTTTCAAGAGCGATAATTTTACAAGTGAAATACTGTACAATGAAGTGAGCGATGTCCGGACAATGTCGCACGTTGAAGCCTTGCTTTGAATTCCACGAAAATACTAAGGCTGCAGAAAAAGAAGGGCGGATTCAGGGACAAAGTATCCTGAATATTAAACTTTGCCTCAGAGATGAGGGGGGTGGGGGGTCTCGGGTCATTTGTTCTTTCCGTCAAATTGGCGCCATAGTTCTTGGCCCGAGGGCGACTGCGACTTCAGTTACTCATCTGGGGTCAGTGGGCCTATACCCGCAGCACAAACCAGTGCATGTGGGTTTCCCAGGTGAGGATGTGGTCTAAGTTGACTTTACGTTTACCGCACTAGACACAATTCTATCGAGATCACGATAAAATAAAGATTTGAGTGAACTGTCGCAATCCATTAATCAGTAGTAGTAGAACTTTTACTAGCGCTTCAGGGGCACTTTACCGATGCCGCGCTGGCTCATCGGTCTTGTGACAGTGACGGAGTGATGACATACGCTTTGCCAGAGCACGGAATTCTCGTATATTTTCTTCTCCTTTTCACTACGTTATGCTGATTTCAATAATTTGATTATGATGAACGATATAAAGTAGCTATTGTCATTCGAACACAATAATAAATACGTGCCATGATACAATCGCTTTAAACTTACGACTACTTCACTACTTCGAAAGACCCATTTACTGGAGCCATCGGCTATGAAAATCTTACTATTCTTCATATGTAAATATTCATATCAACAAGGACATAATTTTGAATAATTGTAACTAATAAGTAGCTAATAACATTTAATTACTCAAGTAGCTATATTAGCCTAATACGCCTTTTTTTGTACAATATCTTTTGTGGAGAACTCGACCAAATATGTATATTTCGGTGTTCTACTGGTAGTTACGTAACCCTTTAATCTGCGCGACTTAATTAATCTTGCCTTCCTTTCGCGTAGGAAAACTACTTGTTGCAACGGTGCATGTGATACACCATGAATATAACGGTTAAGTATGAACACGAGCTTGAGCCGCGTGAGAGATGCTAGTTGGAAATCAACGACGAACTGACAAAAGAATATATATGAAAGAGCAATGGAGTGTCATTCTATTCAGTGTCAAGTTTCAAGGTGTTCCCACTAAAAGAAAATCTTTGCGGCATTTCTTACCCGGGCATAATGTTAAATTTGAGCAAGCACGACGTGCTCATCAGTTATTGAACAATTGCGATCATCCTTGCAGTTCTAATTGATTCACCATGTATCTCCCACGTACAATTCTCTATATTTTTGATCACCAAACAGTTTAACAGCATTTGCGTAGTTACAGTCAGGGTTGCGGAGTCGGATGGTTATGGTCCTACTCAGATGCTTGGTGCACCTGTTTTTTCTTTTTTTTTTCGTTTCGTAGGTACGCCTCCATAAAAATATATAGCACGGCCACTATTTTGACCAACTACTTCTTACCAAAGTATACATAGGTATATATTAAGCTAAAAAGACTAAGTTCTGCAACATTTTGCATCATTAGCACCGTTTGAGACCTTAAATTATCGTAGAGCTACTCTTAGCTATCAATGACTATTTGGAAAGAATGTTGGCTCGGGCTAACTCCTCGCAGCCAAGAATATACACCAGCATTAAGCTCAAGAGAGTGGGGTCAGGGTATTTTCTTGGTGTTTGCAATGGAATCTTACATTATTTGGACTTCTTAGAAAGAAATTATCAACAAATTCATACGACATGAATACCTACATTTAACTACCGGTACTCACCGCCAATAACCGAAGCATGCATTGAGCCAGTAAATGAATTGGTGGACATTTGCAATGACATCTGTCATCATTTCTACGACTTGAGGAACCAAAAATTCAGTACTAATTTATAAAGCCTTCAATACTTTTCCAAATAGTTCACAGGAGTAAATGACTCGATTCAGATTACTGCAGTCAGTGGGATTCTACCTTCGTTTCTCCCTCAAATCAACAGACTCGGCAACCCTGTTTATAGTTCTGTGCATTCACTGTCGCTTGCTTATATCTCTAAGAGCATCCACCATCATCTGCAAACAGTTCTAGAGCCATTAATCACGACAGTGTTCCGAGTGTAAGCTTTCAGATGTAGGAAGACCGCTGCTTAAGAACACAAATATCAAGTCTGTACAGCTTGATCAAGGTGCGAAAAGGTGCTACTTTTATGTTTAAGTGATATTACAGCTTGTTGACTTGTTAATTTGCTGATGCTAAAAATTTCTAACGTAACACGTAGGTAATATATAACGTATATAACGTAATATTTTCTGAATAGTAATTTTTTGTCCAAAAAATTGTAATAATAAAAGCTCTAACAATATTAGAATTGGGCACCTTGAATGTCATATGCAATGTAGCACTGTATTTCTAAAATACTTCATATACCGTACGGTACGTAATCATTAAGGAAAATAGTCAACAATTTTCCCTCGACTTATATATATTGCAGATACCTAGTTTTAATTCACCTTTCAAGTGTTCAACATTTCAATAATGATCGCTTCCCTTCTAGCATCGGTTGTGAATGTAATCAACAGTAATGAACCGTGGAATCTCTTCTTCAGCGTTTTCTTTCAATCCTTTCGAAAGTTACAATGCGTGATTGATTACTGAATAGTTTAAGTCTCCATCTCCTCAACTAAGGTGATCTCTAACAAAGGAAGATTGAAGGGCATATTGTATGTCTATAGACACAAGGAACCAGGAAGCAAAGAATGCAACAGGACTCAATAGGACTAAAATGAAACTTAGCCATGACCGCACGTAGCAAATTTACATCACATCAACGAGTCGGAGTATTTGAGAGTGGGACCTCAGACCTTCGTATATTGTTTCTTTGAATATATCACCGTATTTTTTGGATCGATATATTTATTTCATTCAATCTCCCGCTCATGACTAGCCAGCTACTTGAGCTGCAAAATACCGCAAAATGCTGTCGCCAAGTATAGAAAGTTCAAGCAATAGGCTAACTATTACTGTGGTTTCTCTCGCGTACAGAATTGGCTATAATGTGCTTATATTTGTTGGTAAGGAATAAATATGTTCTGTGAAAAGCACTGTGAATTGACTGTGAAGTGTAAATAAGACTTAAGTCAAGAAAAAGAAGTTAAATCAGGTCGCCGAAAAGGAACAAATTCGGTGCTAGTGCTGTGAAAGTTTCCACCAGCATGCACTGCAAGATTCTATAGATAATTGCTAAATTAGTATATATTATCTTAATTTATTTACATGCTAGAGATGATTTTCGCAATTTAAAACGATGTTTCTTGTTAAATTAGTTAAGATACTCCTAGGCTGCTCAGCCATAGATTCGTCGATGATGAAGTCACTTTTTGGTGCTAATTTCTCGTGAGTCCTCCCGTTACGCTCATTGCTTCCTGCAAGGAACCCATGCACGAAGGTCTTCCTTCAAAGGATCAACGCGTATGGAAACAGCAAGCCGGGAAAGAAGAGGAAGAAAGTAATATCAAACACGGTATGAAACCGGAAGGAAGAAAAGCGAGCACAAAAGACAGACGTACCGAAGGCCTAGCTAATGGCTAAGGTAATCTACAGGGTCTCCCTGGCGGCGCTGCTCCAAATAACAGAAGATAGGCGAGTTGTAATGCGTAACGACTGAAAAACTCACGAAACAAATGCGCCACAAGAAGTTTCATGCAATGCTTTTTTATTATTAGATTCAGTGTTTAACCACCCTAGACGCAGCGAGGCGATTCAAGAGTGAAGCTCAACCGAAAATAATATTACGCTTTTTATCAGTAGGAATATTTTATCTCGGCATTCCTGCGGGAAAAACTCTGTTGGCTCAGAGCGCTACTACCGGCGAGAAAAAAAAGGCGCAAATAATAGAAAAAGACACTCGAGTGGACGGCTCCTTTTTTGGCCTTCCACACGAGAGAGACCAGAAGTGTCCCGCGTACTAGGTCGGCTATCTCGATCGACAGCCCACCCCACGGAACAGAGGGAAAAGTAGAGAACTTAACTAACTTTACAAAACTAACCTCGTCAGCAAGAACTGCGGCAAGCTGCAACATCTCCTGCGGATAAGGCACTCGGGAACCTTGGGTGCGTGATTTCATACAATGCTATTCCTACGCGAAACCGTTTTATCTGCTTCTGATATGGTTAATGCGACACTAACAGAGGCAGGGTGATGCTAACGGTTTCTATGCAGCACTCATCAAGTCCACTACAAACCTACTCCATGAGCTTGATTCATAGTCCAGGCCCCCCGGGGGGGGGGGGGTGTCTGTGTACATTTCTCTTTTACAGCTCTACCATGTACTTTGCTATTCCATATGGTGACGACGACAGTATAAAATAGAATGCCTCGTGGCGTAAGACCACCCGCAGTGGGAGCAAATTCAACTAAGTCATTTTTGATGGCCAGCTAATCCTTGTTTCTCATATGGATGCTGTGCCCAACAAGGCTAGACCCTCGCTGACAACCCCGTGCACATCTCTTAATAATAACATAGGAAAAAACGGGAGGCCTCGTGGCGTGAGGCGATCTGCCGCGGTAGAGGCAAATTCGAGCAGGTGGAGGAGAATTCAACGCAGTCTTTTTTTAAGGCCAACTAAGCCCAGTTTTTTTTTGACATGGGTCACATCTAGGTCAACCAACCAAACTCCTTACAAAAAATTATGAAGTTTGCTCAACTCCTTCAACCACATTTTGGGTGGATAGACGTACAAAAATATCTATATATATATTTACTTAAAGCTGCCAACGAAAACATTATCTCTCTCACTTCGTTCGTGGGTGATGGAAAAGTTGGGCAGAACTTTCGCATCTGATACATTTTTTGAGGGGGGAGTTATGCGGGGCTTAAAATTATCAATTGTGAACAGATTGTTCTGAAACTTGGTCAGAATATGTATTTGTGAAAAAAAAAAACACATTTTGCTCCTACAACTTTTTTGATTTAGGCCTTAATTTTTGAGATAATGGGAAATATACATAAATATATAGGAAAATTTCAAAAGAATAGAACTCAATGAGTTCCTACGCTAGAAAAAAAAGATGTTTCTGGAATCCTACATGGCCGGATGTTCCACATTTGCCCTCATAATTTTTTCTTTATCACAGCTCAAAACTGAATCCTTTGTTTATTCCTTATTTTTAGTTAGCGATCGTAAGAAGAAAATGGACAATCCGGCTCTATAGTTTTGTAGGAATGTTTCAAACATTCCAATACAGTCTTTTTTTTCTAGCATGAAAACTCATTGAGTTCTATGCTTCTGAAATTTCAAAAAATACATACGTATATATTTCCCATTATCTCAAAAACTAAGGCCTAAATCAAAAACGTTGTGGGAGCAAAATGTGTTTCTTTTTTCACAAATACATATTCTGAGCAAGTTTCAGAACAATCGGTTCACAATTGATAATTTTAAGCCCCTGATGCCCCCTGAAAAATGTACCAGGTGCGAAAGTTCTACCCAATTTATTTTTGTGTCTTCATCATATCGAATAGGAAAATGCATGGTAGACCTGTAGAAAAAAAAAGAAATGTACACAGACACCCCACAGCCTTCACTATAAGGGGAATCAACGAGAAGACAATATTTATTATTATATTGGTATTGTCCCGCTCTTTTCGAATCTAGGACGATTTACTCGGCTAACGGCGGGAACCACAACGTTGTACTCAGGCGGCAAGAGATGGAGGACGAAAAGAGAAGAAGAAAGAAGCGCCCGTGCGAACGGTCCCTTCTGTGGCCTTCCGCACGGGCGAAAGCAAGAGCTCCGCAGATAAAGTCTGTCACCTCGAACGGCAGCCTACCTCGCAGGACAGCAAAGGAAATTTAGAGAGCCTACCTAACTTGACAAAACTAACCTCGTCAGCAAGAACTGCGGCAAGCTGCAACACAATATTGTGTACGTCAAATTCACTAAATTCGTGCAAAGAGATCCCAAGTTAAAAGAATAGTCACATTGGGGAAGAAGAGGGATTGTAACACAAACTCTGTCAGTATTAGTAGCATTGGAAAAAGGGTTATAAGCACTGCAAGCAATGTACTTGCATCGCACCGTATTCTCAGTGATTTTTTTATCTCGGCTTTTCTGCCGCAAGGTCTCAAATTAAATGATAGTTGGTTACCATTGAATCTCATACTAAGTATAAAATGTAAAACCAACGTCGTTACCACAAACATGTTTTGCAAACGTTTTGGATTAGGCTTCACAGAATCTATCATCAGTGACTGGAAAACAGAGTGTGAAGTATTATAATTATTAACATGAACTACTCTAGGAAATTGATATGACAAAAATGAATTGTGAACCTGTCAGAATTTGTAATGGGACTGCAGATAATCGAGCATTAGGGGTTGGTTTTCCCCGATTTATGTATATTGATTCCAGCACCCAAAGTTCCTTGCTATTGCATGTAGTATCTATTAGAGAAAAATCGGAAACTCTAAGCAGGTGATCGGCTTCCTGACTTTGATCCCAATGGAGGATTGAACAGTTGAATTGGCTTGGAAAACACTACTCCTGTACGTCCTGAGGCCTCGTTAATTAAGGGCCGCATACACACTCAGGCGGCCTGTCCGGCCGTCTGAGCATCCCAGGACTGTTCAGGCCAAACTGAGCATGTGTGTAGCGTTCAGGCGGCCTGCGCAGGCCGCCCGAAGTCGGCCTAAGCGAATCTGGCTCAGTCAGATTTTTCCATCCGGTCAGGTCGGTTTGTGCGAGTGTGTGTTCCAGAGGCGGCCTTTTGGCCGCACGTGCCAGTGTGGATCACAGTTCGTTTACAGAAGTTTGTTTTGTTAGATATGAGTGTTTGCAACAAGCCCTTGAAATGTTCAGAATTTTCAAGTCGCAGTTGCATCACGCGATTGTTGCAGCGAGCAAACTTCGCTATATCCACAATGGCGTGACGCAATTGTCACAATTTTCAACGTTTCAAGGGTTTGGTGCAAACACTCAAATCTGACGTAACTTCAATAGTGAGTGAACTGTGGTGTGGATCTGGACAGCACAGCGTCAACATGTACTTTATGTCGCACACAACACCAGTCACCAGCGTCAATTTTTGACTGACTTTACAGAACTTTATAAGGACAATCCCTGCCTGTGGAAAGTAAAGTAAAAAGAATATAGCAATAAAGAAAGAAAAATGCAGCCTATGACATGCTTGTTGAGAAATTGAAAGAGAAGGTCGGCGATGGAACTAGAGAGCTAGTCACGAAAAAATTAACATAAGGAGCTCCTTTAGGAAAGAGTAGCAGAAAGTTTGCTTTCTATGAAGTCAGGTAAAGTATCCGCATATCATCATAAAAGAAACTTTTCTTCATCTCACCTTCGTGAAGTACTATGATTTTTATTTCACATATCAGTTTATTTTCAAGCCTTATCTGATTTGTTTTTGTACCATAACGCAAGTAAATCTAACTCGTCTATCTAGGGGAGAAGCCATGATGTTCACTCCACGGTGTCTCAGAGAGAAGTAGAACTGAGAGGGGGTTTGAGGCAGAATTGAAATGAAAAGTGTGTGGGTGACACAGGCGGCCTGTCCGGTCGCTTGTTCAGGCGGCCGGACAGGCCGCCTGAGCGTGTTTGGGGCCCTTTATGCTGTGCACATCGCATGAGCATCTGCAGCACACTAGTGCTGATGTAACAGGGCTGGCACCTCCCACATAGGCTACGTACTTATAAACAACTGACGAACACAACATCAGTTTGGGAGATGCAGTACGCTGGTAAAAAAGATCCTATTGCCTTACTATTACGACATAAAAAAATTCGTTTTACATGAAATAGGAACTAGCGAATTGTAAATGAAATGCAGTTCTCTAATTTTCGTGAATTATACCCAAAAAAACGATAATTGCAAATGTAACTTATACTTAGGAACATTGTTAACAGGATGAGGAGAGTTCTTACGTTGAAAATTTCTGAAAATATTGAATAGCTTTGTAGCTAGTTAGTTATACTAGAAAGTTTAAGCCTGCGTTTCCGAGCAGAACGATACCACAGAGGAAGGAGCAAGGGGCGTATAGTATGCCAAGAGAAACGGGGAACCTATTCACGAAGGTGTTCCCACACAGGATCAACGCGCATGAGAATAGCAAGTCTGGAAAGAAGAGGAAGAACAGAATAAAGCACGAACAAGCAGGAACACGAAATCAGGATGGAAGCAAAGTGGGAACGAAAGAGAGATGTCCCGAAGACCTAGCTAATGGTTGAGGTAACCTACAAGAGCCCCTGCGGTCGCGCTCCATAGCATAGGATGGGCGAACCTAAGTAATAGCTTTGTAGCGTAATAGAAGTGAAATAGTTTTTGAGCTATTGAACTTCTTGCTGGAATAAATCACTACAGTCCGTGCCACGATTATAGCTTCACCCATTTTTTTTTAATATTACAGATGTTTCAACTTTTTCACTTGCTTTGAAACTTTACTGGCAGAAGTGTTTTTGTACGGCAACACTTTCACCGGAACTTCATTTGAATCCCTACAAGCTATCATGAGTTATTGAAATTAGCGTGATTAATTGGTGTGCGATGCTATTAGCTTTTGAAGAAATTTTAAAAAGGGGAAGGTATAGAGGTCTGTCTGAGGCTGAAAAAGCAAAAATAGGGTCGGATATGGCTAAAGGAACACATATTTAGGATATTGCTGTTTCTAATAGGCCGCCATGTTGACACGGTGAATCGCTTTTTAGCCGACCCTTCACCAAGGAAAAAGCGCTCGGACTCTGGCGTCCTGAAAGCTGTTAGTACTCGAGATCTTTGTAATGCGAAAAGGCAATTGTTAAAGAAGCCAGGACAAACCTCAAAGGCTATCTTTAGCGAAGGAAATCTCCCTGAAGTCTCGAAAACAAGATGCAGGTTGCTGAGAAACATGAGGAAAAGTGTTACACCTGAAAAACGACCTACTCTGACGGCCAGGCTGAAGGATTCACGGCTGAAAAGGGCTCGAGAGCATATGAAGACAAACGTGAAGATGATACGTTTCACCGATGAAACCAGGGTAACTCTGGGCAGGCCAGACGGTTGAGGAAAAGGATTGGTTGGAAACTGCTTAGCGCATCATACTCGTTTCAGTTGCCAGCAGGGCGGAGGAGGCTTTATGATTTAAGCGTTAATTATTGGAGATGAACCTGTTGGTCCTCTGCGAGTGAGAAATGGAGTGGAAAAAACTTCTATGGCTTATTTTCAGTTCCTTGAGTTGGCCTTGCTTCCACGACTGGATGTCATTCCCCTACAGAAGCATCGAAGGTTAATATATCAACACGGTAATGCCCCATCTCAGTCTGCAAAGGCAACAGAAATGTTCTTGTCATCATTAGGATCGAAAGGTAACCGTTTGATGGTTTGGCCGGCATGCTCTCTTGATCTGAATCCAGCGAAAACTTGTGGGGAATTCTGAAGCAGGCTATTTACAAGGTTGGAAGGCAATACACTTCAAAAGAAGACTTATGGACAGCTATCAAGAAATCTGCAAGCGCTATTCCTCGTTCTGAAATGAAAAAACTTGACAGAATCTGTCAACGAGAAGATTGAACTAGTTTTCCAGAAGAAAGGTTCTTGTGTAAACTTCATTGTTTGATTCTATAAACAGATTTTTTGCTTAAATAAAACATTGCATAATCATACTTTTTATTATTAACATTTTTTGATAATGACAATTGATAAAAATCTGGAAAAGCTAATACCGTGGCGCGCTTGATTGGTAAGCGATCAAAACCTTGAAACTTTTCTTAAATTAAAACTACGCTTTAACATGACTGAAAATTTCTGACAAAGTTTCATTTATGGTCCCAAACATACCGTGCAAACATTAGCTTTGCAACAGAGATAGTTTTACCGGGCTTTGCAAAAGTGCTGACATGGGAAAGCATCCGCCACTACGGTGCGATGTCAGAGCAAATACAATATCTTTAGAACCGAGGATTGCACTAGATTGAGACTAGAAGATTACCCTCTTGCAAGTGAAGAAATAGACTGAATCTGTTTTCTTTTATTGTACAGCTCTCGCATTAAACAAAGCAGAAACTCAAACTCATTTCAAAGACTTGATGAAATTTATACATACATTACAAATCTTGTTTTATTTCATTATAGACAAAGCTTTTACGAACTTCGGATGGCTAATTATTAAACAGGTCAGGACTTTTGCAAAGCATGGTAATAGTACGCTTCAAAATGAATTTAAGCTATTATCGTGGCGCGGACTGTAGTTGAACATGTGGGATAAGCCCTATGTAGCAGGGTATATTTGTACTTACGAGATATTGCACTAAAGTAATTTAGACCAAGTCCCGAAAATGCTGATTTACGGTAACGAGAAGTTAAAAATTACCTTCATATCGCAAGGCATCCACATCTAAAATACGATCCGATTCTAGTTCCAGCAAGAATTTCAAAAGCTTTAAACTATTTCACTACTATCACGCTACAAAACTATTCAGTATTATTTTCAGACATTTTAAACATCAGAACTTTCATGTCACTAATGGATGGAGCCTCAAGCAGAATTATAATATAGATGTAACCAAGGAATACCTATAGAGAGGAGGAAGCCAGGAGCCTTGCCCATAAAGCTTAAGAGTCTCTTATGGCTGCAGCCAGTCGCGTATGCACCAATCGCATATCAGTAACTGTTTGCCTGCTGCTCCCCCGTCACTTCCACCAATGACATACATGAACGCGTCTCACAGCCATGAGAGATCTGGTTGACTCGCTAGCCAAACTGTGCATGGGCCGCAGGACTCCCTCCTTCTCTATTCAAGCTCCTTGGATGTAACCAATTTTCTCATGTCGTAATAGTAAGGCAGCGGCAATAGGATCCTTTTACCGGCGTTGTGCATCTCCCAAAGTGACGTTGCGTTCGTCAGTTGTTTTATAAGGTCGTATGTGGGAGGTGCCAGCCCTACTACATCAGCACTAGTGTGCTCAGGACGTACCGGAGTAGAGCTTACCAAGCCAGTTCAATCCTCTATTAGGGATCATAGTCAGGAAGCCGATCACCCACTAAGAATTTCTTTTCCATTATCGATACTATAAGCAATAGCAATGAACTTAGGGTATTGGAAGCAATATACATAAATGGTGGAAAAATAACCCTAAACGTTGAACTATCTAGTCCCGTTACAAATTTTGACGTAGGTCCACAATTCATTTTTTATCTGATATTTTTATATTAATTCAGTAGAGTATTTCACATTAATAATACTTCCTTCTTGTTTTCCAGTGCACTGATGATAGATTCTGTGTAATCCGAAACGTTTGCAAAACGTGTTTCCAGTTACCTTCGTCTTACTTTTATACTTGGAGGCTCTCAGATTATATGCGAACTCAGATGAGCTCTACTGGTCTCAGGTGGTCAGTGAGCTACAAACTGACAGGAAACAAGGCGCTAGACATCTCCAACCCCCCACGGCACTGCTGAAAAATTCGCTCAGCCACACCTCACAGGGAGAGGAAAAGAAAAAGGAAAATAGAAGAGAGTAACGCCGAGCGGAGGGTCCCTTCCGTGGCCCCCACACGAGAGCTGATACGACACACATGGGATGGTTCGCTTCCTACCATTCGGCCGCCCACCTCGCGGGACAACGGAGAAGTATTTGAGCGTTCCCAATCTAAAAAACCTCAGCAGCAACAGCGGCCAGCTGCAACATCCCCAACGGAGAAGGCACTCGGATCAGCCCCTGGGCAAGTGATGTCAATATATATTCTGAAAGGGAAATAGCCCACCAGAGCAGACCTCTGAAGGCCCGTCAGTATGAATACGAGAAGACAAAACGGGCGGCTAGTTTATGAAGGTCAGACTTAAAGTGAGGTAGCTGACCAAACTACTCCCCCTAAGCAGGTCACTCCCCGTAACAAAGGGAGAGGACAAACGTAACCACAACGGTCAGTTGTAGAAACCAAGGGCCAGTTCACACGTCTCTCATCGTAATGCGTTCACTCAAGAAAGTGAACACGAGCCGTGAGTCAACTTCTCCAGTCGCTGTCCACACGTAGAAGCGATCTTCATTCGAATGAATGACGCCACGCGTTCATTTATGATCTCGTTTCTTTACATTTTTGCTTGTATTTCGCGTCGGTTTGCAGTCACATTCGTATCCTTGAGAGTCTTCGGAAGAAGTCCAGGTGATGTTGCTCACGTCACCCCACGTGTGTGGAGTCACTCTGCTGGGTGTCCTCTGAGGTGCCGCAGTTTGCGACTAACGAGAGAGCCAGCAGCGAATTATCTCCACAGTGCACGTGACCGCTCGTCTATCTGGTATTCTTCATAAGCAAATGTTTGAACTCTACAGTTTTGATATCAGTGGCGTTTCGAATATGCCGAGGCATTTTGTTAAACAATCTTGCTCCCCGTACAGCGAAGCTATTAGAATATTTTGTGGCCACAGCTTTTCC
>LQNS02000211.1:31354927-31378844 GCA_001587735.2 Parhyale hawaiensis
ACAAGACACAAGACACAAGATCACAAGACACAAGACACAAGATCACAAGTAAACAAGCAAGACCGGTTCACAGACTTTTAGTATAATATAGATAGATATGAAAAGGCTTTCATTATACAAAACACTCCATAGAATTCTGATCCTTTTTTGAAGTAGCCCAAAGGCGCGGTCACGATCAAGAAAGACTATTACGAAAATGTGAATAAGATGTCAAAAAGAGTGGCCTTCTATTTTTCCCCTCAAACTGCAGGATATCCGCCGTGTGTTTAAGTAGGCCATGGGCTGTCCAATGAACATGAACTAGAGCACTCTGAGAGTGCATACCTCCACCATACAAGGCAATGTTAATGAAATATCCAAACTAATCCCGAAACCAGGATTGCCTTTTTATCTTCATCAAAATGTGATCATTTGTGCCTCTTGACAGTAATAACAGTTTCAGTAGTTTTCTTGAAGATCCGTTTGTGATTTTTGAGTTATCTTCCCACAAATATTTTGACAAACATTAATCAAACACACACACACACAAAAACGGATGAAATGGTCATCACAAAAATTTGGTCATATGTGCCTTTTAACATTTCTGACTATTACTACAAATTTTATAAAGATCCGGTCATAACTATTTGATTTATGTTATAAACATTTTCTCAAACATTAGAACACACTAACGAAGAACAGATCATCACCAAAATTTGGTCAATTGTGTATATTAACATTTCTAACAACTCTTACAAAGTTTATGAAGATCTGTTCTTAACTTCTTCAGTGCCATTGAGAAACATAAAAACAAACATAGAGACAATTAAGCAAACGGACCGATAGATTAACACAAAAACTTGATCATTTGCTCCTAGTAACAGCCTCAACAATTTCTGAAAAATTTATAAGGATCCGTCCGCAATTTTTTGAGCGATGCTATGAAGAAGAAGAAGAACAAAAAAAAAAAAAGAAAAAGAGGCAGACAGACAAACAATGTGTTTAGCGGATCTTCACCAAAAGTTAATCATCTGTTCCTCCTTTTATATACATATACCTTACACTCCCTGTAATTTTCCTAAAGAGCCCTCCAGAGCTTTTTGAGTTTTCTTGGTGACAGAAAAACAAAGAGGAAAACTATACATATATATATATAGTTTCTCTTAGAGGAAGTCCCGCCTATCAAAAGGGTTCGGGACAATAGCCCTTATTGTCACAATGTCCCCTGGTAAATGATGTCCTGGAGCTGATGCGCTCCTGATGGAAGTGAAGTGAAAACTAGAGCAGACACATTCGCTGTGAGCTGCAGTTATACATTTGTTGCATACACTAAACGCAATTTTCATAGCAACTGCACCAAACACAGCCGGTGAACGATTAGCGTGCAGCTAGCCGTACAGCAGCCGGTGCACAGCAGGCAGTGCACAGCTGCTCAACAGGCAGTGCACAGCTGCTCAGCAGCTCATACGTCACCTTCCACCTATCCACGGACGGCTGCAGCGCAGTGTCCTCCCCATATTCTTCCTCCCATCCTCCTCCATACCTTATGCTTCCTGCAGCCAAACGGACGGCCGGCCCCTGCACCATCAACTCTAACGAAGGTCGCAGTAAAACGCTGAGTTTATTGTAATAAATATGATAAGCGAGGGATTTATTAAGTTATTAAGTAGCAGCGTAGCGTGAGCGCAGGAGGACATACAAGCATAAGCTTTAGCAAGCCTGTGCTTTCTGCCTCAGCGTCTTAGTCATGCACACGGAACATCGCGGAAAATTCCGTGTCATATATTTACAGCCGACTGAAAATTTAGAGACACGTTAATAGCTTTCAAGTCTTTTATGTCGGTGCATATTCGATTATTTTTCACAGGAACGCAGTTGGAACGAGAGCACTCTGAGAGCGCATACCTCCGCCTAGCGAGGCAATGGTAGCAAAAAATTTAAATTGGCTCTGAACCCATATTTTTCTTTGTATAAACTCCAAAATCTAATCAAGTGTGTCTTTTGATAGTAATAACAGTTTGTGCAATTTTCTTGAAAATCCGTTTATAACTTTTTGAACTATACTGCTAACAAACGTCATGACAAACATGAATCAAACATATAAACGAACAAACCGATCTGCACCAAAATTTAATCATTTATGTCTTTCAATATTAATAACAATTGCTATAAATTTCATGAAGATTCATTCATTATTTTTTGAGTTATTGTGCTAACAAGCATAAAATTAAAAACAGTGACAAACGAACGAACGAAAAAACGGATCATTACCAAAATTTGGTGGTTTACTTTTTGTTATATACCTAACAACTCATGTTAATTTCATAAAAATCCACCCATAACTTTTTGAGTTATGGCAGTGAGAAAAATGAGGTAGACAAACAAACAAACAAACGGAAGGACATATCTTCACCAAAAGTTAATCATCAGTTTCTTCTAACATACCTAACAATACCTGTAAATTTCGTCCAAATCGGTTCAGAACTTTTTGAGTTATCTTGGTGACAGACAGAGAGACAAACACGACGAAAACATAACCTCCTTGGCGGAGGTAATTAAATATGTAGCCTTTGGGCAAAGAGTGTACATTTTCTTCCATTTATTTATTATAGCTAATGTAGAGTGTTCTAGTTCCGTATATTGACACCGAAGATTGTGAACACTGTAACAACCAAGATTATTGGTGTTTTATAAGTGTACCAGACTGCTCGTGGCCCTTTGGACCAGTAAAAGCTGTCCTAATAAATAGATTAAGTGAGATGTTTTAAGAACCAAAATAACGAGAGATGAACATTTTTCTGAAACAAAAGTAATGCCGGGGCCATGTCCAGGATACAGTCGTCACGCAGCAACTTTAATGAGGGATTGGAATAAAATATTGAAGCACATGTATTCAGAAGTCTCCAAGCTCCTCTCAGTTTATTCCCTATGTATTATAGCGAAGATTTAGTGCACGGTGACATACAAGCAAACATACAAGTAAGCAAGATTATCAGAGTTTTATAAGTATCTATGTTATAATTCTGCTTGTCCCTCCTTTAGTTAGTAACTTATTTACTACTTCAGATAGAAAGAAATTAGGGCATCTTTTAGGTATCCTTGATACTACTTGGGAAGGAATCAGTAGGAAAAGTCAAATTTAAACTCCTTCTGTTCCCAGGTCTTAGGTAGAAGATTCACTGCCTGACTTGGAACATTTTTTACCCTTCGTATGCATAATACTAAGGAAGATAAGACTTATAAGGTTAATGCATGCGGAGGGCCCAGGCTGCAGTGCACCATGGGAAATGAGCTTGTGACGTCATAAAATCGTAGTACGTTAATAAGTAGCTATTTTACATTGCTTCTCCATCATTTCATTTGGGCCTCCAGAGTGTTCTACAATCTTTAGAGTTGCACAAAAATATGTATCAAAGCATCTACGAACTTTCTTTAGCTTCCCGAAGGATAAATTTTTATTCTTATTTCGGACAGTGTCTGTAAAATGTGGACCTAAGCTGTGCCGTCGCGTACGCGTCGTTAACAAATCCTCCTCTCCTAATTGTAAAAACTACAGCATCATTTGAAAAAAAATTAGATTTAACATATGCCAGTTTCAACAATTTCGTTCCGTAAGACAGTTTAGGTGTTAGCTGTGGGGATTACGGTTAGGTATTTTTTTTAAGTTAACGCGAGTCGGACGCGAGACTTTCTGTTATACTACTGTAACGCTCGCAGCGTATAGTAGCAGATGTTTTTTTTTTTAATTTTACTAAGCAATTGTATGGCTTCTGCGTATTATGTATAGATTTTGCTTTAATATTACTTCTCCGGAAAGGAAGTAATTTGTTTCTCTGATGCTTTAATGTTTTCTATACAAACATTGGAAAAAAGTTCTTCTATCTCGGCGTTTAATCATACGCATCTGAATTATTTTTCGTTGCAGCGGTTTGAAATTATAGAGGATAGCAGGTCATTGGTAGAAAACAAAAATAAATCGAAAATACGAAGGGGAGGGTGTCAACCATATGATTCCATCTTCGGAATGTCATGTTAATCTCGATGAAACTTACTTGATTTATTGCATTTTACAGACGATAAACTTGACTCCAAAAAGGCTTCTGACTCATGAGGGCATTTGTCGGATTGCATTCATCTGCTTTTTTTTGAAGCATTTTAACCAACGTTCTTTCAAAAATTTGTCCTTCAGACAACTAAAAAAGTTCTTAGATGCTTTGATACATATTTTTGTGCTACCATAAAGATAGTAGGACTTGTAGGACACTCTTGAAATCCAAACGAAATGATGAAGAAACAATGTAAGATAACTACTGGATTTCAATGAAGCTTGACAGGATGACCAGTCTCCAACCTGCCCTAATTTTCACCAAGTTTTCTTAAAGCGTAACAGAAAATGGATAATTAAAAACAGATAAATACACTGGAACCAAGAACGCCAGAGATAATTTGTTCCTATCTATTTCGTTAAGATCGCGACACGAATAATAAATAAATATATAACTAGAAAGCACTCTGAGAGCGCATACCTACACCAAGCAAGGCTACGGTAATGAAAAATTCATATTGGTTCAGAAACCAAGATTTTCTTTGTATCAACGCTAAAATCTAATCATTTGTGCCTTTTGATATTAAAAATTCCTGTAATATTCATGAAGGTCCGTTCATAACTTTTTGAGTGATGCTGCTAACAAATATTATGACAAACATAAGTCAAACACACGAAAACAGTGTAACCGAGCATCAACAAAATTTAATTATTTATGCCATTTAACGTTACTAACAACTCCTGTACATTTCATAAAGATCCATCCATAACTTTTTGAGTTAATGTGCTAACAAGCATACAATCAAACATAGCGGCAAACAAACGAACCGATAGATCATCTCCAAAATGCGGTCATTTACTCTTTGTAATATACCTAATAACTTATGTAAATTTTATGAAAATCCGTCCATAACTTTTCGAGTCATGACCTTAAAAAAAATAAGCAGACGGACAAACAAACAGACAGATGAACGGATTTTCACCAAAAGTTCATCATCTCTTACTGTTAACATGCCCAAAAATCCCTGTAAATTTCGTAAAGATCCGTTCATAATTTTTTTAGTATACTTGGTGACTGACAAAGAGAATATAAGACAAACATTACAAAAACATACCGTAACCTCCTCGGCGGAGGTAAATATATAAATCTATCTTTCCTTATATAATAAAACGCTTCGTGTTTTTATTTATTTCGTGTCCGCTTTTAAGGAAACAGATAAGCGAAAAGCAGGCCAGGTTACAGATCTTGTAATTACATAGAAGTCGATAACCAGGTTGCTATAGATGGCGAAAGCTGATCCTAATCCCTTTATCTGAAGACACTTTTGGCTTGAAACACTTCTTGAAATCGAAACAACATGTATAAAGCTTCTGGAGTCGATTTTATAACTTTTTTCTCTCAGGTCACAACGTATAAATTCTGTAGATGGTCAACGAAGCGCTCTGGAGGTGATGATTTTTCACGGGCAGTAGACAATTATTTCTTCTAGCTTACTGTGTTTCTTTTTGACGAAGCAGTTTTGTCTTCATACCGAAATTTTAGCACTTCAAATGAAGCAGATATTTGAGTTCGAAAGATGGTATCAACGGTATCACTGCTACGGAGTGCTCCCATTGTATATAAGCTGACCTGACTGGCGTTGCATTCAAGTTTATTGGAGTGCTTTACTCAAGATTTTACTTCTGCCTATCGATATAGAAGACCTATAGATGAGAGCACGACAATGAAGAAGTAAGTCAGAGAAGATTTCGCAGCGGCCTATAGCCATTAGGCAATCATGTTGATTATTACGTGAATTTCTTCACGCACGGGTCCACTAGTCCACCATATAATAACACACAGTTGTTGGCCGCTCCGATCTTGCTTGCTCTTTCGCTCGCTCTTTGGTTGGTCCGTCTCTCCGTCACGCTGTTAAGGATTTAGATAGGAGAAAATTCATCAACTGAAAAACAAGTTGATATACCATTAAATTTCTTCGCTTGGAGTAACCCTAACAAATATAGCCTCTGAAATACAGTATATGGTTAAAAGTGGAAAAAACATTTTCTGAAGCTCTCTTCGCTCTTAAAACTAGCTCGGTACTGTTTGATATGAAGACGATGATTTTTTTTCTGAGCGTGGTAGATGAAAGGGGGGTACTTTTGATGGAGTTTTTGATCCTATCTGGCATAAGCTACGTATATCGCATATTTTTTAGCTGAATTTCTTCGTAGCAGCTCGAGAGGCTCCATCCTTGTTGGAGTTTTCTTTCCTTTCAGGCATAATCTATTTCGCTGATGCTTCCTTTAGCTGAATCTTTTCGTAGCAGTGGAAACTTCACCCTGAACAGACAGCTTTTTATATTCAATTTACATTGAAGAAAAATTTCACTCTATAAGTTTTACTGGGTTAACTGGTATCCAGGTTACCGTAAGGTAAGCCCTGAGCATATAGGGTGAATTCTTTTGACTGAACTATATTTTCTTGCTGCTACTCAACGTTTGACCAATAGCTACAATTTGCGTTGCATTAATTGAAGATCATGCCTGCCCGTATGAGACCTATTTTACAGCAAAACCTATACTGGGAACCGGAACATTAAAGAGCTTAATCATAAAATTTTTGCCGTCACTTTTTTTTTACGGCTGGGCCTTCTAGTATTACACTAAAAGTATGTGGACCTTGTTTATTTATTTGTGTCTTATTAGCACACAGTTTCTTTATTTTAAAACGAGAAGAAATTCGAGGGATGAAGATTAAATTCGATTGTATCTGTGATACGGAATTAAAACTTGATCTCGGGTGCGAGAACAGGCACTTGAACTTCAAGGGTGCTACGGGAAATACATAATATAAAAATTGACTTTGCCTACAGCCTGGGTGTTGAATATTTGTTAAAGAAGCAAAGAATCTGTTGATAGTGAGCCGTACGGGCAGGAGTGGACCGCCGAATTGCGTGTGGCCTATGGCCAGCTAAATAACACCGGCTTTTTTTTTTTGCGAAAGCAAAGACGATCGTTTTGACAACCCAACGAGTCACGGGCTGTCTAGTCTAAATTATACTAAGAGTCTGTGAACTTTATTTGATTATTTATTCACTTGTACGTGTCTAGCTTGTTTGCACATGTTTTTCGCTTTAAGATGGGAAGAAATTCAGGCGTCAAAGGTAGATGTGGAGGTACGACTTTATAGGGAAGTTTTATAGTCCACCTTGTAATCTATAACATCATTCAGGAGTCGGATTGAGACGAATATTTATGAAACGTCGTAACCTGGATACTGCTGGATACAGATCACTTCATACGTCGAGTGCTCGAAAGAACTGAAATTTTTGTTCGCTTGGCCAGTATCAGTAGCCAAGATGGTCGAAGAAAAGCACACGGCTTCTTCGCTTTAAAATGGAAAAAAATTTCGAGCGCTGAAATTTTAATTCGATTGTATGTGTGATACTGAAGATGAAGCTGACCTCAGCTGCATAAACGTGCACGTTAAATTCAAAAGTGACACGGGAAAGGCAAGTGGACAATGTAACTCATATATTTCCCAGTGCTTACATGTAGCGTGCTAAATATTTCTTTGAAAAGCAAAGAAGCTTGTGATGTCGACTCCTAATGCCGGGGCCACATACGCATTTCTACACCGAACTGGTTGTCAGGATGTGCAGCTAGCGAGCCGCTTCGATACATGTCTACAATCGGTAGCATAGATACCGTGGTATAAATGACGTCCGAGTCTCGCATCCTCACGTCAAGTTGTCTGTGCAAATGCCTAGTGTGGCCCCGGTATTACGAGCAGTTGACGCAGAAGTGGACAGTCAAGTAACGTGAGGTTTATGACCAGTTGAATAACACCAGTTTTTTTTACGACAGCAAAGACATAGTGATGTTGACCCAACGGGTCATGGGCCGTCTAGTATTGTAGCGGGGCAAATTCTTGCCCTTGTTATTTTTCTGGACCGAGGCCTGCCGTTGTGCGCTCAGGCAATATTTCTGTTGCCAGCTGACTTACTAGAAGCCACTAAGATTGCAGTTCTTTTTGAAGTGGTTTGGTTGCATTAAACAACAGACTTGCAGCTATTTTTTCCATGTAACTTTTCTGTCAATATAATGCGTACTGTTCATGCATATATTTGGTTTTCCTCGGGTTAACTGACTTTCTAAATCAATTGTTTACATTACAGATGAATACTCGTCTGTGGGCCTTATGCCCTATTTCCACTTTTAGTTCATGATTCACTTGTTGCGATTGTCTAGGAGTTGTAAACAGTGCATGTATGATCATCTGAGGTGAGTGTTGCTAGGGCTTAGAAACCATAACCCTACTAGTCACGAATTTTCTTTGTGTAACATGGATGCTGGGGCTGTTGTTGCCGAGTTCACTGTGGAGAAACTATTTCGGTTAGTGTAGCGTGAGTTACCTACATAACCGGGACATCTTTTGCTCCAATTTTTGCGTCCATGTATTTTCTCTGGCTTGTTACTCTTCTTCCCATCTTTTCTTAGAATAGCTTAGTTAAAACTGGGGGTTCTTAGCTAACTTATGCGACGATGGGATTTATGGTAGTTTTGGATCCTACTTGGCCAACTGTTATGAGAGAAGTTTGCAGTAGGTGCATAGCACAGTGAGCCTATCTATATATTGTACTCAGAGTAATGAGTTATCCTCGGTACTGACTTCCTTGATGTGCCGATGGCTGGCCCGTCTTGATACCATTAACGTAGGTCTTCCGTACGGGTGGCTAGGTTCGCCCGCACCGTCTTTTGGGGGGTAACACCCTCATGAAATTGGCTAGGCTTTCGGGGCGTCTGTAGGGTTCGCCCATCCTATGTTATGGAGCGCGGCGACCACAGGAGGCTCGTGTAGGTTACATTAGCCATTAGCTAGGCCTTCCGGACGCCTGTATTTCGTGCCCACCTTGCTTCCTTCCGATTTCATACTCCTACTGATCTTACCTTCCATTGTTTCCTCTTCTTTTCGGACTTGCTGTTCCCGTGCGCGTTGGTCCTCTGTGGGGGTACCTTCGCGTATGGGTTCCACGTTTGTATCTGCATATTATGTCTCTTGTTGTCCATCCGTTGGATCGCCTATGCTGTGGATACGGTAGCGTGAACTGCTTGATATAATTTGCTTTTTTCTCGCTCTCTCTCGTTTCCCTATGCGCGTCGGTCCCTGGGCGCAACGTCTTTGTGCTTGGGTTGCGTGACTGTCGACATGGAGCTTATTCCGTGCTTTTCCTCTTGGAATGCCAGTGTAGTGCCTATAAACTTGGATACCTCGATCAAGTTATAATGCTCGTGTTGTCCTTTTATAACTGCTCGTTTGTGTCTTCAGCAGGCGGGCGGTTGTGGGAAATTTTCAGCCCTAGCCAAATTCAGAACATGGCTACGTAAATGACGTTCTGATGTGACCCCTACCATCATGTCGCTCATCTTACCAGCCGTCTTTACTGTCATCATCGACAGTTGTCACCATGGCTGAACTACGTTAACAGGTTGACTCATCGCTTCACCATTTTGAGACGGTTCTGCGCATCTCCTCGTGTGACGTCAGGTGGAGAGAAGATCGTCGGTGTTGCACAAGTATCAATAGTGTTCCTTATTCATTTATAACAACATTTCCGCTACCACGGGCTGATGATTGATGTTCGGCTATTTTGAACATGGAAACAATAACTTGGTAAACCTTTTTTCTTTTCCTAAAGCTCCTAAATAAGTAATTCAGTTTTCTCTCCAGATTTTCCATGTATCCACAGAAATAGCCAATTTCTCTTAAAGAAGGCATGAAACTTGAAACGAAATCTTTCTTGTTAAACTTTGAACGCATGTCTAGCTCAGTTACCCTAATAATTACGATCTTCTCAGAAAAGTCGAAAGAAAATGCTGTGTCAACGGGGAAACTGTGTAATCACATGAAATACCGCCTTCAAACAACTAATATATGAAGCTTGAACTAGTAAAAAAAAATCCTCCGTTCAACCGTTTGTGATATTTTGACTAGAAAAGCTCGTTACAATACAAATTTCACAAATAAACTTCATAAATTTGGAATTAAATTACTTCTAGAGCGATTGATACTGCCCCGATGATACGTATGCTACTGTTGTTTTTTCCCTGTAAGCCATGTTTTTCCGCGGTAATTTTGCATGGCGGCGTGTACTAGTATGTAAAATGGTATATGATGATTACAAAATAAGCCATATCAATACTTAGGAAGCTGTAGCTAAGTAGTTGTAATGGATTTTTTCGCCTGTCAACCTATTCGCTCGACATTTTATTGCCTTATTTCAAGCAAGCCGATTTTTGCATTGCATAGTTAACAGCTGTGATAGTGTAGAAATGATTACCCTTCATTTTTGTTCAAGGGAGCCCAGGCTCACCGTATTTATTAAGCAAGTAACAAGTATAAACTAATTACACTGTTTGCTATCTATCTCCCCACCTGACGTCACAGGAGTGGGCGGGGCTTAACACCTACCTGCGCGTGAGTTAACCTGTTCGTTGTTCAGGCCACAGGAGGCCACAGATAAGGACTCAACGGTAACAACAGTAGATTGACATTTTTCGAAACATTGCAGATAAAAATAACTCACTATTCCAAACTTTCACATGTTGACGATAGGGCAAGGTGTCAAATAGGTGTGCGACGGTAACGCGCATAGTACAGTCTATTCAACTGCAGAGCTCTTTCAAGAGTTACACACTTCGTCATCGTTGTCACAGATGACGAAGTGTGTAACTCTTGGAAGTGCTCTGCAGTTGAATAGACTGTACTATGCGCGTTACCGTCGCACATCTATTTGACACCTTGCCCTATCGTCAACATGTGAAAGTTTGGAGTAGTGAGTTATTTTTATTTTCAATGTTTCGAAAAATGTCAATCTACTGTTGTTACTGTTGAGTCCTTATCTGTGGCCTCATTATTTACCCATCCATCGCGTGCCATTTAGTATCACCGCGGCTCTGTTGGCGAAGGACGTGGATTGAAAATTAAGGTAGTCTTGCTTCTGCTGGTCACAAGATGTGTTGCTTTGAACTTATTCTTATCGTTAGTGCTCAGGTTTCAGTTGATGGACTGTAATTATGCTTACTTTAAAGCAAATATGAACATTTTTATCGGATTAGATTGATTGCTATGGTGTAAATTTTGAAAGTTACGCGGGATTTTTGAGCTCATAAGTGTATTTCGTGACTGTGTTTCTGTGAGTCTCGCTAGCCAATGAATGAGTTGCTAGCATAGCTGTAGTTAACTAGGCTCATTTGTCGCCCTTTAAATATTTAGGTTTTTAAGAAAATAAACGTGCATGCTGATTTATTGGTTCTTCATCCTTGAAGCCTGCCTGCTTGGGGTGACCGGCCGGGAAGAAAGAGTAGTAATTAAAATTAAAGGTAAAATAAACGTAGCGCCACTTGCTCTCCCCGCTAGAGTATTATACTAAAAAGTCTGTGAACTTTATTTATTTGTGTCTTGCTTGTTTGCACATAGCTTCTTCACTTTAAGATAGGGAAAGGGAAAAATTCGAAAGTCAGTGGTAGCGCTACGCCTCTGGGGGAAGTCTTAAAGTTCGCAATACAATCTATGTTACCGTTCAGGCGTCAGGACGGGACGGACACTCGAGGAGCGTTGTAACTTGGATACCGCTTGATAAAGTCGAATGAACGAAATAATTTAAATTCTAATATTTTTGTCAATTGGCCACTATGAGCAGCTAAGACTATTGAAGAATAGAATCAGTCGAATGTTTCAAAGCTAAAAGGAATATAAAAATTCGATATAAGATGGGAAGAAATGCAAGTGTTGAAGATTTAAGGACACTATATAAACAAGGGGATAAATGGTGGGGGTTCGCCTGAGCTCGGCTACATAAATGCGTTTGTTAAATGTCAAGGCGATACGGGAAATACTGACGGGAAGAGTGTGGAATATTTCTGTGAGAGAAAAGAAGCTGGTGATGAGGACCCGTATACGGGCAATTGACACAAAAGTGGACCGTCAAATAGTACGAGGTCTATGACCAGCTGAACATGACCTTTTTTTTAGGAAGCGAAGAAAATTGTGATGTTGACCCAACGGGTCACGGGTCGTCTAGTATTATACTTAAAGTCTGTGAACTTTTTTATTTACTTTTTTCTTGTTTGCACACCGTTTTTTCACTTTAAGATAGAAAGAAATTGGAGGGTTGAAGATATAAGTCGATTGTTTCTGTGATACAGATATGAAACCTGAGCTCGACTTCAAGAACGGGCACCTTAAATTCAAAGGTGCTACGGGAAATACAACTGGAATACCTAGCATATAAATTGACATTGCTTACAGGCTGAGTGTTGACTATTCATTAGAGAAGCAAAGACGCTGTTGATTGTGACCAGTACGGGTAGGAGTGAACGGCCAAATAGCGTGTGGTCTATGACCAACTGAATAACACCTGCGTTTTAGCGAAAGCAAAGACGATCGTGATGACGACCCAACGGGTCACGGGCCGTCTAGTAAATAGATAAACACACGACGGTCATTCTTAATATTAGATTAGAATACGATGTTATGACGTCACAAGCTCATTATCCATGGTGCACTGCAGCTGGCCCTCCGCGTGTGTTAACCTTGTAAGTTTAATCATCCCTGGCATAATACGTATCCGAGGGCACCATAATACAGGAACAGTGCTTCTGTTCTGTGCAATTTTCACAGGTTCCTTCAGTATTAGATGGTAGAAAATTAGGATGATACGGGTCTGAGACATTACTGAAGAATATTGCTTCTGTTGTGTGGAATTTCCAAGGGTTCCAGCTAGCATAGATAGATTTCCTGATGTAGGATGCACTGCAACTGATAACTTGAAGGAACGAAGAGAGCATTCTAGGCCTAAATTCTACTGAATAGTGCAAGCCATTCCTTCGGTGATACACTGAAAAGCAATTCTGTTTAGCCCCGGTCAAGTATCACTCCTAATAAAAATTGAGCTCTGTATCCAAGGCACTCGATGATATGATATAAGACAGAGTTTTTTGTCCAAGTGAAAAGCTGTTTTGTTTAGAGAATTAAGATACCAAATTGGAAATAATTATCTGCTGCCACGAAATCCTCGTGTTCTCTGCCTGCCTACTGACAGCTGAAGAATATTTTACCATTAGTAGAGGACCCGACCGTCAAAAATAAAGTCAATAATTTTGTTATGAAGCTTTTGATCGTTCTTGCTGCAGGTACGAGCTTCACTATAAATATTATGCCTCATACCTGTAGGCTTGATCTTCCAATAAAAAAACGAAGATTGTGCCATCATGAGTTTTCGGGAGCAAAATATCCCTTGGAAATTTGGTGATGTCAAGCAGTGCTTTAGCTTTCCATTACATATTTCCGAAACTTCATTTGCTATTTTAATTCAGAACTGATATTTCATAGTATCTCATCTTGTTAGTCAGTAGGTGAATTTCTCCCATCTAAATCCTTAAGAGAGTGGCAGAGAAAAGCGCCAATCAACTAAGCAAGCCATCAATAAAGCAACCAACAACTGTGTATTATTGCATAGTGATTGGGACAATTCTTTCCTGTTGCTGTAAATTTACCTTAATTCTTATATAACTGTGTTCTAACATTTGTAGCGTGTGTTTTAGTTAATTAGAAATGAACTAATTACCAGCCATGGAATTTCCGGTTCTACATCTCGTATCACTAGAACTACGTGTGCAGTATCTCTACATAAATTATGTTCTACGAAGTTCACCTGAGTTTGCAGCAGTTGTCAGTGGATGGGTTAGCAATTAACGCGTGGCACTTGAATTACAGTAGCAAATCCAACCCTTGCGATTGATATTTGAAATAAAAGTCTCTCGATCGCAATGTGTAAATCGCTGTTTGCCCGCCAAATTTTCAACTGGTGTGGATGATAGAGAACATCAAAAAACATTTCTAAGGCAAGAAGAGCTATTCCGCTATGCTTCGGTGTCATGTAGAAAGAGACTAGAAAGTATGACGCGTCTGCTGCGCAAAACCGCCCAGCGTCGTCCTGTCCGTTGCCAGGCGCCGCTGGAGCTGTCACTAAGAGGCTCACCTCGAGCGTAACTGCGTAGAAAATATGTCGCGTACGACGCTGTGCTGCTCTGGGTTTGGCGACTACGTAAAACATGTCAGGCTATTGGACTCCAATCTCAGTGGAATTGTTGAAGTGACGAGCTTTGGGATATTCCAGTACTAGTGGTAAATTCTTTGAGATTGGTTGTCTTTAGAAATTAACAGCAGGCTGTGTTTGGAAATTTTCCGTCCAAGTTTTTATTGAAGAATTTATAAACAGCAGATTAAGCTCCAGCAGTGAATGCCATTAGCATATGAAAAGCTCAGCGTGATCTCAAAAACCTATATTTTCTCTCCCCTTGACCTAGCTCTTTCAATACATGGTCACTCACAAGTTTAAACTTTCTTCCTATAACTGAATGATTCGTGTCCCACTTTATGGCACAGTTAAACGAATAAATATTTGGTATTTGTAGATGAATTTGGCATATGGAATTTAAAACTGAATTATTTACATTGCTTAATCAAAAGTTCTGTTTGAAAATAAGTCTCCGGTATTTGCTACTAGAGTTTAATTTACTTCTCAGTTTATTATGGTGTGGCCGTATGAGCTATTTCCGCTACTTGCTCTTTGCAGTTGGTTGAACTTCAACTGATACCTTATCGTAAGCTTCATATTTTTGATCAAATCTCGAATACAAAATCTGATGCGACGTTGCGATAAATCGAAAACAACACAATTTAGACAACAACGGAAAAAATCCCCTAAGTGTAAAATGATGGTCCACACGACCGAAACAGGGCAATTACCCCATGGATAATAATTTCCACGGACGACTACCCATATCACAATTACTTCCTTAAGACAATTACCCTCTTCGGCAATGTCCCTTGTGTAAATACACCGTTGATCGCTTGCAAACTAAGGCATGTATCACCTGTTCACTTCCCACGACTCTTCATATGCAGTAAAAATTAAGCGGCTGGAAAGTGTGGTAAAGTTAGCAGTGTTGAGCCAAGTTAGTGACATTAGGTGACTAAGATTAGTTTATGTGACCCACTAATAAAGTTATGCTACGTTAAAAGAAGGTTAGGTCAGGCCTGCATAGGTTTGCTCACGCTAGGTTTAGTTAGACTATGTTTTGTTGGCAAAAATTATAATTATTACGTTAAGTAGTATTAGGTTAAGCTAAGGTAGGATAGGCAAGATAAGCTTAGGCTAGGCAAGATTAGGTTACGGTAGGTTAGTTTAGGTTACGGTAGGTAAGGTTAGGTTACATTAGGCAAGGTTCAGCTGCGTTAAGGAAGGCTAGGTTAGGTTAGGCAAGGTTTTGTTTGGTAAGGTTAAGCTAGGTTTGGTTAGGTTAAGTGCGGTAAGGTTAGGTGTGACTTCATTATGCTACCTGCGGTACGATTACGGTGATGCTAGGCTTTGTTACGCTACGTTGTATTTGATTTAATATAAAGTTCTTAATGATACAATAATTTATAAACGATATTTTTTATATTGTAACTAACATATATTACAGAATTGCATTCCTCTGTAGGCTATGATGGGTATAGACCGACAGGGGCGAAGATTTTGGAAAGACCGGGACCGATGTGACCACAAATCAAGTAACCGGAGCCGGGACCGTGTCGATCACAAATCAAGTAACCGGAGCCGAGACCAGGTCGACCAAACTCAAATAACCGAGGCCGGGACTGGGGCGACCAAACCCAAATAACCCAGGCAGGGACCGGGTCGACAAAACCCAAATAACCGGTGCCGGGACCGGGTCGACCAAACCCAAATAACCGAGGCCGGTACCGGGGCAACCAAAACCAAATAACCGGAGCCGAGGTCAGACTTTCTATTTTGACTAGAGTAGAGCATTTGCTATCAACACTTACATTGTGATAACTCATTTTTTCCACAATTTAAGTGAAAAATTTTAATGGAATCAATTGATGCAAGACTGGTTCAAAATGAATCAAGCGTACGTTAGAAATCCTGTAGACTCAATGCCTTCCAAAATTGCTGCTTAATAAGTGCTTGAAGAGGTCCTACACTTTCTAGTCCGGTAGCTTAACAAGTAATCTGGAATTAAATTTAATCTTGCATTTTAAACTTTTCCTGTTGAGAATGTAAGCCATTGGAGATGCACTGCAGAGACCAGCAGATATTTAATCAGTCGTGATAACTTCTACCGTTATTGTAGCTGATTTATTGACATGCATTCTTCACTAGCCTTAGCATGCAGTTGCACATTGCCGAAGAAGATATATGCACCTTGCATTATTTACAAATATAGAAATGTATGGCTCGCAAAGGTTTCAGTAAAAATTTACTTTAATCGGATCAATTTTTTCCCGATTTTCTATTTTAATCCACTCAATGTTTTATGTAGAATTTAAAGTTGAAATCTGTTTGTTGCGGTCGGCTCTGGTTTGAAGTTCCCATTATTTTCCTATGAGAGAAAATACACGGTGACCCCATATAGGAACTTAACCTAACGTAACCTAACCTAACCCAACAAGCATATGAAAAGAGGTTTCCCCTTATACTGGGAGACTATGGTTATTTTTTCCAATAGAAAAACAATGGGGACTTCAAAGTCAAATATGTCGAAAACTAGAGCCGACCGCCGCAAACAGACTTCAGATTTGAATTCTACATAAAAATTTCAGTGACTAAGTTAAAATATAGGCAAAGTTGGACCCTACTACAGTGAGCTAACACCAATGTTTCTTGCAGTGACAGTAGTTTAGTTAAGACAGTATATTGATATGATATTGATGAATCGTCACTCATAATGAATGAGTTCACACGAAAAAGAAACTTAACTTCCCCCAGAAAACTTGTTTTATTGCCTCCTAAGTGTTTTCCCTCCTCCCAAAAAAGCTTCGGCCAAACACCTGGTATTCATAGTTTGAAAAGCCAGGGGCCGGGGTAAGCAATTTTTGATAGACCGGGGCCGGGGGCTTGAAAAAGGCTGTGATTTTCCGGGACTCCGGTAGGTCTATAATGATGGGTACTGATTGAAGGACTTAATTGTTCAAGTTAGCGATTGTCCTAGGGGTAGTTGTCCCGGAGGTAATTGTCCTAGGGGTAGTTGTCTCAGGGGGTAATTATCCGTGGGGGTAATTGCCCGTGGGGGTAATTGTCCATGGGGGTAATTGTCCATGGGGGTAATTGTCCTAGACCCCTACACTACAGTGATTGGAGTTTCAACTGAAATGCACAGACTAGATTCTAAAATGTGCATGACGAAGTATCCGTCGCTATCACCGGACTTTTATCCATTACAGGTTTTTGTCTGCGGCAGAAGTCATGACAACAGTTGAAAACTTTGAGCAAATGCATATAAATATTTGAAAAATTGCAGACCTACCACTAAAAGTAACAAATTGCTGCGGTAACTATTCCAGGAGTTTAAGAATACAATAATATATAACCCAAAGAATAACAAAGATCTAGAGTCGCTGAAGAAAGTTAAAGAACAAACAGTCGAAATTATTAACTATTTGGTATACGTGCTTAGCGACAACCCAAAATGTAGTAGAAGGAGTTGAGCAACGTTAATAATTTTTTGTAGGGAGTCTGGTTGGTTGACATGGATGTGACCAATGCCAAAAATTATAATTAACTGGCCATAAAAAATGATGACCGTGATGAATTTTGTTGTTTCTCCACCAAAATAGAGTCAGAAGGAGTTGAGAGTCATAACAACTTCTTTAGGTAGTCAGGTGGGTTGACTGAGATGTGATTTAACTTAGGCAACCCCATGAAGTGATAGAACCTGGTCATCCACTATATGATATGTTGGCAATCATGAAGTATTGTAACGTAGGCACCCACGAATTGATATAACGCATGCAACCATTAAGTGGAGGTAATCTAGGCACCCATGAAATGATTTAATCAGGCAACCAAAAAGTGATGCAACATATAAAACCATGAAGTGATTTAATCTAGACAATCATGAAATGGTGCAATATAGATAGGCAGTTATTTGAAATGATATTGACACTCACGATGTGCAGGTTTAGATGTTTCCAGCAATGAAGGGTTGTATCAGCCCTAAATTGTTATGTTTTAATATGATTTACTGGATGTCGTGGTATCTTTATCTCATAGTTCGATAGGTACGTATTTTTAGTTCATTGTCACCAATCTATTATTACTGTGGTTTTAATTAATTTTTTCAACATGACGGTTTTTTAACCTCCCTTTTGTTGCAGCTATTGGGATGAGGTCTACAGAAAGCTCTCCATACATCAATTTCTGAGGTTATTGCTTCAAATCTGTAATTGGGAATAAACTCAATTGAATATATATTAAAGTACAATACGTGTGGCATCTATGAGCCAATTTTTTTTATAAAATTTTGATATTCTTAAAAATTATGATGAATTTTCAATGATTCTTGGTGCCCGAAGGTATGATATATATTGCATACTGAAGATATATGATTGTAAATTTAGATTCTCTGCTGTGTAACGCATATGGTACGACAAAGTAATTTTTTTTATGTCTCTGTGATTATTAGAACTCATTTCATTAACACATACGTAAATCGACCTCCAGGCCCAATTGCGAGAGGCCTGATTTCAGTGTCCAGTCAATGTATGGTGTGGTCTATGACGGATTGTTACCAGATACTCAGAAAGAACTGGACGGACTTGTAAGAAACACTTTCTGAGAAGAGATGGTGGCAAAGCAGTGGACACAAAATATAACTATACACTTAGTTTTACCGTGAGGAGAAGCAGCAGGGCTCTGTTACAAACTACCACGGAACTTTCGGAATGTCACTGACACGAAAGTTATAGAATTAAAAAATTTGGAGGATCCTTATGTAATAAAAAAGCCAAAATAAACCAGTGGTGAGCGGTTACGGGCCCTATGGAAATAGCTCTCTGCTGGTTCTCTCATTTACCACAAGCTGTGACGCAGCAGAAGAAAACAAGCATCGTGGTGATTCTGCCCTCGTGGGGTGCAGTGAATAACATCAACTGGACCTCGTTCGGAGACCCTCAGGGTAACTCAAGCTACCGTATCTATATATTCTTACCGACCAGAGCAGAGCTTAGGGCACAGGCGTGGGCCGAACGAAGCTCCTGATCGGAGGCCGCGCACAGATGTAAGACGTACAGTGGCTGGGGGTAGGGGGAGAGGCTCGGGGTCCTTTTGGGGAGACACAAAAAGAGGGGAGGGGATCGTAGCAGACGCATAAATTACAGAAGCACGGGGGGAAGTGGAGGTAGACGGAGAGGGGGTTGCTGGGGGCAGGGGATGCGGGGGTACTTGATCTGTTGCACAGGTGCGGCCGCCATGGGGATGGAGAGCTGCCGCCCAACCCTTTCCCTCCTTCCCTTCTCTTCTGCAGCTCTGTCTCTCTGGAGCTCCTCCTCCTCCTCTTCCCCACTATGCGCCTCACCACTCCAGTCATGTCGTCGACACGACGAGACTAAAAATCTAATGTCTGAGTTAAAATAAAAGTTCAAGTTTTTTGCGCTGTCGTGTCATTCGTTGCGCCAAAACTCGACTAGCAGCCAGAGCATTGTGTTATATGTGCAATACCGTCGTGTGTGTGTCTTACTGCGCCAGTGTTCTCATCGACACGACAACAACAACAAAAGCTAGTGCAGTTGTTATGTCATCAGTTCGAGTTTTTGCGGCGATATGTCCGTGACAGTCCGTCACGCCCCTGAAAAAGCACATACTGCTAACAAGTACTGTTAAGATTACCTTTGTGTCTTGAAGCCCTGGTTTCGTTCCTACACGGGACAAAAATCCAAGTGCTCACAACTATTGTTCCGATGAGCGTTTCTAGGGACGGGCGGGGTTAGCTATGCGTGATGTACTGTATTATACATTTTCATGTACCAGGGTATCTATATTCGTTTCACGAACTACACACAAAGAAATATCCTGTTTAGATATACCTCTTTGAAGGTAACTATAGACTTACTGTTACAGGAACATCTCTGAGTATAAGGGGTGGTTTCTACTATATATGATGTAGCGTACATATTGTACAAGCATAGGAATGAATCAAAAGCTTTATTTCAATGATTTTAATGGACAGTATTGAATAATTAGGCGTGTTGCTGCTCTACCGTCTCTTTGCACAAGCCGCCTCAACCTTGCACTATCTATGTGGTCGACACTGGCAAACTGCATAAGTGGTCAGGGCAAACGTACATAGACTACAGGATGCGCACTACATGATCTTTTTTACAGTTAGTTTTTACCATGGCTACACTACTACCGAGTGGTGCCGGGCACTGCACACTGTGCACAGGCAACACACGGCCAGCTACAGGACCTTCGTGTGGTGCAACTACTGCTACAGTCAACACGACTAGCTACAGCACCTCCGTGAGGTACGATTGAGGATTGTTTCAAAAGTAATGCCTCCTATGTTTGTTTTTTATTCCGCCCTAAAGGATCCGAGGGATTGCAAATTGCATTGTTATGATAACTGAACTTATGCACTTGTGACCTGAAAATTTCATCTCTCCGTTACAGATATTGACGGTGTGACACTCTAAAAACTTAATCCCTGTCATGGACGTACGGTACGTCTGAAGCAGAAATGCGTGATCGAATTCCTCCATGCAGAAAAAATTGATTCAGTCAATATTCACCGGCACCTGATGAACGTTTTGGAAGCCGATGCAGTTGATGTCAACACAGGTAGGAGATGAGCTGGTCGATTTCAAAGTGGCGACAGAGATGTTAGTGACAACGTGTGCTCCGGACACCAATGCACAGCCACCACCCCGGAAGACAAAGTGCGCCTCGATCAACTCATTCGCACCGATCGGCGGATAACGGCGATTGAAATGTGTATAGAGTTGGATACGAGTGTCAGTGCACTGGAAATGTTGTTATCATCCCTAGGATACAGCAAAGTTTGTGCTAGGTGGGCTCCACGATTGCTCACGCGGGAAACATTCCGTTTGCAACACGAAAAACCAGGCCACACATAAGTTTGGAAACCACAGAATGTGTGACAAAGTTCGGCTGGACGGTGCTGTCTCATTCATTGTATAGCTCCGATCTGGCACCGTCAGGCTTTCCCACATTAGGACCTCTAAAGGATGCATATTCCGTGGGTATCGTTTTCCCGCCAGTAACGGCGTATACGCAGCAGTGTATAGATGAACCGCCTCGGCAGGCGCAGACTTTTATGACCGACTTACTAAGGGTCTCGTTCATCGCTGGTAAAAGTGCATTGATGTTGTTAGTAACTACATAGGAAAATAAATTTTAGAGCACAAAAGGTTGTCTGTGTTAATAGTGGCATTTCGTCTTCGTAGCGTCTTCAACTTTTTCAGCTAAAAATAAGAGACATCACTGTTGGAACGACCCTGTACAATGCGGCTACCCTCAACACACGACCAGCTACAGCACCTCCGTGCGGTATACAACTCACTGCTACAGTCAACACACGACCAGCCACAGTACCACCTCCGGGCAGTGCAACTACTGCTACAGTCAACACACGACCAGCCACAGTACCACCTCCGGGCAGTGCAACTACTGCTACAGTCAACACACGACCAGCTACAGCACCTCCGTGTGGTACATCTCACTGCTACAGTCACATATCCGCTCCACCTCCCGCCCGTATCACCACCACCACCGCCACTACCTCAAGTCCCCCCGCCTCCGGCAACGTACGACCTCACAAATCAGCCCCACCCTGCACTGTAGCTGGGCAGAACAGCACGCCAGGATAACTTTATAGCTCGTCCTTAAATCCTGCAACCGACATCGCCTAATTAACGGAATTACGTTGGGTGCGGGAACCAGCAACCCACTGCTGCCTTCCGCAGAAGGACTTCCGTTGCAGCCCCATCCCTAAAGCTATTGTAAGCTACGATCTTGTAAGTGTAGTGCATTGCCGTGGATATACTGTAAGTGCTGTCTGTGGTACACAGCTGGGGACAGTCATAAGTTCAACTGTAAGTTGCGATGAGGATGTCTGCTATTACTCAGTGACCAAAGTCCTACATTATAGCTCCAGCAACCATAGCTCTCTCTCTGCATGCTGCGGCAACAAACTTGCAAGGTAAAAGTCTTTCCGGATTTTACAGCCATTTTAGCTCTATTGATCAGATAAGTGTAGGATAGGATGCTTTACAGAGTGAACGTAAAAAGAGAACGTAAAATAATGAGTTAAATTTGAAATATTTGTGTGTATTGCATAACTATTGTACTGTTTTGTACAGATTGTCGTGAATAGTCGTGTTGTTTTCTCTGCGGAAATGACAGCTCTGCACTGTCACGAGGGTGGATCGTTTTTTCAACTTTTTGAGATACGGCTTATGTGTAGTGCGGAATTGTTGTTGAAGCATCTAAAAATGATGTGTGTAAAATTTCAGACCTCTAGCTCGACTTTTTCCCATGTCGCAGAAGATCTGCAAATTTGCGATTTTCAACAAAAACATGTTCTTTTTTTCCCAATTTCGAGGTCCAACTGTTATGAACATAAACCACTTATTTTACTTCGTGTAGCTAAATATAGTTAGCATTGTATAACATCAAGTTGTAATAAAAAGATGAAGTCCGAACGAGACAGCTTTACCATGCCGCAAGGTCGGTGAAAACGTATATAATACACTATAACATTTGCATTATAGTATATGAATACAAACGGTTGAACGGGTCTTCACCTAAGTCAATATAATATTTTCCTCCTAACATGCTCAATCGTAATCGCTGTAATTTTTACAAATATCCGTTTATGTTTTTTGAGTTATCTTATTCACAGACAATAGTCAGAAAGACAGAGAGTCAAATACACAAACTCGACGATAACATTGCCTCATCGACAGGGGTAAATATGAACTTTAGCGTTCGCACGTTTCCTAATATTTAGATGCTATAGCTATCTACCTATCGTTCCATTGAGTCGTGTAGCTTATCTAGTGATCTCGTAGGTGCAACAGTTACCACTATAAACGTACATTTTTTTTTCATTTAAATTTTTGGGAAAAAATTTGGAAAGTAAAACTTTAAAGTGGGTACCATAAAGTGGGATTACTTTGACCGGATTTTGACTTCGTCATGTTGCGGTTGCCTAACTACTGAATCAATTGCACTGCAACTTTTATACAAGCTTGCTCTATGCTACTGCTGTCTTCCAAAAAAAAAAAAATCAGCCTCCTTACTCCAACCACTTTTTCGTAAAATGAGAAAAAGTTGCTAGTCAATGTCGTACCCTTTTTTGCGGTAACAATGATCGTTGGATAAAAAATGCACTATGTCGCTGTTTTATGTCATAAATGCTCCAAATTGTACGTTTAGGACGTCTAGAGTAAACTAACCTCAATTTGTGATCAACTTATGACATGAGATGGGTTTAAATATTTTTTTTTTCTGATCTGCCACCTGACTAGCATTGAAAAAAAAATTAATATTTTTCTCGGGAGAAAATTTTTTTACGTTTTTCTTTGCTAGTTGTTTCGTCAAGTGCTTGAGTAGGTTGAGCCTACGCATGCACTGCGTTCTCATCATCTCGATGTGGGCCTTCCATGACAGTCCTCTGTCTATTATCATTACGAGAAATTTCACCTCTTCGCAGTAGTTTATCTGTTGTCCGTACAATTATGGTTCAGGTGACAGCTCCTGTTATTGATCAACGAGTACATTCATTTATACGTTTGTATGTTTTTTTGTACCCTACCATGCACTGAAGAAAGCAAAAGAAAATTTTCCCAAGGGCATGGGCGGAATCAGAGCAATATAATAAACACCGCCACGTGCATATGTTACGCGTGAACGATGGATGTGGACAATCGATCGATCGCGCTGCGCAAACGGTGGATGTTGTAGGTATTAATCGAATGCGCACCCATCGATCGATTGTTTTGCGCGGACGATCAATGTTTTTCTTCAACTTTCCCCCTAT
>LQNS02000211.1:31379752-31396331 GCA_001587735.2 Parhyale hawaiensis
GCACAAATGATCAGATTTTGGAGTTTATGCAAAGAAAATTATGGTTTCAGAGCCAATTTGAATTTTTGCTACCGTTGGCTCACTTGGCGGAGGTATGCGCTCTCAGAGTGCTCTAGTTCTTATATAATATGATAGGTGCCTTGAAGCTCTTTCTTGATGCACACGCCCAAGCTAACAAGTGACATCGAATGCATGGCAGAGGCAAAACAGTTGCAGTCTTGAAAACAGGCGCCTTGCCCCATGCTTGAGGCAAAGCACCCACTCTCGAGGGGCAAAGTGCCCACACTAGGCGTTTTGTCTTACGCGTAATGAAGAATTCAAAATAAATCTTCAATAACTACTGTCTAAGGCTAATAATAATAACATAATAAAGCCTACACTGCATTTATAGCAGCTTTTTTGTGTTTTATAAATAATTCTGACTTTACTACTCGTGTAATCAGATTAGAAGAAAGGAAAGAATTCAAATGGTTTAATTCTTTTGTACTTATAGAGGATAATAGGCTAAGGATATGATGCAGCTATAACAGCGATATATTATTTGTATCTTAATCAGTCATTTGCGCTCCTTCAATCAGTGGAAATAACAAAGAAATATAGGTAAATAAGAGAAAGTTACAGTATCAGAGCGCCCCCTAAAGAAAACTGCTACCATGTTTTGCGGCACTAGTTTGTTAGTTATAGAATGGATAATAGCAGCGTTGTGTGGCTGCTCTTTTGCTCCTTTGTTTGAATCACACGAATAGAGAATAATTTGAAATATGCATTATTCTCAAGAGAACCCTCATTATCATCATGAGCTACTTAGCGCTTGAAATTTTATCACACGGTAATTACTTTATCGCGACTCAAAATTCACGAGAATGGTAGGAGTTGGAGCATGGTATAGCATACCTACTAACCTATAAACAGTCACGATAATTTAGGAGTCTTTATGTGGCCACATTCGTGATCAGAATCAAAGCAATCATAATCATCGTGATCACTGAAAAGCACAAGAACGGTCAGTGATTTTGTAAACAGACCCGAGACGCCATGTCTGTTTTCGAACATTAGATTTCTATCGTATTTACACGGAAGATAGTAGGGAATGGATTTTTCTATTGCTTTTGAAGTCAATGCATAAGTAAACTAGCTATATTCAATGCAATTTGAACATGCACAGGCATAAAACTAATGAAACTTCAAGTTTCCAAGTCAACAATACTAACAATCATAATAATATTATCCAATTTATCCATATATATAAATAAAACACCACGAACTTGCATTTCAAATTTTGAATTTTTGCTTGGCTTACGGCTGGAATCATTCTTTGATCACACATGATCAGCCCGCGGAGGAAATCACAGTACGATCAGTTTTCACCACTGATCACGGTTAATCGCTATCACAATCACGTCAAAAAGTGGTCACAAAAACACACGGATTATGCGGAATCAGGAGGAATCATCCGCAAGGTGGTCACAAAAAGACGCATTTTATGGGTGTGCTGAATGCGAAGATTTATTTAACACAAACTAGGATGTGGCTCTCATTCTTCCCACAGAATTGAAGATTCAGCGCATTAGCATCTAGATAGATACAGGGGGGGGGGTATAAGTATTTGTACACATGCAAATATTTAATATTTTTACTCGGCGTGTATTACCTGAACAAAATGAGAACAAATTGATTGTACAAGATTCATACGGCTAAAGATGCTTATGAAACTAAATGATATTCAGTGCTTAAGAAACTATCACAATATCTTCATTTTTAGGAGTAAAAAATTATTGTACTGTAGTAAAAACGGTTACTTCCATTAAATACGCGGTAGCAAAGTTGTTAGTAACTCCAACATCACCAGATCTCTTCCTGTAGTAGGTACTTAATTAGCGATTTGCCTACATCGCTATGTATTTTGCCACAAGGTCTTAATTGGATTCGAACCTGAGTACTGACTCGGCCAATGGCAAAGCGGTTTTCAGTAAGCCACTTATTCGTAGTCCTAGCAGTTTGCTTGGGGTAGTTATCTTACTGGAATGTCCAACTAGGAGAAAGCCCACGACTTTCTATGGAAGGTACTAAGTTTTCCTTAGGATTGTTGATAATTTTCTGCATTCATCTTACCATCCATAATTGACAGTTCATCAACATCTCTCGCAGAAAAGCAGCCCCCAAACCATGATACTACTACCTCCAAATATGACAGTTGATATATTATATTCTTTAGTACGTAACTACGTATGCTTCGCCATCTTTTCTCCATACATAATGCCGAAGTTACGACTAAACAACTCAGTCTTAGCTTAATCTGTCCATAAAACTCTTTCCCCATAAAAATTTGGCTGATCTGTATATTCTTTTTCAAGTTTTAACTTCGCATCTCTGTGCCGTTTCAAAAGAAGTGACGTGTTCCTTGGTCTGGGTGACTTAAGACTCTCTCTGTGTAGTTCATCACTCATTGTTTGCTTAGTTACGTGAGGTTCTGATACACGCAAATCATTCTGAAGATTTTCTCGGGTGGCCGTTGGATATTTTGGGACTAGTTGTCTCAGCGTTTCTCTGTAATGTTGAAGAGATCTTTCTAGGAGCACCTGGTCTGCGTTGGTACTTTACATGTCATTTAGATTTTGGTATGAAGGCCTAATTGTAGTAAATGCGATGTTCAGATCACTGGATATTTTTCTGTAACTTCTTCCATATTTTTACAGCGTAACAATCAGTTCTTTTTGGGCGTTAGTCAAATCATTACGTACAGCCATACTTAGAACCACTCTCTGTGAGTACAGTGATTGCATAGTTTCCCGGTTTCCGTCTGAAAGTTGACTAAATTTAATGAGAGCATTCTAGAGCAATGAAGAATATTCTATTCTGAAGTTTAACTGAAATCTACAGCTTATAATGCAAAACTGGCGGAACCCGTGGAAAATCCACGGTCGGTTAGTTAATGTCCTCACTTTTATAATGAAGCAATCTCAACCTACGCTATTATAACTCACTTTAGTTCGACCTAAAGCAGCTTCTCAACGAAACCTACCGATAAATAGCGCCTGTTCCTTAATCCTAACGAACTACGTCAAACCTCAAGTGCGCTGCAAACGAGAGTCGAAACATATGAACATTGCTTCCTATCCCTCCCCTGCGCTGCTGTGTATGCAGCTTCGACTTATCTAATATTATTATCTTCAAAAAACTGTTTAATTTCCGCGGCAGTAATTTCACTACAGGGAGGGCCACGTGCTCACTTTAGACTCTATCTTTGAATTACTATTGAGTTTTAATTCACAACTGTACATACATTTTGCAATCGATGTATCTTAATACATTCAACCGTTATCATGCGCACAGAAACATCTGTTCCAAGAACGTGAAGCGCTTCGGTGTTTCAACTCGTAGCAAGTCCATCCCTAATAGTCTGGTCACACTATCGTAATAATTGCTCAGCCACTCAACTTTTCGTTTTGGCCGTCACGCTGCCGTGGCTGCAAATAATAGCGCTTGAAAGTCACGCTAAAACTATGCGTCATTGCAACTTTAAACTAACTCAAAAGTAGGACGTACATATTGCCAAAGCTTGGCCATTGCTACTTATTATAACGTACAAACTGCCACAAACGACTCAAACCTTAGATATTCTTTTTAGTGGCATGGCAATGTCCAATTAGATACAGATTTGCTTGGTCATGCAACTTTTACCTAGGCGTACCCGCGCCCTAAGTCCCTGTACATGCACAACACATCAATACACTGTATTACTGGTGGATCTCGCAGATATTTTACCAGCAAAATTTTTGCCCCTGTATATCATGATAAAGATATAAAGTGATCATAAGCAAATATAGCAATCTCGTTTTAGAAGGCATTGCTCTCATTGCTTTTTTTCTATATTTACACGCTTTCGGTATCCTTTGTTTCTCATCGTCTGAAGATAACATTATTTAGACTTTTATATTTTTAAGGTTTCCATTTTCCATCGGTGTAATTGGTGATTTCAATTCTACTGCGGGACCCGTGGCTGCTTTACAATTGATGTGCGATAGCCTGCCAACATAATACAACGCTCAGCTAATTTAAAAAAAAGTTGCTTCATGTAGCTGAAAGTACTTTTTCTGTTAGTTTACGTTTCTCTAAACATCGCACTCGCACTTGAAAAATGCAGTTTAGAATGATGCAGTTGAGAACAGCTTCGTTTGAACCGTATTATGGCTACGATCGGATTTTCCCATATTTGGATCGTTATGCAACCCCAGCAACGTGAATATTACAAGAAACTAGAGGGCCCAGCCGTCAAAATGACGGCAAAAATTTTGTGATTGAGCTTTTTATTGTTCTGGTTCCCAGTATAGGTTTTACTGTATAATAGGTCTCATCCCTGCAGGCCTGATCTTTCATTAGTGAAACGCAAGCTGTACAACCATGAGTTTTGTGATAGCAAAATATCCCCCCTGCAAGATAAGGAGTGAATATCAGCCTGGAATTTATCAAGCGTTAAGTTGCACTGCACTAAGAAAAATATAGTTCAGTCAAAAGAATTCACTGGAAATGCCCAGGACTCACCGTATTGTGGATACCAACTGATTGTTGAACCTCCAGCGTCGAAATCTGGCTGCGACGTAAAATCAATATAAAAAGGCGATTGTTCAGCGTGAAGATTCAAATACTACGATATCATTCAGCAATGAAAGCGGGGATCCAGAGGCCGGAGATCCAGAGCTATATTTGTCACCGGTACATCAAGCACTGAAATTGTATGGTATCTCAATTTGTTCTTCACTACATGAATTTTCTCCTATTAAACTCTTAACTGCGTGACGGAGAGACAGACCAGCATTGGCGCAAGCAAGCAAGGGAGCGACCATCAACTGTGATTTATTATATAGTGGATGAAAATTGGTATTATGGTAGGTATGATACGGGTAAAATAAACTTCTTGTTTTTGCTTCGAAACTGACTGAAATTGTTTTCTTCAAGTGCGAGCTGGAAAAAAACAGCTGTGGTTGAACTTTCTCCATCGAAAATTAAAGCTGCTTAAAGGTTGAACTTTCCCTATCTATTATTGAAGAGCGTAACACACGAACGAACAACGCTAATCTAATACTAAGAATGGCCGTCGTGTGTTTATATATTTATATTTATTTATTTATAGGTTTCGTGTCACGCTCTTAACGAAATAGATAGGCAAAAATTAGCTCCGACCTTCCTGGTTTCATCAGTGAATTCATCTGTTTGAAGACTGTGGTCATCATGCCAAGCTTCATAAAAAACTGATAGGCAGAAAATATCCCAGGTTACAGATGATGGCACTCGAACTGCATGACTGATTCCGGTCTTTCTTTGACTATGTTATTGTCCACTCGATGTAGATGCATACAGCGTCTCTAAACAATCTCTTCCATCGTGTTGTGTATTCTCATCTGAGATTTCCTTCATTCAAGCTTCAGCTGATACTCTCATTTTCTTATTTTGGTAATCAGTGAGGCAACTGGTAAGATATTCTTGAGCGGTCAGCAGGCGCGTAAAGACCGCGATGATTTCTAAGCAAATTATTTTCTCCACATTTTGGGTTCTTCTTTCAACAGAGCAAGATATCTCTTGAGGAAAAATTTTCAGAGTCCGATTTATATGCCACCCTCGAGTATTTTTGATTCAGAAGCAATATTCACTTCGTGCAAAAAACGTCGCTTTTTTGCGTATCACCAAAAGAGAGCTTGGTGTTGTTCAGCCTCGCATGCTTATCTGTACGGTTCTCTAATTCAAGTTGGCAGTTGCGCAGCATCTTACACAAGGAAGTTAATAAGAGCCTTGCATGTATACATAGAAGGGAGCTCAACCGTCTACCCTGAATAGTTGATAACCTGAGAAATCATGAAGAACATGTCCCGTCAACACGCGGTACTACCCAGCAGGGAGCTTCCTTCTAAACATGTAGGCCTTGCCTTAATATCTTTGCGATAATGCTACAGGCAACACAAGACGGGTCTTCACAAATTCTTCGCTGTCATTATTGACAGCGCGGGCACTTTAGTTAATATAATAGATTTGTACCGTACGAACACGTTTTTCACCCCAAGCATGAAGACACAAATATTTTCTATATATCAATGAATTCCTTGTTTTCATCCACAGCTTTTAATTCTACACCCCAAAATACATGTATCACATTGTTATTTATGTTTTTCATTAACTACAAATGTCATGAATGAACAGGTAAAGTTTTGGTGTACGAATACATACACCCCCCACTGTATTTGCAGAAATGAATCATATCAGCGCACCATACTAGTATTCTCCTCACTACTGGAGCTATGCGACAAACTTCTCCACATTGTCACGAGCTACTGAAGCGTTGCACTCCTTACAACTGCTGAGGTACTGAAACACTACACAATACAGTATATCTTCTGTGGTACTGAAATATTATTCTCCATATCCGTAGAGTTGCAGAAGAATTACTGTACTTTCGGTATCTTCTGAGGCACTGAAACATTGCGATCCATATCCGTAGATACGCAGGATAAGCAGAAAATTATTGTACGTCACAGCGCCGCGTATCGCAAGAGTTGTATGATGGTTGGAATTGAAAAACTCTGAGCAGTTTATGCGCCATTGTCAACTCACTCACCTTTAGAAAAAGAAACAGACGCGCGGGCTTAATTAAAGCTGTTACTCCCTTTACACGCATCGCTCACTTTCTCATAATCTGTATTGCAGCTTGCTTTTCGTATATTCTGTGTTAGCTAAGTCTAATGTTATCCGTGCTAATAAAAATATTGTCAAAAGTGAAAAGACGCAGAAGGTGGGAACATAATTCCCTCAAGCTGATCTGACTGCTTGCAGCTAAGCCTCATGGACTTCTTAATTGGCTCGTACGATGAAGACGTTACTTTCATTGACGATCCATCGCGTGAAGCGCATTTCTCTGCCATCAGGATGGATATTGACGGCGAAACATTCTAGAATGTTAACAGAGCATACTGCAGGCCGTGCTGCCGTAACTGCAAGATAATGTTATCTATCCTGCGCCATACTTGCTATTACCTGTGATGGAGTTATGACAGTGGGATACACGATAATTCGAGGCGGTATGGCTTTCTTTCGTATGACAACATTGTAGAGCTGTCGACGGGAATTATAAATATCCGAATCAGTATAATTTATAATACACTTTAGTCCTCTCAGTGCCCCTGTAAATATTTCACGCAGTGTATTGTATAACAGTTAAGACAATACTGCTACTGCAGTATATGTTAAGCTTTGTGAGAGGACAACTGCCTATCCCCCGGCATGCTTTATTTATTACTCGTGCCTCCGATGATTGCTGAGTTTTATTCTGCTTTCTACTGCATTGCTATACGTTCTGAAAACAACAAATAAATCCATACATTGAGAGAGTCTACAGTAAGTCCCTCATTACTTCTTTTCAGACGAGAAAATTGGTTTCATAGCTCCTTGCATTTTTTGAAACGGTGATAAATATCGTTGAACCGCATGGGACCACAATGCAAAACATAAAAAGTAGCAGCTAGAGCACTTTCAGAGTGTATACTTCCCCCAAGCAAGGCAACCTTAACAAAAAAATTCACATTGTTTCTGAAACTAGGATTTCCTTTTTATCAACACCAATATCTAGTGAATTGTGCCTTTTGAGTTATAACAGCTTCTGCAACTTTATTGAAGGTCCTTTCATAAGTTTTTGAGTTATGTTGCTGACAAACATTAGTCAAACACGCTAAGTGACTAACCGACTATCACCAAAATTTGATCATTTATGTCTTTTTAATATTTCTAAAAATTTTTGTAAATGTTATGAAGATCCGTTCATAACTTTTTGATGTATGTATTTTGCAAACAAACATAAAATCAAACCCAGAGACAAACAAGCAAAAAAAAAAAAAAAACCGATCGTCACAAAAAGTTGGTCATTTATTCTTCGTGATATACCTAACAACTAATGTAAATTTCACAAAAATCCATCCGCAACCTTTTGAGTTATGGTACTAGGAAAAAAAAAAACGAGGTAGACAAACGGCTGAACAGGTCTTCGCCAAAAGTTAAGCATCTGTTTTGCTGAACAGGCCTAATAATCCCTCTACATATCTTAAAAATTGGTCCATAGCTTTTTGAGTTAACTCGGTGACAGGCAGATAGCACAGACAGGCAAATAGACAGAAATAGAGACAACTCGACAAAAACAGAACCTCCTTGGTGAGGGTTAATATGGAGCTCGAGAAGCTACCCGCATTAAAGAGGCCTCGGTGCTCGATTCCGCGATTGCGAAGCACCGAAACTAGATCACAAAATTTTTATCATATTTCAATTAACTTCGCGCTCGTGATCGCTGAATTAGTTTGCCGTTAATTTTGCTATTGCGAGATCCAAAATTTTAACTTGAAAAATAAAATTTCTCTTCACTATACAGACACGCAAATTTTTTTATTGCGGAATGGAGATAATGGGCCAACTGTTTTAGGATGGCGTGTCCACCACAGGTCTCTTTTTCGTAACAAAAATTGTGTACCAGAGAACATAAGCAAGCATTATGACACGAGACTTACCCTGTTCCGATGCCAACGGCGGTAACGACCAAGGTTAGGCGGTGAGCAGGCCCGTGCTGGACGGTAGCTTGCCCCCATGACGTGGCTCCAAGTTGACTCCCTGGAGAGGTTTCACAGTCATGTATTTTGTAGTGAATTAATCTTTTAACATCAATTTATTACCTCCGCCAAGGTGTAGGTGTATGAGTAGTGGCTACTAGTGAGTTTATACGTGTGACTCTGTATTAGGTGTGTGTGTGTGTGCGTGTATGAGAGTATACAACACATATAACAGATTCTATTAATATTCAGATTGGAAGCGTACAGTGTCCTTGCTGTGTTGTATATTAAAATATTAATCATCGGTTTACTAAAAAGAGATTCTAGTATATAGTGACGCAGATGAAAAATACATGTAATAGTTGATAAATATGCTCCATGAAAACTTAATCCTATAAGGACTAGCGTACTTTATGAACAACGCTTTAAACGATGATATTCATTCGGGAAACTCCCACTATATAATATTTTCTTCATATAGGGTTAGAGAAAATTGGTTGTGACGGAAATAAAAGTAATGTGATATTCAGAGCGGGCATGCACGTTGCGTGAACTTTATATCGTTCCTTCAAGATAAAATTAGAATTCATTGACAATAAATCAGACGGTATAATCAATTGTACACATCCTACCAGTGTATAATATATATCTGTATAAATATACAGGGTGTTGTGCAATTCAATAAACATACTTGAACAATATACAGAAAGACGTAAAATAAAACGATTTTCACGAGAGACGAAAACCTCAGAACTCCTTCGTTTTCGAGAACGACCTGAAATACTTCAGGGGAGGGTTCGGGCGAAAATGAAAGGCTTTTTATTCGTGGGCCGATTTAAAGGAAACTTGTATGTAAAATCGAAAAAGAAATTGTTTTAGTCCTATACCTTTTCCATTTTCCCCTTTGAAAACGAGTTATTCAAAGAAAACGGGAAAAAATGGGTTGGGGAAAATCCTACTCCTATAGTTTTCGAGCTACAGAGATGATTTTTGGTATCAAAGGAAGCGGAATTTGATTCTCTATAAGAATAAATTTTGTCTGTTTCATTTTCAAATTAGGAGACGAGTGACAGCGTACTTAAAAGAAAAGAAACTAAAAAATGAACTTTTTGAACTTATCTTAACCAAGTTTCATTCAAATCAGTCAACAAATAAAAACTTTTCTTTTCACCCAACCCCCCCCCTCCCCTTAAGTATTTCAGGTCGTCATTTCTCGAATACGAAAGAGTTTTGAAGTTTTTGTCGCTCCTGAAAATCGTTTTATTTTGCGTTTTTATATACGGTTAAAATATGTGCATCGAATTACGCAACGCCCTGTACTGTTTTTGTTGTCTATCTGCTGCATTCAATACAGCTGAATACATGAGTTTATCTATAAAAAATGGTATTGTAGCGCAGCATTGAAATGCAGAATAGCTGGCAGTGGACAGTTCCGGTTAGTCTATGTACTCGTACATTATTGATGAGGGAGAGAGGAGACAACTGGCCACCACGGCTGCAACAGTGTGTCCGATACGATGAAGGTAAAGTCAGACGCTTTCATCGTACATTGAACTAGGATACCCACATGCATTGACTCTGCTAAAAATATAGGTTTCCCCCCTAGGTCCAAGAGGACTACTGCAGTCGATTACAGGAGATCGTCATTGGCTGTGGCATTACTAACGGAAGGCTCATGCCGACTGCGCCCCCGGACCGCATGGTCAGTATTCCCCCCTCCTCGTAGACTATGAGTGACACAAATACTGAAAACATATTGGCGAACGCCAATACTTTCTTCTGTGGCCGGGGATAGAACATCCACCTTCGTAATAACGAGCGAGGCAACATCTCTAACCACTGCGCCACTGGCTGAACTCCTGACTACAGGGACCATCCTGCTGCTCTTTTCTCAGGTACGCAAATGGAAAAAACGAAAAATGTACCTTTGACTGAGACAGTTCCATCGAGATAAGGTAATCTCATCAGCTGTAGCTTCTCAGGACTTCTGTCATGAACGTAGATTACGCTACTTTGGTTCAGGCTTCAAATTCAAACAGGTTAGACTACTCTTGAGACGGCCTAAAACTTATCTCCGCATCCTTAGGATTAGGTTTTAGGTTATATTATCATTGGGTTGTCAGAAAAGTTGTGCCGTTTCTTAAAAGAAAGAAAAAGTCAAAAATAAAAGTCAATCACCCTAAACTGCGCATATTTCTTTGGTTGCTCAGGAGGCACTTTTTCTTTTATGGAAGCAGAAAAAGCATCACATACCGAAAATTGTTTTCTTTATCTTCCATTATAAATTGTTACAGAATTAACACAAATTATAGGTTCTCAAACCTTCTTCCAGAAGAGATAGCTTGAACAGTGGTCTAAATGAAGGTGAATTGTGGTCAAATCCAATTTTCCGGACACAATCATGCGCTAATGTAAGTCGGAAAAAGAACTACTCAATATCGGCACGAACGCTCCGAACAATTCAATAGTTTTAGATTAACGCCTGGAACGTGATCTACAGTAGTAAAACTTACGCTTATTACTGAAATCCCGGCCTATAGGTAAAGCTAACGAGATTCATTTATCACTAGAGAACTGTCGTGATGAGTCATCCTACAACGTTAGTAACACTGAATGACCTACCGAGCAATACTGCAGAGTGCCATGCTTTCTTTCGACACGACAAGCGTCACAGCAGAAGGTTCGCAGCACAAATGGCTACGGCAATGCAGAACTCCAAAATCAAGACATGGATGCACAAAACGAAATCCCTAGATAATAAATATGAACATCTGCTGCATCCAAACTCAGCTGGCAGACCGTAGGCGATAGCTCTTCGTGTTGAATACAGTACACGCAGGGAACTCTCTGCTTAAACCGGGGCCACACTTTGCCATCGCACGCTCAACTTATGAGCTGGCGTTTACTTCGCACATCGAACCGATAACGCAGTGAAAGTCGGTATCCAAGATACCCCTGGAAAGTGCAGGAGGTGAACGACGTGCCAACTGAACGTGCTCTGATAAGTTGAGCGTGCGACTGTGCAGGGTAGCCCCGACACATATGCATCAGATAACTTGACCAGAGACAATTTAAGTTTCAGGGTTAAACAATTTAGTTATGTGTACAGTTTCCAGCAAAAATAACGATAACCTTTAATAATTACAACAAATGTATCGAAATTGAGAGCTGTTTGAGCTGCTGCAAGTTGTGAGTGAGTCATAATGGGCGTACAGGAAATTTGTGCTATTCAATTATTGATTGCTGATGTACCCGGCCGGTCAAAAATGACCGCGAAGACTTTGTAAGATTTTTCATTGCCTTGGTAGAGTTTTTGATTCTGTCGTTCATAAGTTATTTTTTTTGCATTTTTTTCAGCTGAATTTCTTTGTAGGAGTTGAAACTTAACGCTCAGCCGAGAACAAAACATTTTCAATTCTTATTGAAACTAAATTTTGATCCTGGGGGTTCTCCTTACTGCTGATATCCAGGGTACAGTGAGCATGGATCATTTCAGGTGAATTCTTTTGATTGGACACTATTTTCTTGGTGCTACTTGACTTTCAGGCATTTCAAAGCTGATATTCTTGCTCTAACTTGGAGAAGAGAAAATTTGCTCTCGTAAACTCATAACGGCACAACTTTCTTCTCTTTAATGCAAGATCGATCGTTAGGTGCTTCGTGCCCTGGTCGGCTAGGATTTGGAAGTTGCTGCCGGCATCGGCTTTTGGTCGTATTGGCCTGCAGGCGTTTAAGTCAGCTATTGATGGTTTTTTGCTGGATATCCTTTAGCAGCGTTTTGGGCTTCCCGGTGTTGCAAGATGCTTCATTTGGGTTGTATTACCTGTCCGAGGGAGCTCAAGCGTGAAGTTTAATAATAATACAGGTATGAGGCATAATTTTTGCAACAAGACCCATACCGCGAGCAAGAACAATAAAAAGCTTCAGTATGAAATTACTGCCGTCATATTTGACGGCTGGGTACTCTGCAGAGTATGGTAGACTAGGCAGTTGCAACGACGAGGAGCGGTGTAATAGAGTGGGCCATTCTCACTGATCCGTACATCATTTGCTGACGTAGCAGCAGCAGCAGCAGCCTGTCTTACTCTCTTATAGCATTAGAAAAGCCAATAAGTTCCCTAGCTTTCACTTCGTTTCTCCAAGTCCTCTTGGCGGAAATAGAAAAAATCTGCTAACTCTTTCCCTACACACTACTAGTTGGGACTAAATGTCACTATTAATCGTTGTTATTTACTCCTGTGTGTGCATTTTTCCTTTTCTAAAGAATGCTACGGTATCGCTATAACAGCCAACATAGAAATCACGGTAATTTTTTTAGAGCAAGTCGTAGCGCTGGGAAAGCGAGAGCTGCATTGAAGATAATATGGTGCACGAACGTACCGGGCACCCTGGTGGTAATGTCCGTCCGTGGATAACTTCTCGCGAGCACGTCAGTGGAGTCGCGTGGCTTGGTGCTCTGCTGCACGCTGTGAGTTTCTGCAAGGACTCTAGCGAAAGTTCGCACACAAGAGCGGTCTGATAGCCAGTAAGCCACAGTTTCTACAAGAACTTATTGACTTAAAGAGTCATGTTTCTCTAAACACAAGAGTGATGCTAATTAGAATATTTTAAAAGTTATGCATTACGTAATATAAATTCATTGTTTGTGAAAAATTTACTAAGAATAATACTAGCACTGATTACTTTCAAGTCATGCCACAGACACAGTTCTCGAAAGTAACACTTAATTTGCTTACTTCTAAGTCATACTGCCTACTCAATTCTCTAAAAATGCACGAGCTTCGCCTTCTGTTAAGAATTACAACCGACAATATTCTCTTAGAATAATACTTAAAGACAAACATTATCTGGACAGACCTTATTCTTTACAAAGCTATTTTACAGCTATATTAATTTTTTTTACATGTATTCTGGGCTAGGTTCATTCGAGTAATTTGTGTAAAGTGAAGTGAACTTTCGATCATGAGTTCACTACAGCTGAGCATCACAACCGCTGAAACCTCACCGTACGCTCGCCGCTGTATAACATCTCCCGTTCCTGAGGCGTAGCCCGAAATGGTGACAGCGCGGTCCACGAGCGACGACTTGAGTGCTGGCATCGGCCAGTCTACGCGCGCTCCAGAAAATTTTATGAACTCCTAAGACTTCAATAAGCGGCGTTTTGCTTCAGGCTCCACGGAGCAGCATGCAGAAGCTCTGTAGCCAGGCCACCCTAATTGTTAGTCGGGTACCTACGGTATTGGATAATGTGTAGGGAATTATGAAAGATCGCATCAGTTGTTAACATAAATATAGATTTTTACAAAATATGGACGAGGGAGAGAGAGAGAGCAGCTAATTTTGTCTTTCCTGCTGCACAGGACAAGCTGCACAGACGACAGCATTCAACGCTTTGCGTTGTGTTGAGCAAAGAATTTAGCTGCATCAATATCTTTTTCACGATTCTACTTGCAGCCTCAAAATGTAAAAAATGCAAACTAAGGATAATTACAATTTTAATTAAAATATTAACTTTTCTAACAAGCCCTACCTTTTTACGAATTTCACGAGCCAATTTGAGTGACATCAAAACATGTTGTGAAGTAATTCCAAATATAATAGGTTGGCGCTTGTGTATGATTTGGTAACATAGCCTACTTGTTAGGTATAATCGTTCTGTTATTAAGTGCCAATTGGGGAGGATTGCTTACGGCTACTGATCAAAATAGAAGTGATGTACCAGTCGTAGGAGAAATCGACGTTTTATTTGGTCTCTCTACCCTCTAGGGTTACTACGTCTATACCGACGTTTCATAACAAACCCATAAGCCTTAGAGTGTGCATGCATTTGTCGGCTGCTTTTATTTTGAAAAAAAAAAAAAATGCAATGCCAACAAGCGCCAAGTGCGAAAGTCGGACGGTAAACAAATGCGCGATGCTCAACGAGCATGAAAACAGTAGTTAAAGGCGATATTCTAAACAAACCGAAGGACGACGACAGTCGTGCGTAGCCCCACCCGTGTAGGGCAGCGAGGATGGAGGGGGGGGGGCTGTCTGATGTAGACCATGTGAGAAGTGAGGAGATAGATGCTTGCAGGGCGCAAAAGTTAAAGGGAAACATCAAAATATGTGCCGCCGTCGAAGAGCTGTAGCCAACTCAGAAAAGGAGGGGCAGATTTTGGTAATGAGCAACAGCAATGGTGGCGTAATTACCGGGAATGATGGCGAGTCGTAAATATCAAAGCAAGCTAGAAGTAAAAAAATATGTAATTTTCCTCGCGGCCTGGGAAGGAGAGTGTAAGGATGCAAAAGACATTAGAGAGACGGCGAGAGCGACAGAGAGAGAGAAGGGAGGAAGGGAGGGACTGGTGGCAGGGACTGCAGACAAGGTGAGGTGGGGGCTGCTGGAGGCCGTATAGCTTGCACTTGATCTGTGGTATCCCCACCAGGGACGGTGGAGAGGTGGTGTGACGTCATCTGTTACTATCTGCGACTCTCTCTCCCTCACACTCCCTCTGTCTGCTGCGCTCTCCACACTCCCAAACCCTTCCGCCCAAACGCTCTTTATCTTCTACCCCTTTTGTCCTAACCGAAGCATGTTGCCAGTATATATGACGGTATGTCAATACCAGCTCTAGAAGTAAAAATTCGATGATTGCTGGCCGGTGACTTTAACGTGGTGTTGAAAATGTCATCTACGTTTTAATAGAGTACTTTGTTTACATAACACTCGTGAAAGAAAACGATGAAGCAATATTTTAGTAAGGATTGAAAAATTGAGCCTTATACCAGCTAAACTAACATCTCAGTTCTTAACAAAAATACCAGAAACATTTCACGGATTTGTCTTTGTTCATAGCGTACATATACTGTACTGCTGATTATGCTCGATTTTCAAAAAATCTGATCCAGAGAATGAGAATATTGCTCCAGGTGTGCGACCGACCAACAAACTTCCGGCAATTAGATCATTGATGCACCGGAAGCTTTAAAATTTTATCAGATATTCACTGTCAGAGTACAAGATAAAGTGAATGCCCCTGTACACTTGTTGCCTAGAGCGGGTGTGTGTGTGTGTGTACTGTACAGCGGCTAGCAACTTCCGGTGGCTGCACGCTCTCCGATTGGCTAATGCAATAGCATCGGTGCTCCAACAGCCAATAGCAACACAGAGTTCCTGCGTGGCCGGAAGTCCGGATTTTTACATTCGTAAACTATAAAGAGCAATCCAGTACCAATATTGTGGTTACTTCAACTTGGGTAAGATAGAAAAGTGTAGTGTTTATGTCAGTGCTCTGATCGAAATATAGAATTTTGGAAAGTTTTAAACTTTGGTGAGCGCACTATTACTTAAATGTGTAGTTAAATAATAATAACAACAAAAGCAAGAACGTGCCCAACTTAAAGTGTACACACTTATGGGGCAAGAATGCAATACATCAATTTACTTATAGGGTAACACGATACCAAAATACAATCAAGACATCAATGCCATCTAAAAATAGAAGAATTTGATACTGAATTGATACATCATATACGTTCCGTCTCTCAATGCTGGTCAAATCTTTTTGCATCCAGCGGTAATAAGCGTTAGCCTTAAAGAATGTCATAGATGTTTCTGATCATTCATTGCCATAAATCACCTTAGAAGATTTTCTCGATCTATTGGGTACTCAAAGCAGTGCTGAAAATAAATTTATTGTACAAATTTTTTTGGCAGTGTTACTACGTGAAACTCTGAGTGCGTCTCACCTCTGTACCGAGTGTTGAGGGTTCACGCTACCGCCAAACGACTGCGTTTGAGCGTGGGAGCCAACTCGGTCTTAATGTGTGTATTTATTGCTACTGCTGGCATGTAGGTAGGTGACATCGACTGTACTGTATACAGACCAATGACACCGACTGTACTGTATACAGACCAGTGACACCGACTGTACTGCATACAGACCAGTGACACCGACTGTACTGCATACAGAGTAGTGACACCGACTGTACTGTATACAGACCAGTGACACCGACTG
>LQNS02000211.1:31426376-31444239 GCA_001587735.2 Parhyale hawaiensis
CTGAAATGTATTTTAAGCCCAGTTTTCCTTCGATTTGTCCTCTATAATGTACAAAATATGTTAAAAAACTCGAAAATACCCCATGTAGCTCTTATTATGAATGTCAAATACAAATAGAGCATGAAAATTTGAGATGACACGATGTCGAGTTTGGGGGGTCGCGATTTTTTTCAACACGAAAAAAAATATGATCTTACTTAAATTTTTTTTTCAAACTTTCTGAGACTGAAGTTCACATGTTAAATAATATGTAGATACTACTCTAGTGTCTCTAAAAAATTTTTTAAATTTGGCCCCCCTGAACCCCATCTATGCGGCTGTACACTTAAGTTCGAATTTAGCGTAATATATATAACGGTTTTTGTTTTTTTAATGAAAAAGATACGAGCGTATCTTTAATCTAATGTTTAAATTCGTTATAGTATGCACAGCAAGTTTACATATTTACTATTCGTCATGGTAGTAACTTGTTACGATACTCAGTTTCGGTTGCATATCAGCAGCGATGTAAACGAAGTATAGCTACTCAAATTAGAACTACGTTAATTCAAGTTTTGAAGCACTACAATGTTTGCTAATTCTATAACTCTATAGCCCTGAAATTGATTACCAGTACGAACAGCTGAGGCGTGTTGTAATCAGCATTTCTCGGTTACCGGCGCTACACCGGTGACCCAGCCAGTTGCAACCCGTGTCGCAATCATAGCGCAAATGAGGATTGCGACACGGGTTACGGTGATGCAGGTCACCGAGCACAAACGTCTATTTTGAATAAAAGGAGCACTAAATTCATTCTAATACGCAACAAATAAACTCCGTACACCAAAATAAGTAAATCAGATCAGTTACTTGGAACTGATAATGACAAAATTTTACTTCAAAGGGAATTTCGATATTGTTGAGCTTACTCCGCTCGTCGCTAGATGGCGCTATCACAACCACTCTTCGGGTCACGGTAACTTTTTTTTTCAGTTTGCGGTAGCCCGGTTAAGGTGTGATTAGAACACACCTTTGTGAAAAGCTGAGAGGAGTCGGTCCTCCGTTATAGGGCAAGGGCAATTCGTGTCTAAGCTAAAAAATTACCTTTCTTAGGAACAGCTCTATTTGTAACGCCAACAAATGCGTACAGTACGCGGGGTATGGTTGAGAATGCTATTACTAGAAAAAAATTAACTTAATATTAATCAGAACCATTGATAATGACACTAAGCGTTATTGAGTTCTGCTAATCAACTATCGAAACTTTACTCTCGACAGGAGATCTCCATGATGCGGCTGATTGGCTTGAATCTCGGAGTGTATCCAGAACATGTGCGGTCCGACAGAAACGATTACGTGGTACCGCTGTACAATAACATGTACAGTTACTACCATAGCTACTACGACCGCCAGTACACCTACAATTACGGCACGGACTACGATCCTTACTCCATCATGCACAATGGCCCTCTGGTAAGTAATCGTAGTCTGTTAATTTTCTGTCATACATAACAACACTGAAATACATTAATGGATCTTATAGTTTATGATATGCGAGTACGTTAAGGTCAAGTCCTAACATGTTACTTTCATCATGATGTTGATATGAGACGTCACTGAAATAGAGCTAAGCTTAGTTTCAAAAGCTTGTCCGGAAATTCCGACGACTACGTTGGATCTGCCAGTTTAGAATCGCTCTGCAGGTGTTAATTCCGAACCGATTACATTGGAGATGATCAGAAACGCCACTGAGTTTTAAGTTTTGAGGTCTGACAGGTAATCAACATAAGTTGAGCACCTAAAGCTCGATCCGAAGTGGGGAAGCCAACACACCTGTCTAACGTTCCCTGCACGAGGTGAACTCGTCCATGCTGCGCCGCTCGATGGCGTCTTTAACATATGTAGGGAACAACCCTTGCAATCATGGTAAGATTATATGAATATTTTATGGTTACGCAGTGTATGATACAGTGCACACCATACAGAGGAGGCCGACCGAACACGGCCATTCTACCCGGGAACTTGATGGGCTTGTAAATTATATTGCAAGCCTCTCCTCCCAAGGGCTAGAGCAAACGTTACTTCTTGCTTAACGGTCACTTTCCTAGAGAATTTGACCTGCAACGGTTCCTAACTTGCTACATTGACCGCCAGCACCTATAGGTGCTACTAACGTTGTCTCAAATGTAGCAAGGAGTGGTGCAGTGTAACCAACTGCAGTTAACTCAAAATCTCCAATACATGGTCCCTTGAGAACTTTGGTCCGACTGAGGCGTGGCCCCACTTATAGGTGGTAACGTACATAGACCGGGGCCTGCAGCACTTGCCTACAGAATCGAAACGCCTCAACTTAATTCCTCCATACGGTCAAAGAGGGTGGTGTTCAAGTTCTACCCCTTTGGAGGCAACCTAGCCACAACACCGCCATCAATGCTTACATGATCATTATCCAGTGCCACTCTGTGTCTGCTCAGGCATACTCTTCGAACGGACGCAACACCATGTGTACTCGGGACCCCTACGCCCACGGCCTCATGGTGGTGAAGCGCCACAGCTTCAGCTTCATGGACAAGCTTCTTATCAACAAGATGTACGGATGCACAGGTCAGTGCAGAGTACACATCAGTTATAGTGCACTTGTACTAAACTCTATAAGGATTAATGTTGGCAATGTAGTTACGTGCGCTCAAGTGTACAAGCTGACACAAGCCATGCATGGAACATTCCGAAACTCATGCAGTAGCACTTGAATCAGAGGATGATTTTGTAAGAGGGAGCACAGTTAAATCAAACTGAAAGAATCCAATTTCCCAACCGTTTCTCATCCATCAACCTGATACCTTAAGTTGTTTTATAATCTTTGGTGCTAATCCTAAAGATTCTGCTAACATGCGACATGCAGGGACCCGTTCATATTAATTTTTGCAATGTGGTCATGCAGTAATATGAATAATCTGAAAATATTTCACTAATTGGCAATGCATTAAAAAATTAGCAGTCGAGTATTAGAATGAGTCAAAATATGAGCCATGAGCAGTTATAAACCTCTACCATTAATGAACGAGATTATTTATTCTTCGATGATAAAAAGTTTGTAGCTGCAATGCAACATCTTTGAGAGCTAATTCCACTTGATTACCTCCGCCAAGGAGGTCATGTTTTCGTCGTGTTTGTCTGTCTTTCTCATTGTCTGTTGTTCTGTCTGTCTGTCATCAAGATAACTCAAAAAGTTATGGACGGCTTCTGATGAAATTCACAGGGATTGTTAGGCATGTTAGAAGGACTAGATGATTAACTTTTGGTGAAGATCCGTCTATCCGTTTGTTTGTTTGTTTGTCTCCCTCATTTTTGCTCTATGCCATAACTCAAAAAGTTATGGGCGAGTTTTTATGAAATTTTACAAAAGTTATTAGGTATATCACTAAGAGTAAATGACCAAATTTTTGTAATGATCCGTTTGTTCGTTCGTTTGGCACTGTTTTTAATTTTATGCTTCTTAGTACAATAATTAAAAAAATAATGAATGGATCTTATGAAATTTATAGGAGTTCTTAGTAATCTTAAAAGACATAAATTATTAAATTTTGGTGCAGATCGGTTGGTTCGTTGTATGTTTGATTCATGTTTGTCATAATGCTTTTTAGAAGCATAACTCAAAAAATTATGAACGGATCTTCAAGAAAATTGCACAAACTGTTATTACTATCAAAAGGCACAAATGATGAAATTTTGGAATTGATACAAAGGAAATCATGGTTTCCGAGCCAATTTGAATTTTTCGTTACCGTTGCCTCGCTTGGCGGAGGTATGCGCTCTCACAGTGCTCTAGTTCTCATTGAGATCATGAGATATCCATTTTTCGAGCTTTTTGACTTTGCCAATACTTTGCACTGGAGATGGCGTGAGACGGTCCTGCGCTGGCACCAAGCGTTTGAGTAACATTTCTCTTACACTCTGACGTGGGTTTTGCTCAACAACTGATTGCACTAGGTTATTGTCGAGACTGCATGACCGTCCTCTGCCCTCATCGTCTTCAAGGCTCTCATCACCAGCACGAAATGTTAGAAACAACATTCGCAGCGTTCAATCAGTCGTGGGTCCATCTCCCCATGGTCTATTGATATTGGTAGCAGTTTGGGAAGCGCTTCGTGCCCAAGTTTGAACGCGCGCATAAAAAAGCAAACGAAGATAAAGTTTTCTCATATTCTCGATGAAGGGCTTCTATGCTCTAAAAAAATTATGGCTGAACTAAAACACTGTGAGAGTGCATACCTCCGCCAAGTAAGACACGGTTGCAAAACATACAAATTGGTTGTGAAACTATGATTGTTTCTTATGTATCAAAACCAAACTCTAATCATTTGCGCTTTTTGACAGTAATAATTTCTGTAATTTTTTTTTGAGGATCGGTTCATAACTTTTTGAGTCATGCTGCTAACAAACAGTCTGACAAACAATAGTCAAACACACAAACAGACCAACCGATCATGGCCAAAATTTAGTAATCCATGTCTTATAACATTACTAACAATTGGTGTAAATTTCATAAAGATCCGTTAACAACTTTCCGAGTTATTTTGCTAGTAAGCACAAAATCAAGCACAGAGACAAACAAACGAACGAACAAACAGATCATCATAAAATTTAGTGGTTTACTCTTCATAATATACCTAACAACTCATGGTACTTTCATAAAAACCCGTCCATAACTTTTTGATTAAGGTGCTAAAACAAACAAACAGATAAACGGATCTTCATCAAAAGTTAGTCATTTCTTTCTCCTAACATACCAAACAATCCCTGTAAGTTTCGTAAGGTCCGTTCATAATTTTTGAGTATCTTGGTGACAGACATACAAACAACAAAGCAGACAGACGGGCAAACAAGAAAGCTCGGTGAAAACATAACATAATGGCAGGTAGCCATTTTAGGACGAAATTCATATATAGTGACAAGGGCACAGTGGGAAACATTTTGATAGTAGAGGTCTTATCTCAACAGACATGTGGATGTATCAGTGTAATGTGAACTATGACTACTGTAACAACGGAGGTTACATCGGCCGCGACTGCTATTGTGTCTGCCCTGAGGGAACTTCAGGCCAGCGCTGTGAGATCAGGCATCAGTCTTACGTTGGTAAGTACATCACCAGAGTTGAACTTGCAAAGTTCAGTGTGCTGTTTTAAGCTTAGAATAATTCTGTTGCGAAACGATACCTGTTACTAGCTGCCGTTCTTTGAATCCTCGTATCATTCTAAAGCCCGCTACAGACGTTAGTCTATTGTCCTGTGTTTTCACTTCACCGCGTTCGAATCTTCCATTGTGGCCGTGCAAACACAGCTGTGTGTCTACCAAAAGTTTGATAAAATGTTAACCTTCACATCCGCGGGCTTGGCTAGTGTCACCGGCAGAGTGTCTGGTATCTCTTCAAGTTTTCTGTGAATGGTGACGCAGAAAGCAGTGCCCTTTGTTGTTGTTTACACAGACACACCGAACGCATTCGAACGGTGTGAAGTGAAAACATATAGGACAAAAGACTATCTTCTGCAGCGGGCCTAAGACGAAAAATCTCTTGGTCTAGTGGTTTTTAACACGATATAACTCGTGATATATGTAGTGGTTTTTTTATATGAACTACCTCAACGTTTGTTTTTTGTTACCTCAGATAGCTCAGGGTCAGCAGTTTAAGACTAGACACAACTCGTATTTAGTAACATCAAAGAACTGGCATTGCTGACATGCTTCACTTGTTAAGAAACACTAAGTTACACGAAGTCTGTGTACATTATATGTTCAGTGAAATATATATATATCTATATATAAAAAGAGCTCTAACTTCGTACGTCACGTTCCAAAAAAAATTTAATTCGTATAATGCTCCGCGCTGTTCATTCTCTATGGTTACTAGTACGCTTTGATATTTAAATTTCGTTCTATGTAACGGCTATTTAATACCTGGCGAACAGTAAGCTTTAGGAACACTTTCTAGCTTACTTGGAAAAATGATTACCGTGTTGGTTATCAACATCGTTGAACATGCTCATGTATGGGCACTGAGTCTCTGGGTCGAGCGCTGCTATCAGCAGGGATAGATATTCTCACCAACAGTTTACGTTGTCTACAGAGGCCCTCATCTCGATCCACCTCTCCCACAACCAACACATCACCAGCAGCGGTGGCTACGTCGAATCTCCGTACCACCCCAACCCGCACAACCCAGGTGAGTGGGGTGGTAACACGAGGCTCTCAGTATTCCTCCAGCATTAATAATTTCCGAAAATATTTGAGCTTCGAGAGAAATAGGAAACTAATCCCGGCTAAGCGTAAAAATCTAGAGAGTGTATGGGAATTTATGGGTATTTTGCTGCCATCAATTGCTCCTGTAACAGTGACGGAAGTTTTTACACCCATACCATAAATTCATAAATCTTTTTTCTGCAATTCGGAGATTACCTTACGTAGAAAATATAAATTGCAACAATTAAGGACCATGTTCTTTAGAAAATGTGAAAAAGTACTCTTCAAGCGTTTACGGAATATCAGTTAGTTTTTCGGCACCTTGCTGCCATTTGACATTTTTACTGCCATCATTTTCCTGTGAAATTTACCAAATATGTTACAGTGCATATATGTATGACAGCATGTATGTACTTGTGATCTATCCGGTTGCTCTCTTGTCAAATGTGAGAAGGTATTGCTTCAAACAAGTGTTTGTGTGCAAGAAGTTTTTGCCATTATGTCGAAAACGTCAATGAGGAAAATGAGCCTGTCTATCTGCCAGGCTCAAAGAGGTTTCGGTGCAGGCCTAGAGCAGATGGGGCAAAGGACTATATTTGGCAAGAAGGAATTAGTTTCGGTGTGAGGTGAAATGAGCAGGTGGAAAAAACTGGCAGTTAATATGAAGTAGAGTTCACACTGTATAGCGAAAATCGTGCATAAAGAAAAATATGTTCTGGGTTGTTCTTTAATTACCCTCTAGAAGCATCAACGCGAAGAAATACTTCAATTTTACAAAAAAGTATAGTTTTTATAACTGATGACTTTGGGTGGTTGCTGCACGTTTTGTACGGAGTTGAAGTTCTCCTGATGTTATGTTCTTACTCTGACGCTTGTAAGTTTCGTGGTCTACAGGCGGCTTCGTTCCGAATAAAACGGGCTCTACGGTTCTGTTTCTTTAGATTACTTCTACTAATTTTGCTTACTGCGTTGAGTTGAATAAAATATATTTTCATGTAAATGAATGGGTTGTTGGGGCTTATCGATAATACATTATGCTTTGTCTCCTTTCTTTTAACAAAATTGTGTTAGTTTTGCGAGTGGAAAAAAATTGGAGAGGAGGAAGGGGCGTCAAGTGATTTTTGATGTATAGCATTTGGAAACCAAGTTGAGTTTAAACAATCGCATTCATATTTTGTTCGTAATCATATTTCTCACTAAATTTGGCGCCTCAACCCTCCCCCTCTAAACTCTATCGGCAAACCTAGGCATGTATTGAATGTCTACAGGGGCCAGCATTGTATATTTTTAGACAAGCGCCTTAAAATTCGGAATGGGTGTAGTTATGTCCTTGAGTCTGGTAATGTGTTAAATTACATAATTAATAGAGGCTGGTGCCCCCCCCCCCCACAGAGGTGGTGTGCACCAAGTACATCGAGGCTCCACGCTGCCAGCGGGTCATCCTCACTGTAGTGGAGTTTGAGCTGGCCAGCAGATGCTCCAACGACCGGTGTTGCAATGAGGGACTAGAGATAAGGAGGGGCGATCCTGTCTACAGCGGCGACTGGTACTGTGGCAATGAGTACTCCGCCGGACAGACATTCTCCAGCGAAGGAAGCACTCTCGTGCTGTTCTACGCCAAGTCTGAGATGGAAAACAACGACAAACAAGGTTTCCGTTTCCGCATCCAGTTCGCGCCTATCATAGGGTGCAGTTAATAGACTTCACTTGGAACATCTCTTTCGCACTGCAAGTCTGATCTGACCAACGAGCATACATAACTTTTTTTTTCTTTTTACTTAAGGAAAATTCCCTGCTAGTTACCCTATCAGGGCATTGTGACATGAAGGTAGCTAGCTAAGGCGTGATGGTCTTGTGCTTTGTTGATAGTATGAAGTTAGGATACAAATTCAGAAAGAAACAGTTGAATCAAGTTTTATTACTAGAAGGGAGGAAAAATTGATGCTTAAAATACGGTGTAAGAAAATTAGATGAAGCATATTAATGGTTAACTGCATTACTTATTTTGTTTAATATCTCTGCTGCTGCCTGCTAGTAATGCAAGATTCAGAAGTAATGAGTTTTGAGATCAGGTTTATTGCTAGAGAGCATTTTGTCGCTCGATCCATTTTCAGTAGTTGCGTGATGTACGTCTACAAGAGAGGCGACGTCAGCAGGCACATATTTACAACATCCATTCAGGAGAGACGCGCTGTACAAACATTTGGCAGCCTAAAGGCCGCTGCAGACGATAGTCCTTTTGGCAGGACGTCCTGTGTTTTTGCTGCATATGAAATATAACTCAGGACGCATGACAGTCACTTCGTGAGCCATTGGTCGCAGGACACCGATCCTGCATGTTCTACATTCGTCGAAAGAACGCGAGTCTTCGGCTTGATCGTATCTCGCCTATTTTTTGCTGATATTAAGAGTTTCACGCACACAATCACTTAAAAATGGGTACGAGAATAATTGCTGTGATGGCAACCGTATTTTAAATAGTATTTAACCTTTTTTTTTACTGAAGCATAAAGAATTTATTTGAGTTATCGTCTTACAACTTGTGTGGCGGTACTTGACAGCTGTACAGATCACGTGATTTCCCGTTTTTATGATTGAATATTTTCTTATATAAATGCAATTGCGCCAATGCAATAGTGACTTCTATCACTATTATCTTTGTTTTGTTTTTATTAATAATAATAATATTACTCTCGATACACCTTATTCATAGACTTTTCTATTTATTTGTGAAGAAGCTTCAGGATGTGCTGACACGTTCGGCTCTATCGTGTGCGTGGTCGAGCCTTGCAAGTCTGAGGCAAGGCAGCCGTCGAGACTTTAATTTTTAAGGCCATAAGACTATCGTCTGCAGCTGCCTTAACTTACAAAGCTCTGAATTTATTTAATTTTCAGTTATATACAGAAGCACGCAGCACTGGATGGAAATAATACTGTACTCGCGGAAAAGTAAACAAAGCGTAGCACGGCCCTGTCTTCAATAGTATACAGCCATTGTTTAATGCATCATCATTTCTAGCTCGAATAAAATTTACCGTATGTATCACTAGCTGCGTGTGTATTTTTCCTTTTCGAGTGTTGTGAAGCACAACACATTAGACGTGTATGATTAAAATTAGCTCATGTTTGGGGCAGCGACTTGCTCGGTGACTGCCACAATGTAGCTACATGGCTTGAAATATGGCACTAATCGTCCAGCTGCCTAACATTTTACAAGGTCGACCGTGAACAAAATAATATACGTACAACAATTTTACTCGCTTCCACCAACACTTTCTATCCCTTACTGAAATCTTCTCAGAGAAATTGACGTTGGCTTACTACACATTGTAACTGGTACTCATACATACTGTAAATACCTGGACTCCAATAGCTTTTTTTATAGTTAGGCAAAGTGTCTTTAGTGAATTGTAAGGAGACTCTGGGCGGGGAGATCTTGTGTTTTTAGTGTATCTGTTTTTTTTTCTCACGCAGTTCCTCGCTCGGTTTGAACAATAATGGTTGTTCAGCAAGGCCGCGAGGCTCCAATATCTAAGAAGAGGGCAGATCATGACAGACAATTTTCGACCTGAACACGGCCGATGTGCCTGCAAATCTTAAAAAAAAAACAAGCCCGCAGGCCTGATCCAGCAAGGAATAAGAAGGTCGCAAGAGGGCCGCTCCCGCTCTGTTAACGACAAGTTCTCTGCGCACATTGCAAAATTCATGTACAAGTAAAGAGCCGCATGAGCACAGTGAGCTTTTGACACGAACGAAAGAACCATATAAACTATTGGGCCAATTTTTTATAACTAACTAAAATTTTCAAATTCGCCTTTCACTGTAAGTAAAGCCAAGTTAGGCAATGTTCAAGGCAATAGTTGTATGAGTTAAGAGAAGGCAGTAAACGTTATACGATGCATTATGTGTTAGAACGCATTTGTTCTGTCTTATAAAATACTAAAAAAATAATACTTCAGCCAGGCATGTGATTACCGACAACGCTTTATAGCTTTACAAGGCGTTATTAGTTTGCAATGACTATCTTCAAGGTGATTAAAAAAAAAAAACTTCAAAATGAACTTACATATAATATATATATTTATATCTATATAGGTATATAGCAAAATCAACTTTGGCTGCACAAAGTTGCCAGCAATCGAAATGCCGTCGCTTTTTAATAAAGATATCAGAAATATATTATCCGCGACATACAAATGGGAAGGACTACGGGAGTAAAGTTGTAGTTGCTGCATACTTTGTGGAACACGTATGAGAAGTTAAATTGAGACAGGAAGGACTTCTCACCAAAGTTAGTACAGAACACGACTAGTTGTCTTATCGGAAGTAAATACGAGTAATATGACAGGCAGTTAGAATGCAAATATCCGTTTTTTCTGAGTTTGTAAGACGGTCATTACGTAAGTATTTTAATTCGCGTTCTTCCATAGCATTGGCCTAAGCGTCATATGAAGCAACTCAACGATAAACTAGAATGCGAAACCCACTAGTGGCCTGCAGCATAGTACAACCTCCACAACGCAGCTTGAGAGGCACTAAGTATCGAAGGTACATTACTGACGGGACAAGGACTCAGGCACAGAGCCCCACGCTGTCAACTATACAGCACCACTTCCGCATCGCTACAGCGGGTTGCACTCACACAATTACACTGGTGCAGGCGCAATCACTAACTCAATGAACTTTTACTTCTCCACAGAGACGAAAATAAAAACTACTGAGGTAGGAAGTAGTAATATTTTTTCATTACGAAATAAAGAATTGTGTTAGCCTGCGGTATCCTTTCTTGAACATTTTATGAAATTGCAAGCTTTCCTTTGTTTCATTTCCCCAGAGACGAGGTTAGAAAAGAGAATAATTGTTGGGCGCGCGTGCGATTCTTGCGAGCTTCCCACGCATCATTCGCTTCTGTTTGCTTTTGTTCGCTTCTTCCGTTCGCTTCTGTTTGCTTTTGTTCGCTTCTGTTTGCTTTTGTTTGCTTCTCTTCGCTTCTCGTGACGTTGTCACTCCCCTCCACCCCCCTAGGAGGGTTAGAGTATATAAGGAAGCCAGAGCCGAGGTAGCTTCAGATCGTAGTGGTAGAAGTGATTACGAACGCAGGTTTGACTGCGTGTGAGGGAAGAGGAGGTCCTCGGATAATACAATTCGTTATTTCGTAATGATAAAATATTACTACTTCCTACAGCAGTAGGAGTTATTTTTCCCTTCCTACATTTCAGAATTGTGTTAGCATGCGGTAGCCTAATGATTGCAGACCCTGGATTCGTCCGAGGTGGAGTATTTGGAAGGAGGAGCAGTCAATTGGGAAATGAAAGAAGGTTCAAAGAATTCCTCCTATTCCGAAAAATAAACATCCCGATAAAAATAGGGATAAGAGGTAGTAAGAATAGACAGTACACAGACTGTCTGAAAGATCAAAACAAAGCATGAACTAATACCTGACTCTTCCTGCAACTGAGTAAGAAGACGTCGGCAGATAGGAGAGAAGGTGTAGTAGGTGCACAAAAACGTTAGGGCTGAGCCATAAGGTCGTAGCACAAAATTTTGCTGGTTCTACTTGTCTAAAGTGAGCAAAATAGTGTTCCATACTTCCGGATGTCGTGTCCGACTGGGGTTGGCATTGGGATTCACAGTTTTAATGGCTCTGGCAAGCCAGGGGGACACGGTTGGCTGCAAGGGATTGACCGGAGCTGGAGTGGGTGAAAAGGATATAGTTGAGAGGGAGTGCACGAGTTATTTCTTGGTAGAACTAAAATGTTGCAACCGAGCAGAATGTGCCTGCAACCCAGGGCCGGGAAAGTAAAGTCCGGGAGCGTTGGGTGGCGAGGTTTGGTTTGAACAGGAACCCGAGTGCAGTGGGGAGGACGGCTTTGTCGTCTGTGAACAGGATTTCCGTGCGGGTGGTTGTTGCCAATTCGCTCACTCTGTTGCCCGAGGCACGGGCGGTCAAAACAGAGTTTTGTGGAACGAAGGGTGAGGAGCTAAAGGTTTTCGGCACTCGGTAGATTTTGTAAGACGGATTGCGGAGAAACTGTCCTCTCCCAAGGTGGGAGAAAGTGAGGTTGACCATGAAAGCGTGAAGCACAGGTCACCTGAATTGCAACCAATTGATTAGTATAGAAAGGGAATCTAAGAGTCGATCATCCTCGCAAGCGATGAGAAACTCCATCAAGGTTTGAGGAGAGATGCAAGATACTTCATCGGGAAACCAATCGTAGAAAGCCTGCTGTAAGTCTGAAGCTTGGTCACTCCCGAGGAGATGAGCCATTTCTGTGGAAGGAGATAAAATAGGGATCAGAGGTTCCCGTCACGAGCGAGGGCGCAGTAACCCACCGCCATCGGGACCGGGTGAGGGGAGAGGTAGAGAGGAAGCTTGGTGTTACTGTTTGTTGCCATCAGGTTGATTTCCATTGGACCTCGTAGGGTCGGTAGCCGATGGAAAATCTTCTGGGGTAGTTTCCATTCCAAGAAAGGAAGAGTGGAGGGACTCAGGGTATCAGTTTTGGTGTTCAGCAGAGTTGAAATGCAAAACTCTTTGATTTGAGGTTCCTCTCTTTCATCGGACTGACTAAGAGGATGATTTCCAATAGAATTTTGCAGGATTTGCCAGAAAATTTGTTGATGGCGCAAAAGTAAGAGGTAAGTGAAAAGGTGAGATAGGTCGAGCTGAAGTAGGGTGTGGCGTACTGCTCGTATCTCTATGATGTTTATGTGGAGAGGTTCCTCACGTGGGGACCATGTTCCCGAAGCGTTGGCTGTTTCAGAGTGACCTCCTCCCCCCCCTCAGCCAGCAAAGGAGGCGTCCGTCTGAAGTAGGACAGGAGCGTGAGCCAAGTGAAAAGATTCTGTTGGTTTGAGAAAGTACAGATTAATCCAAGGTAGGAGCGCCTGTCTGAGGCGACGGGGAATTAGGACTTGTTTGTCCCTGGCAGAAAGCCGATCGAGCAGTTGAGGTTTTAGTAGGGGTTGCAGGTGGAGCGACAGTAATGAGTGAGGAAGTTGAGTGCCAAGAGGAGTTTCTTCCACTCCTTGCGTGAGCAAGTTCCTGCTCGATAATTTTTTTGTGAATGAGTTGAACGAGTTCATGTTGCTTAGGAAGAGGGATGCCCCAGCGTCCTTCTCGGTTTAGCCTACTGGACTTCGAGCCACTTGGCGTCAGGTAGAGGCGTGGTTTTCATCGGTACCCCCCTCTTTTTAATAAGAAAGCCGAGCCTCCGTAAAGTTTCTGCGCTGGTGGTGAATGCCTCAACCGATTGTGACGGCGAGGCGGCACAGACGATCAAATCGTCGAAGTAAGTAGGGACTGGTATTTCCTCTTGGCGAAGTAGGGCGATCGGATAGCGGAGAACTCTTCTAAATATGTAACGGGCTACGTTGAGCCCGAAGAGCAGCGTTTGGAAGACGTAAAAGGTTCCCTTGTGTAAAAGAGCGAGATACTTGGAATTCCAGCTCTGCTTCGTGGAAGTAGGTGTCCTGTAGATCCATCGAGGTCACCGTATGCAGGGATGGGGGGGGGGGGGGTGGAGAATTGAGGCCAGGATTACCTGGTTGGAAATGTGCAGTCGTCGGTCGACGATGTACTTATTGAGTGAAATTGATAATGAAGCGACAGCCCCTCGTTCGCTTGGGAACTAGGAAGACGTTAGGAAGAAAGAAAGGACGAAGGGGAGCCTTGTAAATAGTCAATTTGCTAGAAGATATGCCACTGCCAGCGAGAAGGCCTAAAAGAGTGAGATATCCAGGTTCAGAGACACCCCTTCTTATGATGTTGAATATTGCCCGAGGGCCTCCTACCATGCTGATTGGAACATTAGAAGTCGAGCATCTGGAACGACTTTCTCTGACCTCTTTGTGGGTGGTGTATGGTCTCGTTTTGTGGGAGAGCTTTCGTTATTTGCGGGGCTCTTGCTGGGGATTACGGGAATCTTCTAGTGGTATTATTCCATGGTGGAAGTACGTAGAAGGAAACACATTCGAAAATATCATGAGTGATCTGACTCTGTGTACATGTACTGAGAAGTTGGTGCACGTTACTGATTGTGCGTTTTTGATAGTCCTATCGCTAGTGATAATGGCCGTCTTGTTGCCTCTGGGGGGGTCTCTATGAGGGCTGTCAAGAGTGCGGCCTCCGCTTGGAGCTTTTGCCCCTGTGAAAGGAGGGGGGTTTGTTGGCCTTTGGGGGGAGCCTGGTAGGTTTGAGGGTGCTGCTTCAGAAGGCCGTGTCGACATAGTTGAGGGCACGTAGTTCCAGGATGGAAGGGCCAACCGCATCCCAGTTGTAGATGAGACGTTCCCCTAGCTGGAAAGGGGGGGCGTTCTGCTGGGGTGCAGCTTCGTAGCGGAGTAAAAGCAGGCTGCTTCTAATTTTTTTGTGGTTATCTTTGTCGTTTTGCAAATACTGTATTTTGTAGCCAAAAGTGGCCCAACAGATGTTATGCTCTAGGCTCTCAGTTAGGGAGTCGTTAGCGGACGCTGGGAGGTCCCTTGCGAAAGTAGTCATCGGGAAAGTGAAGGCGTCGATGTACCGGTGTTCAGGAAGTTGATGATGCCGACGACATTTCTACCAACTTCATCGTCATGAATTCCAGTGCCATAGTACCATGGGGTAGAGTGGGCGGTCATGTGACTGTTCATCTTGAGAGACATGAGAGCATCAACGCCCCTCATAATCTTACCTAGGACAGCCTTCGGAGTTCGCAGAGTGCGGTCTTTATTGAGGGCCTTGCGTAGCTCGGCATGAAGGGGCGTTTTTGTGCAGGTGGGTGCCGGTGGCGTGGTTGTACGGTAAGCCTAAGTTGTTCTTATTTCTCTTAGAGAAAAAAAATTGTAGATCGGTATGTAGATCGTCCGAGGCTCTGGACGAGTTCGGGCTAGTTGGAGGGTTGTCTTTGTCGGCGAAGAAGGGGCCAGCATGATTAAGGACCCCTTGGTAGACCACCTTGAAACATAGAGGGCTACTCTCAACTTTAGTGAAGCGGGTGTATTGGCCCCCTTGTAATTAAATCGGACCGAGTTATCGGAGTCATCAAAGTCTGCCTCGGCACCCTCCGGAAGATAGTAAAATGAATGTGAGATCCTCAGGAGGGGGAAGAGGCTGGGGCAGTGACGGACTGGAACCGGCTTGTTGAGAGGCAGTGGAGTGGGGAGAAGGAGCATAACCGTCCGTGGAGGAGAATGTGCATCGGATTTATTCTCTGAGGAATATCCGGAGGTGCCATAAGGAGGCAGGCACTCTTTTTCTGATGATAAGAAGAGGAAAGTGATCAGCCTCGTCATAATTCCTAAAGTCAAGGTGAGACGGGTGAGGGTCTTAGCCTCGCTGGTAATGGATGTTTAGGCAGAAATACCTGGGTGAGCAGCGTGAGGCGGAACTACCTCAAGGGAAGACCGCTAGTAGTCGATATCCAGGGTGTGTATGGAGTTTTATTGGATGGTTGTCTGCCCGAGGAGACCGAAACCTTTCCCGCGTTGGGGCTTTGGCGCGTGGGTTTGTCCTGAAACTAATAATGCACCCTCTCTGTCTGGGTCAGGATGGTTTTGAGTCAGACTTATAGGACGGTGAGTGTTTCCGCCTGCGCTCCGTAGGAGAGGATGAGTACTTTCTCTTGGGCTTCGTGGGAGAAGGAGGGAGTTTTTTTCTCGGTTTCGTAGGGGGTTTCCCTTGACATGTACTGGATAACCGTGGTCCGAGTCTGTACCGAAGAATTCCTCAAATGGCGTAGGAACTAGCTCTTGGGAGGTCCTTTGTTTCTGAAGAAACTTCGAGGTCGTAGAAAGTTGAGTTGGGGCTGCCGAAACCGAGCGACAACGAGAGCCGGTGCAGTCTCCGAGAACCGCTGAGAATTGGTCTGAAAGGGATCGATGAGCTTGTCCCCCCCTATGTGAGATCGCTTTTTATCGTATCTGGTCAGTCGAAGTACAGAGGTCAGTTCCGATTCGGAGCTCTTATCCCGCCTACTATCCGCACGCCAGTCAGAGCATAGGGTGCAAGGGTCTGGATGCCATTTAAGGCCGCGTGGGACCTCTTTCCCGGTTGGGATAATGTATTTTGCATGTTTGGCACAGATATGGTTAAACAAGGTCTATGCACTGTTTACACCATTTTGACATTGTAAGATAGCACCTAAAACTTTTTCTCTAAAACACAAGAGATTATTACCTGCTATGAGTACTGGATTAGAAGACGAGTGAAATTTGAAATGTTTGAAGAACCATAGACGTTTGTCTATGTTGGCTATTATAGAACCCAAGTCCTAACCTGCCCGCAGTCTGTGCTGCTGAAGCTAGGGCCGAGGACATAGAAGATGCTAGTGATAATAAAACCTTGAGGATAGGCTGAGAACAGTTGCGAAGCTACTCCAGTGTCAATGATGCTGTGATAGAAGAGGAGAGAGAAGAAAGAAGCATCAGCTTCCGAAGCCAAGTCCCAACCTCGAGGAGGGGATAGACTGTGAAGAACGAAGCGCTTCCATGTTAGGTGCAGAGATGGCTAAACAAGGTTTTCTTGTACCCTTCTGGTAGGACATAATATTTTCTTTCGGAAAAACAAGAGATAACATGGTAGGGACGCTAGACTGTAAGACAGGTGAAAGTTGGAACCTGTAAGGAACAAAAATCATTTGTCTTGGTCGTCTGTCTGGAAACACAAGTCCCAACCTGCCCGCGGACTAGGCCGCTAAGGCTAGGGCCGAGAAACGAAGCCAAGCCAAGCGAAGCAAAGAGAAGCGAAACGAAGGCAAGCGAAGCAAAGTGAAACAAAGCAAAGCAGACTGAAGCGGATCCAGTATCTAGAACTTCACAGTGTCTATGACGTTGGGGAGTACGTATGGAGTGAAGCAGAAGCGTCAGCTTCGGTAGAGAGAAGAAGGTAGTGGAGATGAAGCGAAGCGAATGCAGAAAAACTTCAAATTTTCGCTTCTCCAAACTACCTCATCCAGAGGATAAGCCAAAAGGCTAAGACATTTGATCCAGTAAATGGACATACAGATGAGAAGAGGCTAACATTAGCACAGGATGGCGCTGGAGGAGATGCGCTGCGCTGGAGATGTTGCCTGTACGAGGTCCAAGACGATCTGGTGGTACCTCGGACGGCCTTATATACTCTAAACCCTCCTAGAAGGGTGGAGGGGGAGTGATGACGTGAAGAGAAGCGAAAAGAAGCGAACAGATGCAAACGTGAGAAGCAAAGAGAAGCGATCAAAAGCGAAGAGAAGAGAACAAAAGCGAACAAAAGCTAACAGAGGCGAACAGAAGTGAAAAAAAGCGAATAGAAGCGAATGATGCTATGTAAGCAAGCAAGAAGCGCACGCCCAACAATTCTTCTCTTTTCTTACCTCGTCTCTGGGGAAATGAAACCAAGTAAAGCATGTCATTTCATAAAAGGTTCAAGAAAGGCTATTACAATTCTGATACGCAGTAAGGTAAAAATAGTGAGCTGTAAACAAAAGTAAACAGAAGAATGCTCATGTGAATGGTGCAATTGATGCCAAGGAACCTGGTAACCACATCCAACTGCTGGGAGATTAACATTAGAAGGATATAGTCTTACAGCAACCCCTACCCCCCCCCCCCACGGCTCTCATCACCTCAGCTTTTACCTTCCCTTATGCCGACAGCCACACTACACAATCGTACGCACGCCCAATTT
>LQNS02000211.1:31452633-31478507 GCA_001587735.2 Parhyale hawaiensis
CCCTGGCTACAAACGGTCTAATATGTATATACGATGGCAGCGCCTCCTGTTGCCTGACGGAGGCCAAGCAATGGGGCGTAATGATGTCTAATATGTAAGATCACTGCGACATGCTCTGTGCGTAACCTAGAAATAAAAAACATTCTCCTGTGTACCATATTTCATTCCAATTTTGTAATGGCTATGAGTACTTAATGAAGATTATTATTATTATTATTATAAAATATTGTAGAGATTTGACAGTCTCCAAGCGGTAATGCAACGTGGCATTCTTCATATGAAACTACAGAAACAAATCACAGTTCAGGTTTGGAAGTTGATCAAATTTTGATGATGATCAAAAAGAAATCCTGGATTGTAAGCCATTTTGAAAATATCGTTCATAGTGCCTTAATTGCACGTCGGCAATCCGCGTTTTGAAGCGCTTCCCCAGTTTTGTTCAGTTTACTGGTCAGTACGACGTATAAACCTTTTGGTTACCAGCGCTGTAAAATTCTCTGAAATAAATAATTTTATACAGTCCATATATGCATCCAGCACAGTGCGGCTTTACGTTGTACAGAATTACAGCAACGTACCGGGCGGACGCTGCAGCAGGAGACCAACCCACGCAGTTGCATATATTCGTAGGTGAATGCCCTTCCGGTCTTCACTCAAGTTAGTCACAAATTCAAAGCACTTTGAAAACTACTGTCATATGGTCTTTTTGCACGGTCTCTCACGAACTGGGTACACCAAATGGCGTTTGCTGGTTTTGTGTTCCAGACGCACGAAACGGTGCGGCTTTGATGTTTACATGAACCAGACACACGAACGGGTGAAGTGTATTGATCTCACGAACCAGACACACGAATGATTTTATGAACCAGACACACGAAACAGCGTGTCCCTGCTGCTGCTATGTTCTCTACTCACGAAATGGTGAAGCTCTGATAATCTTATGAACAAGACACTGATATTTGACTCTATGCAATGCGAAGAATTTGATAGCATATCGAATGCCTTATATTAGTTTCGATAAAACTCATTTGATTTATTGCATTGTAAAGGCGATAGACTTGACTCTAAAAGTTCTTCTGACACATGCGGGCATTTGCCGGTTGAAGTCATCTGCTCTTTTACAAGCCTTTTAACCTTCGTCCTTTCAAAATTGTATACTTCAGAGAGCTAAAAAAAAATTCGTAGATGCTTTGATACACATTTTTGTGCAACTATAATGATTGTAGGACATGTAGGACACTCTGGAGGCCCAAATGACATGATGAAGAAACAAGGCAAAATAGCTACTGATAAACGTTCTAGGTTTTTATGACGTCACAGCCCATTGGCCAAGATGCACTACAGCTTGGCCCCGCCCCGTGAGTTACCCTATTGTGTCTCATAATCCTTGCGCCAAAGCTATAGTATGGAGCGGAGCTGCGCACGCTGGTATTGTGAAGACTGAATTTAAATAACAGCTGCTGCTGCTGCACTGGTGGCGGGCCTCTGCTCACAGGTGTGGTCTTCAATAGCCAGCACGGCATCAATTGCACCGGTGTACCACATGCACTGTGTGCGGTGCTGTACTGTGCTGCACCGCTTGGTGCTGTACCTCTTGGTGCTGTACTGTATTGCACCGCTTGGTGTTGTACTGTGCTATACCACTTAGTGCTGTATGTGCAACACCGCTTGGTGCTGTACTGAGCTGCACCACTTGGTGGTGCTCCTCCATGCACCACAGGCCAGGCACCATCACTGTGGTCACCATTCCTCGCCCATGTATTGCGTTACGCAGAGCGGTGGAAGTCAATAAAAGGAAGAGGAGATACTGTACACGCTTAGCCTTAGTCTTTACAGAGCATATATTAGTGCGGTAAGCAGCGGCCTATAAGACGTCCTGTGTAACTCAGTCTCACATTTAACCTTTCACAACTTATATGAATTGGAAATTTTCACAGGAATAGGCGCTATCTGCGGTATCTCAAGCAATGTTGCCGCTTATGTCCGTTAGCGTAATTACTTACGACTCTTCACAGATATGTTGCTGTTCAAATATCTAATTAGCAGATGGGCAGGAGCTGTGCCAAGAGTGGGGCCAAGGCCTCTTAAAGTATAGACTGGGTCTTTGTCTCGAATGTGGTCCGATAACGTACAGTCCCAGGACAAATTATCAGAGGCAGCCTGAGGTTTTTCTGGCACCTACTTTGCATACTTATGGCATATCTGGATAGAGAACTGAAGCTAGCGTAATTTATAACCTTTGAGAGTGGAAATGAAGTTCTCTATCCAGATACGCTCAAAGTACACAGAGAAAGTATTAGAAACATCAGACTGTGTCTAATAATCTTTCCAGGGAGAGTACGTGATCGGGCCACTTTCGAGACACAGACCCAGCAGGCTTGTAGCAAGGCTCATAGCAAGAGCTCCTGCGGCCTTTTGTTGCCTTCCACGCTCCAGACGAGGCGACAGGATAACTTGAGGCTGCTTCACTGGACAACGCATCGGCTGACAGTGCCCTGAGCACCCCACAGATACTCGTCAAGAGTATCATCACGGTAAAGCGAGCTCGCCTTCCTTCACTTACATCCGGCCGTGAGAGATTATCCTAAACGGAAAACTACTAATTTGCTGAGCTGGGCGCGTCACTCGTTTAGGGTTGTTGCGTCAGGGTCAGTCCGTCACTGCCGGAGGGGGTGTTGCATCGGCGTTAGTCCGTCGTTTTTTTCCGTAAAAACTTGCGTCATTTCGTTTGCGTCATTGCGTCACTGGTGAATACTCTTATTTTAAGTAATAAAGTTAATATACATGAAAAATCATATAAATATATGATAAAAATACTATGAAATGGACATCTTACCAATCAATTAGTTACCTCCGCTCACGAGGTTGTTTTAGCCGAGTTTACCTCTGTTTGTATCTTTGTCTGTCACCAAGATATTCAGAAACTTATCGATGGATCTTCACAAAATATACACAGATCATTGTTAGGCATCTGACGAGTAACAGATGATCAACTTTAGATGAAGATCCGTTCAACCGTTTGTTTGCTTGCCTTTCTTTCTTAGTATCTTAACTCAAAAAGTTAGGGACAAATTGTATGAAATTTACATGAGTTGTTAGGTATATTACGAAGAGCAAATGACCAATTTTTCGTGATGTTCGTTTATGCTTGTTGGTTTGTCTCCATTTGATTTGTTGTTAGTTAGCAACATGACTCAAGAAAGTAACCGTTAACAGAAATTATTGGTAATGGTAAAAGACATAAATGATCAAACTTGATGATGATCGGTTGGTCTGCTTGTAGTAGTAGCAAACTTGTTGGATATTGCACGAAGAGCAAACGATCTTTTTTTTTTGTGATGATGTACTTGGTTCGTTCGTCTCTGTGTTTGATTTATTGTTTGTTAGCAAAATGACTCAAGAATTTATGAACGGAACTTTATGAAATGTACAGAAATTGTTAAAAATGTTAAAAGACATAAATGATCAAATTTTGATGATAATCATTTGGTCTGTTTGTGTGATTGACTAATGTTTGTCAGCGATATACGTAACTCGAAAAGTTATTAACATATCTTCAAAGAAATTACAGAAACTGTTAATACTTTCAAAAAGTACAAATGACCAGATTCTGGTGTTCATAAAAAAGAAATTCTAGGTTAAGAGCTAATTTGAATTTTACAGCAACGTTGCCCAATTTGGCTGAGGTATGCGTTTCAAGAGTGCTCTAGTTATAATTTAGTTTAGTTGATTAATTTCATTATTGTTACTGTATCATAATCATAGTACATATCACAGAAGCACAAAATGCAATACGCAAATATAAAATTAGACTACGGCACGTGAAAACTAATAAGAAGAAAACGTACCGATAAATTTGACAATAGGTTTTTCTAAGTTAGTCCATTCAACAATGTGATACTGGCCTCAGTTACTGAAATATTTTTGATAAATTTTAACTATTATCTCCTCGCTCGAACCCAGACCATTGACATAATAGACATTGATGAGCTGAATACGAATTTATCCTCCTCTTACCAAGCTTTTTTTTTAATAATATCGAAGTCGTCGACCATTTTCCAAGAAAAACAGTTGTCACATCCCCTTTTAGATCACTACTGCAAAAAACTATTTACTCCCAGTATTACTAACCTACTGTTCGTAAAATAGACACCTTCCACTCCCTTCTGATACTACTGCAAAAACACCGTCAATACAGTAAACTCTCGGAAAACTTTCCTCTCCGTAGCCTATCTGCATATAAGCTTCAGGTTCTTTTAAAACAACATATTTTCATAGGACCCTATTTTAAATTCAAAAGCACACCTCCACAGCTCTTCTACCTGTGCTTTCTGTAAATTTCAATGCAGGAGCTACGTCGCTCCGTATGTGGGCATCACCAGAGAGCATTACAAAGCCCGTGTTGACCAACTTTTTTTTTAGGTATATCCAGTGAAATAAGTTTACCACTTGCAAATAACGATAAATTCTGCTTCTCGTCCTCATGCAGAATAAAACACTTATCTATTTAACCTGAAAGACTTCATCATCGACTTTTACCATCCAATAGAGTGCACAACTTTGGAGTCTCTCTACATCCATAAAACAAAACGCAGCCTCAATATAATGACTACAGCTGTAGCTTTCATTGCAATCCACTACTGACTTTTTTTCCTACTGTACCACGATTGCTGCTTCCATATCGTGCGACTGTACAAGCACTGATATTGGATCATTTTGAGCTCATCCCGGTCATTCGCATTTTACACCGCTCACTGACGATAGATCTGCTTCCTGCTAGTCTGCCAGAAAAAATTGTTGCTTTTTAAGTTTCTGCATTCATTATTTTTCATTTTGAAAATAGGAGAAGACATCCCGAAATGTTAAATATTAATTAATTTTGTAGATAATTAAGCTTAGTTGAGGAATTTATACGTTACAGCCGTCTGAAATGCCTAGTCTTAGAAAATGCTGATGCGTTGAGCAACTTGACTTTAGTATTAAATCATTATTGGTACTCACTATCGGGCACTTTTTTTCTTTTTAAAATGGTTGCCAAAGCTGTGATGTCATTAGCAGAACCAGCCCTACGCTCCTAGCCTTGAGAAGCAATTTTCCATTGAATATAAAATTAATTGATTTGTCGTTCGTGATCGTCCAAGATGTCGTTCCCCAATATAGTGTAAAAGTAGGGAACTGGTTCAGTTATTTTTTGCTAGTTACGATTACAATACGTCAGACACGACACTACGTAAACGGTAAATACTCTGCGGACGAGCGACGGATAGTGTCTGATACTGTTTTTTCCTTTGGACGAGCAGTTACATGATTTTGCATGATTGGTGCACAGACTTCAGCGTTAATATTACGTTCCAAAAGAATAAATAGCTCGTTTCTGTGATGATTTAGTGTTTTCTATGCAAATTTGATTAAAAAATTCTTTCCTAATTGCGCTAGAGTACTGATGTACCATAATGCTGTGTTTAAAAAAATTGCTATAAATAATATTGCGAAAGTGACCTATACTCATACTCGGAAACTTATATTCAGCATATCACTTTTGCGTCGTTGCTTCATGCGTCGATGAAATGGTCGTTGCGTCGTAGACGCAACGACGCAACTGGTGCCGCAGGTGCCCAGCACTGCTAATTTGGAGTTTAAATCCAGAAAGAAACTTCCGTGACACCTGCCTCAGTGATTTTGCGACACACCTATTATGTGAGGACCATGAGTTACCCAACAGGTGGACGGCTTACAGTACATCATTTTGCGCCGAAAGTAAAGCCATATTCCTGGTAGGAAAGTGCTATTAGCAATGTCCCTCAATGAGGCACAGCACGCTAATGGCATAAAAAAAGGACTTGGGTCAAGTATGATAAACTAATGAACTTGCGCGAAAAAAGTTTGAAGTCTAAGATCTTCTTTCTCAAATACCAAAGTTTCAAGGCGGACATTTCAGACAAAACGTGTTTATCAGATTGCTAAACAACAATAAGGAGCAGATTAGTCTCGTCAGTAGTATTTGCTTAAGTTTGGAATATAGCAAAAGAGGGCAAGCTAAGGACCTCCGAAAGCTTTCGCGCATCTTGCTACCCACGGTAGCAGTAGATCTTGCGTGCAGCATTGGTGTGCTAAAGGTGTCGGGAACGAGCCCCGAAACAGGTGAGCGATTTTTGTGGCGGCCGGGCCGCTGAGTCAGTAAAGTTGCTTGGTGTGCACAGCTACAGTAGGGACACTTACCTTGCTCAGATATGGGAGGGTAAGGGAGGCGCAAGTCGTTAAACCTTCTGCTCTTGTGCTATAGTTCTTAGCGACCCGTGGTCGGCTGCAGCTGTACTTACTCTTCTGGGGCCAGTAGGCCTATATCTGCAGCATGAACTGGTGCGCGTGGGTTTCTCAGTGGAGGGTTAGTCAAAGTTGACTTTACTTTACCCTTACCTGGTTCCAAGATCAAGTTGACTCCTTTTATTGATCAATTCCCAGGCCGTGTCAAGGATACCTCAAGTATGCCCTAATTTTTCCCCTATCTAATACTGATGAAAGCGTCACGGTCGCAGTAAGGAACTAACTAATGGAGGCACAAGCAGAATCAGATATAGATTGGCAAATATACATATAATGAATGTGAAGCCAGTAGAGGGTAAGATAGAGCAAGTAATAAGGAGGCACAGGTTACACTAATGCTACATCACCTCCAAGGGCTATATTACATAGCGAAGAGTATACTAATCATTAGGACTAGTAAGCGCCATGAAGAGAACTCTGTATAATGTTGAGGGCTAATGATCTTCGTTCAACTCAAAAGGGTCTAATTGAATGCAGATATGCTCATAAAAATTATTCAAGAAAGTTCATTGTACTGGTAAATAATTAAGTATATAAATTAATTGACTGATCAGTAATAAATTAATGAATAAATAAACAAAAAATAACATTCCTATGTATATTTATGTACACTCCTGATGACAAGTTTAGGAGCAAATGAAAAATCAAAAATATTATTTTACATGAATAGACTTTAAATATATTCTAACAAAAGTTCATGGATGAAGAAGATAATTAATTTTTGTCGAAGCAATTACAATAAAAAATCGCATCTAAGAAAAATCCTATAGGTACTGACCAGCAAATGAAAAATTTAGGTCCATATTGCACAAAAGTCTAAATGTAGTGAAATTTGTCATTTTACCTTAGTAAGAGGTTGTCACTCAACAGCGTAAAGCTGTCACTATGTCCAAGGTGACCAAATGACCTCTTTTGATAGTGGTCTGATCGTTGAGTTGCATAAGCAACATTTGTTACGGCGTGTAGCCAAGCAGCTGAAGTTCAACGCAGTAAAACGGTTTTTTATAAAGTCCTGTAAGATCTTGAGACTTATAGAATAGCGAAAGTTTGTAATACATCAAATAATATTGCACTAGCATTGCGTAGGAGAATCTTTAGGGATGTAACTTGTACGTCAAGATATGGGACGATATTTAAGACAGATGAAAGCACCCACTGATGCCGATTACAGTGCAATTATCATTATTCAGCACCAGAGGTAAATGGGTATGAAACTATAAAAGCGTCTACAATGACTTAGTCTGCTTCTGTTTCACAAAGTAGGCCTTGTAGAGTTTGCCAGGAGGATCAAACATGCGACGCTGAATTTGGAAGAGAGTTTTGTTCTCTGATAACAAAAACTTTAACCTAAACTCTCCTAAAGTCATTCAGCTTTACTGGCACGTGAGAGTTGCTCCTGAAACGTTTTCTAAAGCGCACAGTATTGAAAATTTCGCTATAATGTGAAGTGCCTTTTCCTCCAGTTGCGCAATGAAATTTCAGGTCTTGCAGGGACTTCAACCAGCAATTGGTTATATTGGCAAGCTGCAAAGAGCACACATTAAGACGGGGAGGGATATCCACGTGGTAATTGATGTTTCCTTCAACAGGACAATACAACAAACCACAATGTCAACCTGACCAAGACTTCAGGTGGATGATTTCCCTCCTTTCCGTCACCCAGCCTGTTCTCCTGACTTGAATCCGATAGATGGACAGATGGTAAGGTATGTCTACAAAAATGGACAATAATTTGAGACAGTAAGTTTGTTCACTCCCCAACCTTCTCGGACACCTGCATTTCATGGATGACGCAAAGAAATTTTGAGGCTATCAACAAGAACGAAGGCATGACTCATTTCGAAGTCCATCTTTGGTTAACTTCAATGCGGTTGTAAAGATTTTTGCTTCTCTTTAATTTGAGTTACTAGCCTCAAATGTTTGATCAGATTGCAAGCACCTCAGTTACTTGAAATATGATTTTCGAATTTAATTGATTAGACAGAAATTGGTTGAGTCCATCAACCTTAATCTTTATCAACAAGTAAACTTAAGTTAGAAAAATTTAATAATGCGAAATAGCATATATTCATGTCTTCCAATTGATCCTAAGTTTATGATTGGGAGTGTATATGAGTCGATGTCGAACTAACACTGAGGACCACGTGCAAAGCTTTCGGGCGCACATCTGTGCACAAGATTACGAAGAGAGGGGGTGAGGGTTGGGGAACCAAATTACTTCCGCCGGATATAATTCTCGGTGATTCATATATGCCCAACATGTTGGATCGACGTTTTTCCGTTGCGTGCCGGAGTCCATTAAATCAGACCACCAGACCACAGGACGGAACGAGAATTTGGTTGCTGGTGCATCTCGATTGTACACCTGTGCGATGGTATCTAACTAGCTGGGGTATGCTGCAGGTTGGTGCACGCCTCCATCGTGGTGAACGGAAGTGCCGAGGGGACGCCGGAACGGGGGCGGAGGAGGAGAAGAAGGGGACCACTTCACAGCATAAAAGTGGCATGCAGTGAGTGCCCCTCCGTCACTGCAGTGCCAGTACCTGTGCTACAGACTGCTCTGTGGTGGTTGTGTTACGGGTGAATTTGTCGTGCTAGTTACCCTAGAGTTGACGAGGTGAGTACATTGTTGAATATTGATATTTTTTATAGGAATTTTATGAACACAGTGGAAGGTGAGTTTATGTTGAGCTCGTACAACACACACCTGCGCACTAACTTGCATACAGAAATTTTTGCTAACAGAACCGACGTTATCAAAAAAATTTTGAGGAGCAAAACAAGAAGCAACTTTTTAGTAATGATATAACACGTTAAAACAAATCGTTTCAGCTTTAAAACTTAAATGTTTGAAGTTAATGCAGACTGGTTTCATCATCACATCGTACTACATCAGATTCAACCAAAAAATAATGTGACGGTTTTCTTTAAAAGAGATCATACTAAGTTTTAAAAAATGTGACAATTTCTGCTAGAAAAGTACTCTGAGAGCGCATACCTCTGCCAAGCGACGTTATGTAAACAAAAAATTGAAATTGGTTTTGAATCCCTTTTTTTCGATCATCAACAAACTTTGAACAATTATTTCTCGTAGCTTTCTTAGCAGGTCCAGTCAATTGCTTGAGGTTGCGTCCATGACTTTTTGAGTTGCGTTCTGGCAAGCAAATACGCAAACAGAAAGACAGACGCACCAGCTGGTGAGCACATCATCACCAAAATTGGTCATCGCTTCACGCAATATTCTTAGCAGTTCCGGCAAATTTAATGAAAATCGGTTCATGAATTTTTGAGTTTATCACTGACAAACAGCAAAACAAACATCTAGACAAGCGGACGAACAAACCATCAAAAAATTTGGTCATTTGCTACTCGCAACGTCCGGTCCCCCAAATATTGCTTGTAAGTTTTATGAAGACCCGCTCGTGACCTTTTGTGTTTTATTGGTGACTGCGGCACGAACTCGTAAAGAGACAAATGGACAGACATTTAAACTTCGACAAAAACACAACTACAGCGACGGAGGTAAAATAAATTAATATGTTCGGTTACTTTACTGTAAACTTCAGTATTTTGGATTAAACTCTACTTATTTTCAAATAAACTATTTGTTTAATGCGGGAGCGAGGAGGTGCAAAGCAGTTTTCAGGGTGTTTTTTGGACAAATAATATTCCTGCGAGCGGTTTGCAACCCTTGAGTTTCCTAGCAAAATACCAAGAATTTGAAATATTTGTTGATGCCAAGAAAGCTAAGAAGTTAATATACGGAATGGTATCTAAATAACAAAAGAGCACTGTGAGAGCGTATACCTCCGCCAAACTAGGCAACGGTAACGATAAATTCAAATTCGCTCTGAAACTATGACTTTCTTTGTGTCAACACCAAAATCTAATGATATGTGCTTTATAATAGTATTAACGACAAATATAAGTCGAACATACAAATAAACCAACCGATCTGCACCAAAATTTAATCATTTATGTCTTCTAACATTACTAGCAACTCCTGTAAATTTCATAAAGATCTCTTCAACACTTTTTGAGTTACTGCACTAACAAACATTATGACAAACATAAGTCAAACAAACAAACAAATGAACCAACCGATCTGCACAAATATTTAATTATTTATATCTTTTAACATTACCAACAACTCCTGCATGTTTCACAAAGATCCATTCAAGACTTTTTGAGTTATTGCGCTATCAAGCATAAAATCAAATACAGCGATAAACACACGAACAAACAAATAAACGAACAGATCGTCACAAAAATTTGGTAATTTACTCTTCGTGATATACCTAACAACTCACATAGATTTTATAAAAATCTGTCAATAACTTTTTGAGTTATGACATTGAGAAAAACGAGGTAAACGAACAAACAAACAAACAAACGGATGAGCGGATCTTCACCAAAAGTTCATCATCTGTTCCTTCTATCATACCTAACAATCCCTGTCAATTTCGTCAAAATTCGTCCATAACTTTTTGAGTTATCTTGGTGACAGACAGGCAGACAGACAGAAAGACAGACAGACAAGCAAACAAGCTGGCAGACAAACCAAACTAAAACGTATCCTCATTGGTGGAGGTTATAATAGTTACATTTAATTATGGGACTTTTCTGTGAAGATATGGTGCAGCAGCTTGATTTTGTCTACTGCGTCCGTTGTGTTCTTAGAGTATAAGATAAGTTTTCCCCAGACCCTGGTGGCTGTCAACCCGACTGCCTTCGATGCATTGGCCTACTCATTTCAATCTCTGTAGAATCGCTTACTTAATAAAAAAATAAACCTTAGAGCGATTCTTCAGCAGGCCGTCAACATACAAAGATGCAACGCTATTTACTGTACCTTAGAGAGAGAGAGACTTTTCAACTAACATCAGTGCTTCAGCGAGAGCTATACCAGTCATAGTTAGACAAATTTAGCTTCTTACGCGTTGATACAGTATCAAGCTTCATTTTACTTCAGATTTTCTAAAAAGCAAACACTAAGGTTATTTTTTTAACTCGGTATCGAATATGTTCTGGCTGGAAAATTTAGAAAAATGTACGCCTAGATTAATCAGTAATTAATCCTATCGCCATATTGAATAAAATCATACCATATTTAACCAACTAGAAGTTCTTACCTCCGCCAAGGAAGTGATGTTTTCGTCAGGTTTGTCTCTCTGTCAGTTATTCTGTCTGTCACCAAGATAATAATAATAATAATAATAATAATAATAATAATAATAAAGCAATTATTTCTCCCCGTAGGAAGGTACTGATACAGTATGGTACAACTTATACACAAAGTAAGACCTAAAGGGCAATTAGACAAAGCTTTCCTCAAAAAGTTATGGACAGATTTTAATGAAATTTACAGGGATAGTTAAGTATGATAGGAGGAACAGATGATTAACTTTTGGTGAAGATCCTTCCATCCATTTGTTTGTTTGCTTCACATTTCTCAATACCATAACTGAAAACGTTATGGACGGATTTTTTATGAAATTTACATGAGTTGTTAGGTACATCACGAAGAGTAATTGACCAAATATTTGTGATAATCTGTTTGTTCGTCAGCTTTAAACTGTTTTAAATCTATGCTTGTTAGCACAATAACTCAAAAAATTATGAATGGCTCTTTATGAAATTGATAGGAGTTGTTCTCTACGCTAAAAAAAATAATGATTAAATCTTGGCGACAATAGGTTGGTCCGCTTGTGAGTTTAACTTATGTCTGTCAGAATGTTTGTTAGCAGCATAACTCAAAAAATTATGTACGGATCTTCAAAATATTACTGAAGTTGTTAACACTGTTGAAGGACACAAATGATTAGATTTTGGTGTTGAAACAAAGAAAATCGGGGTCTCAAAACCAATTTGAATTTTTCGTAACCGTTATATAGCTTGACGGAGGTATACGCTCTCAGAGTGCTCTAGTTTTATTAATAGTTCGAAACTTAGCAGCATGAGCTATGAACCTCTAGCGGTCAGCAGTTGTACACATATATGGTTCCAGTTTCTCGAGTTTCTATTGGTTATTTGCATCAAAATGCGATTGTTATGTGGATGTCGAGATTTCTGCAAGTGGTCGGTTACTTCTCCGTCATAAATCGAATGCATGCTACGTTTGGTCTCATCTTCAATGCAGTAATAATGTTATACTGTGTACCTGCAATCCTGTGCTATTGCGTAACACCATCAGACTGATTAAACAGATTTCTACTGTAGACACCAGTTCACACGACGGTCTAATTAACCTGCTGTCGTAGTTCACAGCGCCTGAATGCATCGCTGTGTCTGTTAGACAGCAGAAAAAAGTAAGGCTTTCTGAGTTATACTCATTTACTCAAAATATGATGAGACGTCCAAACCTATGCTTGCCACACTTGCAAAGCCTACTGTCGTGAGACTAATATTTTGGCACAATATTAGATAAACATAAAGATTAAATGAAAAATAAAAGGGCGAAGGATAAAATTCGTAAAATAATTATTATTATTGAAAAACCTACGTCACAAGCTTAACTAGAGCGCTCTGAGGGCGCATACCTCCGTCAAACAAGGCAACGACTACGAAAAATTAAAATTTATTCTAAAACCATGATTTTCTTTGAATCAACACCGAAATCCAATCATTTGTGCCCATTAACAGTGTTAACAACTTCAGTAATTTTTTTGAGAAACCGTTCTTAACTTTTTGAGTCATGCTGCTAACAAGCATTATGACAAACATGAGTCAAACATACAAACGAACAAACCGATCTGCACCAAAATTTAATAATTTATGACTTTTAACATAACTAACAACTCCTATAAATTTCATCAAAATCAATTCATTTTTGTTTGAGTTTTATGCCTACAAGCATAAAATTGAAAACAGCGACAAATGAACGAACAAACGGATAGACAGATCTTCACCGAAACTTAATCAGCTGCTCCTCTCAACATACCTAATAATCACTGTAAATTTCGTCAAAATCCGTTAATTACTTTTTGAGTTTTCTTGATGACAGACAGAAAGACAGAGAGACAGCAGACAGACAGAGAGATAAATACGACGAAAACGTAATTTCCTTGGCGGAGGTAAAAGTGAAAGCTTAGGCTTTCTATCTTCTTATCTACATTTTGTCAACTAATACTACAGAGCATAGCAGTCTGAAAACAACAAACTAAATGGAAAAATGCCGAGGTAAGATAGAGAAGCTATAAGTTTTCTAATTGCAAGGACTAAGATGATTGTACTTCGTTAAGAGGAGGTTTGTGCCAAAATATTAAAAGAGAGTACAAAATGATTAGTTCACATGGAGTACTGGCTGTTCGTAAAACATGTAAAATCTTGTAGACGGTCGGTTAATTTTCAATTTTTCACATAGGCTATTCTCCTCGCTCAGTCTGCTACAAGATCTCATGCTGGAGAGTGTCACTGACCCGTCCATCTAGTTGATTTTGCAGTTTTAGAGACAGGCTGCACCCTGTATGAAATAATTGTTTTACATAGAATCTCTCTTTCTATTTAGTTTGAAGTTTTGTCTTAATAACATACAGTCATTTACTCATTTTCATCCTTGATAAGTTTATACTTTACTATCTTCACTTTACATAATTTCATTTAGTTCACTGTCAGACTGTTTGCTCCGCAGTGCTCGAAGTACAGAAGTTAATATTCAAAACTACATGCCAAATATTGAAATGTGTGCATCTTCTGCGGTATAGTTTCGTCAGAGTGCACAATCAAATTCTGTAAGCAGGAATTTATTAATGTTTAGACCTGTTATGTATTAGAAGGAAGTTTTAATTTTACTCGTTTTTTTAGCAAATCATGAGGAGCTATGACTTGGTCTTTTCATTATGAAAGCAGCAGGAGCACTGACTGCTCCCACTGCAATGTGTAACCTGTAAGTATTACGCACATGGTGTAATATTCTGGTGTTGTGTACAGCCAGCTCTCTTGTTCGTGCCGTATTCTGGCAGTTACTAGTGTGGGACTTGCGTGATACAAACGCCAAATGCGTAGTGAAACGGCGATGCAGTGTTGTTGCAGTGAGGCCTATAACGTAGCAGCCATAATAACACAATGACAAGAGAACTCTTAGTAAACAACACCAGAATAATGCGCAAAGAACCTAAATATGAAGAGTTTACAAATTGCTGAATCATTCCTAACCCGCAAGCACTAACCGCACTTGAATAATCAAGCCCCGGGTACAGCTAGGGTTTTAAACATTTGAGCGATGTCAGGTGACTGTACAATGTACATGGTGTACATACAGTAGGTCTCCCGTGGCCGGCAGGTTGCTGTGCAGACAACTGCACCAGCAGTTTTGAATAGAGCTCCCCCCTCCCAGGCAACAGTTCACTAGGATTTCAGCTATAGCTGTCAGATAAACGTACATGAAGCTTAATATCCATTCTTAATATCCATAAAGATTCGTTTACAACTTTTTATGTTATCTTGGTGACAGACAAAGAGCGAAACGGACAAACTCTGTAAAAACATAAGCTCACGGGCAGAGGTTACAAGCAATCGTGCTCTCAGGCCATCAAAAATAGCAGTTGGACCACCCTGCTCTTGATAATTTATGAATGCACTGGTTTTCACATCACTTTTTTCTGTGACGTTCGTGTTTCGATGTAATTTGTGTGGTGACAAAGGCATGACTCCCTTCAAGCTTTAAAAAGTCAGTTACACAGTGATATCTCCTTAACGGTAACTTAATATACAAGTTTGAAAAAGGTAATCTAAACAGGAGTCTTATTCAATTTCATTTTTGATAGGTAAATAGTAGTGTATAAGGCCGCGAAATGCACATTTTGTGGTCGACTGCAGCCGTTCCTGTCTGTCGCCTACTTCCGGTTTCCAAGGCCCCGCCCACTTTCGGTTCGCGCCCTCCTGACCCCCCGCTACACCGGAAGTGCATTGGCCGTTCCAAACCGGAAACGCACGCGCGAGGATAGGGTACGGCTGCAGTCGATCACAAAATGCGCATTTCGCGGCCTTATACACTACTGCAAATATACTACAGCCCTACAGAGTTTTCTGTGTATGTATTGTGGTAATTCGCTCCGCAAGAACAATGAAATTTCTATGAATGATGCAAACATGGATTCCGATAGAATTGCTTCAAGTAACCATCCATGATACGGTAAATTGACTATACTTGTATTAGGGGATAATCTCAATCCAAATCACAATTTATATAACAGGCAATTAAAGACGCCTATTATATAGTGAAATAGTTTGTTGCTTGTTTTGCAGAGGTTGAAGATGAAGCAAGTGATGAAGTTGATGTTGGCGGCGCTGGCCGTGGTGGCGGCGTTACCCCACGTGACCGCTCTACCGAAGAGTAAGGCCGTTCCCAATATGGTCTCTGTTTATGAGGTAAATAACATGGTCTCTAACTACGAGGTAGATAACACGACTTCTGTCTATGAGATAAATGATAAAGCATGCATATTATACGGCTATAATTTAAGAATGAACTTTAAACGTTGCGCCAAGCATGGTTCATTCAAGGTACCTAGTGCTACCAATCCGTTAAGATTCTTCTTACTGCTTTTCTTATGAAGGGAGAAAAAATCCACTGTGGATGCAATATCTGATTCTATAAGAGCTGCACGCATAGTAGATAAAAAAAATTGACTTTCGCCCTATCTGTTTTTGATTTGCATTCAATATATTTATATATATTTATATATAATATATATATATATATATATTTATATAAATATATATATATATTTATATAAATATTTATTTAAATTTTAAATTTAAAAAAAATTTTAATTTAAATATTTAAATAAATATTTATATATTTATATAAATATAAATATATTTATATAATATAAATATATTTATATATATATATACATATATATATATATAAATATATATCTAAATAATAGTTTTCGATAACGGTTGATGTTCAGCAAAAGCTGTGCAGTACTGGCGACAGTGTCGGGCTCTACTTACGTGTCCCCGCCGCTCTCAGACTATTATTGCGAAATTTGTGCTATACTGCGAGTTGTGTGCTTCCACGAGGACTCTAGCTGCAAGTTGGAGACACATTCAAGCCAAATGACGGAACAAACCCTCGGCTCCTCTAGACAACAGCACTGTCAGAAGTGTCTCCCACGAGTGATGCTGAGCCTCATCTATATGCTCAATCTTCTTAAGCAAGGTTCACACTGTGATCTTTTGTTCCCCGTGCGTAATACAAAGCGTTCGAACGCTTTGTTCAGTCCTTGTTAAGTACCACTGCACTACTATACAGGAAATCCTCGTTATCGGCCAAAGATCCGTTCCGGAATCAAATGGCTTTGAACAAGGAATTGGTACTCAACGAAACCTCTTAAGATGCGTGTTGCAATCACACTGCCGGTGTCACGTATGTTACCCCACATTCAGTGCGATTTAAGTTAGGTAACACCGACGACAACCTCAACATGAAGGACTTGTCCGATTGGGTGCAAAAATTAAGCCTTCTAGGCATGGCTAGTTTGAAACTTCAGACGCAAGCATTGGCTTCACTTATATGAATCATGTTGCAATTGTTAGAGTAAAGCGATTACATTGGGCCGGCTAAAAACTCCCTTTTGCAACCAAGATTGAATTCCTGGAAGAGTGAAGTGCTACCGATTAAGGGCCAATGCCTGTAACTCAGCTGAACGAATCCAACGCACCTGCCTGGAGTTTCGGTTGAATTAAGCTTAACTTCAGCGCCCAGTCGAACGTACCCTTATATAGAGCTTTGAGCAGGATAAAAGCACCTTTGTTTAGAAATATTTCATAGCATTCATCTCATATTTTAGAGTGGGGGAAACGGTGTTATAGCAACACGATCTAGACTCTCATTACAAAGCGTCTCAATGCTTCATCCGTTTTCTCAGATTACTGAAAGAATAAAAGCAAACGAACAGTTTGATGGAATACCCCAATATTTTTATTATCAAATTATTAAATCAGAAAGATCTTTAAATGGTAATAAATGTTGCATATCATCACAGACAGCTATTTATTTGCGTAAACTTATTAAATTGAGTAAGATAGAGGGTACGCGTGGACGTAGTACGCCTTTTGGAAGTTGGCGCTAGTGCTGCAGAATAATGATACTATTCAAAACCAAGGTCGCTAAATCAAATTCCTGGAACTAAAAATTTTAGGGCTGAATCGAAACCGGTACAAAACTAGGACTTCCTCTTTATCGAACGAAACATATTGGCTCAAATATAAGGCCGTCATGTTATGCTGCACTTAGCCGGTGGTATTATAGGTTTTAGAGAGCTTTCTCAAGTTGGATTAAAGTAAAACTCAATAAACTGGGCTCTTCTCTGCTGTTTACAATGAAACAACTAAACATTCGGATGCCTGAAGGGCTTTGAGGGCGTCAAAGACTGTAGACTGAATTCACCCTCACAAGGCTTACGAAAATTCATGATTAGCAGGGAATTTAAAAGTCAAGCCTTTCCTCAGCTTAATTTGACTATAGTACATATATGAGAAGAAAGATTGCTAGGACCTACCCGGATTATTGCTTTATGCAACTCTCATGTACTAGTGCGTTGCTTATAATTACACTATGTGTAAGGCGTGTTCGAATGCCCCGGTGCTCCCGACATCGATGTCCTCTATAATTTGATCTGATCAACCGCACTTGTGTGTAACCTCCACCTGGCTGTTTCACGAGGCCGCCAGTTGAACGCCATGCAATGGGTTGTAATGGTATCTAGAACGTCAGACGACTGCGCCATGTTCTTTGTTTGCAGATGTTCTGGAAATGAGATACATTCTCTGTTGAACCATGCAACATTGCAATCTGTTAATGTTTCCTTGAGTACTAATTACAGTTTATTATTATCTACAATATAATAAAGACCGATGTGTATTTATCTGTTTGTTTATCCATTTTCTGTCACGCTTTAACAAAACAGATAGGCGGAAATTAGCCCAGATTGGAGGCATTGGTCGTCCTTTGAAGTTCCATTGAAAACTGATTGGTAGAAAATTGGCCGGGTTGCAGAAGATGCCAAACATATCTTATTCAGGGACAGTTGAAATTTAAAAATGAATATATCGCAGTCTTAGTCTGATCCGTACGAGTATTACCCTCTCCATACATAGAATCTATGGCAAAGTATCGGGCAACCTCAATTATAAGCAGTTTTTGCATTGCCGAAGTTGAAATCTCAGCACTGACGATATCTGAAGCTTCTATTGGCGCTCTCATGCATCTTGATTCGTAGTTTTTTCCCCACAGATGATTTTCTTGCATTAGCTATTCTTCTAACTTTGATGCAATTGTCGACGAAACATCTTTACAATAGCCAAAAAAATATCGGACAAATATGACATACTAGGGTATCTATGATTCTAAATCGAATCAATTACTTACAGTTTTGCTGAACTGCCTGCAAATATAACTAATTTTTTCCATATCAGAGAAAGAAAATAAGAGTGTCGATGCTCAGTATAGTTAGGAAACCGTGAGCCTTCACCTAGATGATCTTTTATGTTAGCAGTTGTATGAAGGGAAGCATGATCAATGAAGAAGGATTAACACAAAATCTTCGCTGTCATTTTATGACAGCGCGGGCCCTCTAGTCAGTATTATAATTCTGCTTGAGGCTCCATCCATCTGAATGTCCATCCGTCCATCCCTGTTCTGTACGTGACACTTTTCACTAATAGCTAGGCGAAAATTTAACACACAAGAAGCTCTTATTTACGCTGGAACGAAGTTCAACCATAGCTTCTTGAAAAAATTTCAGTCAATTTCAAAACAAGGATATGAAGACCATTTCACTCGTAACTTATCTACCGCTTTTTATTTCTTTCACAACACATTACGTTCGCTTTGCTTGTGGCGCTCGACGTTTTTTATTGGGCCAGCCAGATATGAAGATAGGTTACGCTACAGGAGAATAGGAGGAGTCAAGTTCAAATTTTAGGTGCTACTTCTCGCAGGTCTTTAAGTTAGTCTTAGGTAGAAAATTCACTGCCTGACTCGGGATATTTTCAACCTTTCTATGTATGGGATTCGTCTGAGGCAATATCTTTTGATGGAGTTTTTGATCCTGTCAGGCATAAGCTATGTCTCATATTTTTAAAATGAATTTCTTCTTGGTAGTTCGAGAAACTCAGTCTTGATTGGAGTTCCTTTCGTGCCCAATCCATTTCAGTAATGCTTTCTTCAGCTGAATCTCTTTGATGCAGCTGAAACTTCACACAGAGCTGGCGTTTTTTCATATTGAATTTACATTGCAGCCAAATTTCCCTGCTTGAGGTTCAACTATAGGTTAGTTTCCAGTATACGGTAATGAGCATTTCTGGTGAAGTATTTTGACTGAACTATATTTTCTTGGTGCGGCTCAACGTTTGCCCAATTCCAAGTTGATATTCGCGCCTTATTTTGTAGGGGGATATTTTGCTCTCACAAAACTCATGGCTGTGCTACTCGCGTTTCATTATTGGAAAATCTCTCCTGCAGGGATGAGACCTATTTTTTACAGTAAAACCTATGCTAGGAACCGGAACAATGAAAACGTAATCACAAACTTATTACCGTTAATTTTGACGGCGGGGCCCTCTGACTGGCCCCATTTCGGGATAGGTTAAGTCAGCAGAGCTGCACAAGGTCAAATGAGTGACAATAACGTAGCTTAGGACTGCTACATTTTAAACAGTGAGAACGTTAACTAATCGTGGAGTTCTCACTGGTCACCCACGGGTTACGTTAGCGTAGACAACATAATTATTATGTTAGGCTTGACAGACATTGCATTGTTGGGTTGGAAAGAGTTCGTCAGGGATAAATGACGGGCATGAACTAATACATGGGGCGTGGTACGTTAGAAGAGCTGCATTAGGCTAAACTCGGGTAAATTGCTATAGCGTAAGGTGCAAGTAGCGTGGTCTCGCTCATTTTGGAAGGTGTAGACTTTATTCAACCGTGGAATTTCCACGGGTCCCGCTAGTTATTGCTGTTGTTGTTGTTGTTCCGCCTTGATTCGAATTTCACGCCTTAATTATAGATCGATTGTATTTGAGACGCCATCAAACGAAGTTTTGCCGGTCACCCGAAACACCGAAACCCCCGAAATCTACTGATTTTCAGCTCTAATATATTTATATTTTTACATTCTCACGCTAGACGAGGCCTATTGCTGTTAGGGTTGGAACTTTTTTATTAAAAAATTTTTAAAATCGATCATATTTCTTTATTGATAATTTATTTATTTTTTTTACATTTTTCTACTGTGAAATTGTACATTAATTCCTTATAGTTCTTCTCCAGTGTGCTAAAGATAATACGGATCACCTGCACAACTGTCACCCCAGAGGCATTTGGGGTGACAGTTAGTAAGGTGAACAATATTGGGGTGACAGTTGTACAGGTGAGGCATAGTGGGGTGACAATTGTACAGGTGGGAAAGACTAGTGTGACAATTGTTCTGTGGGTCTGATCTGCCTAATTACCAATTACCCTAACCTAAACTAGCCTTACCTAATTTACCTTAGCCTTACCTAACCTAGTACAGCATAGTATTATCTAACCTAAACTAGCCTTACCTACCCTAGCTTAGCCTTATCTAACCTAATCGTAAATAACCTAACCTAGCCTAACCTTACCTAGCTTTAAGTAACCTAACATAGCCTTAAGGAACCCAATTTAGCCGTGCCTAACCTAGCCTTCTAGCATAACCTATCCTTCTAATCTAACCTAAAGTAATCTAACCCAGCCTTACCTAACCTAACATTACCTTACCTAATCTAACCTAGCCTAACCTACCTAAACTTAACCTACCCTACCAAGACCTAACCTATTCCAACATAACCTAACCTAATATTACCAAACCTAACATTACCTTACCTAATCCAACTTGACCAAGCCTCACCTTATCTAACCTAGCTACCTAACATTACCTAACCTAATCTACTCTCACCCCACCTGACCTAACCTTACCTAACCCAACCTAACTTAAGATACAGTATTTGGGTGCCAATTGTACAAGTGGATACATTAGGGTAACAATTGTACAGGAGGGATATGTTGGGGTAACAATGGTACAGGTGGGATTTTTTGGGGTGACAATGGTACAGGTGGGATTTTTGGGGTGACACTTGTACAGGTGGGATCTTGGGGTGACAGATGTTCAGGAGATTCGATAACACTTATAAAACAAGTGTTTTCCTGCTTTCCTCATGCTTAAAATTATTAACACACAGTGATAAATCACAAGCTAAGGCAATTGCAAAAACTCAAGTAGCTACAAAATCTAGTGTAGTAAATGTTAGAGTGATAAGTAGCTATAAGCTATGCAATTCCTGAGAAAATGATGGTGAACGGATCTCCAAGAAAATTACAGACACTGTTAACATTATCAAAAGGCACAAGTGATCAGATTTTGGTGTTGATATAACGAAAATCAAGGTTTCAGAGCCGATTTGAATTTTTTGTTACCGTTGCCTTGCTTGGCGGAGGTATGCCCTCTCAGAGTGCTATAGTTCGTCATAGTTCTTTTCCAGAGCGCGTGCCTCCACCAAGCGAGGCAACGGTAGCAAAATATTCAAATTGGCTCTAAAACCATGATTTTCTTTGTATCAACTCTAAAATCTTTTGATAGTAATGACAGCTTGTGCAATTTTCTTGAAGATCCGTTCATAACTTTTTGAGTTATACTGTTAACAAAAGTTATGACAAACATGAGTCAAACATACAAACGAACTAACCGATCTGCATCAAAGTTTAATCAGTTATGTCTTTTAACATTACTAACAACCCCTATAAATTTCATAAAAATCCATTCATTATTTTTGAGTTATTGTGCTAACAAGCCTAAAATTAAAAACAGTTACAAACGAACGAACGAACTACCGATCATTACCAAAATTTGGTCACTTACTCTTTGTTGTATACCTAATAAATAATTTCAATTTCATAAAAATCCATCTATAACTTTTTGAGTTATGGGATTGCGAAAAATGAGGCAGACAAACAAACAAACGAATGAACATATCTTAACCAAAAGTTAATCATCGATTCCTCCAAACATACCTAACAATCTCTGTAAATTTCATCCAAATCAGTTCATAACTTTTCGAGTTATTTTGGTGACAGACAGACATACAGACAGAGAGACAAATAGACAGACAAACACGACGAAAACATAACCTCCTTGGCGGAGGTAATAAGTGTTTTTTGTTTTCCTCATGCTTGAAATTTTTAACAAACAGTGAAAAATTACAAACTTTCACTATTCACCCATAGGCAGCCGATAAATGCCCATAAATTTCTGATTGGGTAAGGCAATTACAAAAATCAAGTAGCTATAAAATCTGGTGTAGTAAATGGTGGAGTGACAATTAGTATAAGCTATGCAATTCCGGAGAAAATATAGGTGCAATAACTTTAAGATTGGAGATAACTCAGTAAAATATACATGCAGGTAGGTAAATGATTTTTTTCAGTTGTCTAACCATATTTTTCCAAGAGTGGAGAACAAGTTCAAGTTGCTTGATTGGGTAAAAAAAATGCAAAAAGAAAGTAAGCCGAATTAAACAAATTCATAGCATCTCACTGTACAGCTGTGAAGACAACACTACTAATGACTGATGATGCATAATTAAAGCTTTTATACATGTAGATCTAACTAGGCATTTTCTAAACTGGAGCTATTATTAGTAACACAGTCTGCAGATGGCAGAGGCGTCAGTACAAGATTAGATTATATAGGCCGCAGTAGACGAATCAAAAGGCCCATTCTCAAATAGACACCGGGACTTACACCCCGGCCCTCTATGAGCTATTGCCATTATGTTAGTAGGATGTAGAGGAATGGAGAAACGAGAGGAAAAGAAATGGAAGACGAAAGAGAAAAAAAGAAAGGAAAAATAAAAAAGAAAGGGGAGAAGAATCTACGCCAAAGCGATGGTCATGAATGCCCGCAAGCATGATCGATGGCCGCTGATATGCGGAGCTTAAATATATAGATGGAGCGGAAGTGAGATATAAGGGATGGTACGCTCATTTGTTCATGGAATTGGCACAAAATTTGGTGCGCATTACATACTAACTATAGAGCTGAGTAGCTAGTAGCTATCTATTGTGGTGTTACCTTATCTCATAAAGTAACCGAGTTTATAACCGAATTTTAAATTTTTTGAAATGGTCTTTGTTGATGATATTTTTATTTATTTTTTTTCATGGCTGAACATGTGACGCTTTTAACCACATGTGTCATCACGTATCTTAACCAAGTCTGCAAGTAACCGAATTCACGTCGTATAATTTCGTAATTTGAGAAAAAAAAAAGAAACTAGGAATAAATGCTCAAAAATGTAGGTACAATGCATTCTTGTTGAATGAAGTGAAACCTAATAGTGAATTCGAAGTGTTTTTAAGCGATTATCACACCGATCTATAGTGCCTCAGTTAAAAAGAAAAAACATATATGTATTTGCTTCCATAACCTCAGCTTTGGTTTATCACGCTCGTATAATTCCCGCTCGTTTGGGTGCTCACTCGAACTGGGCCCGGCTCGAAAGGTCCAGGGACCCCCACCATCATCAATCTGCCTGGTAAAACTTCAATTAAAACCTTAACATATCACTTTCAGCTTATAGGTGTGAACACACCTCTTAGAGGTGTGAATCTGTTGGGGTGGGGGTTATTATCTATTTGGATTATAGCTTATACTCTGCCATTGCTAAACAGTTCTCCTTTTGCCTCCGGGTCGGTAGATTTCGGCTGATTTCGGAGATTTCAGCCGATTTCGGTGTTTAGGATGACCGGATTTCGGCCAATTTCAGTAGAATTCGGTCGATTTCAGTGTTTAGGGTGACCAAGTTTTGCTAAGCTGTTTAAGATGGTTACATTTTTTTTACAGCTATATAATTTAACAAGGTGCAAAACATTGACAAAGATGTCAGCTCATTTGAAATGGCTGCCATTTTCAGTATGTTGCGTCATTGGAATGACTAATTCTAGTTTCAAATTCCTTTTTTAAGAGATATAAAATCAATGAATGCAAAAATATTTTAGTGATTATACAGTAATAATTTTTGAATCATTGTTGACAAAAGAAAGCAATATATACATAGAAATATATATTTAATTTTTTTTCCAGAAAGATGGACCTGTTTCGCGCCTGAATCTCTGGGGTCCGGATATGTGGTTTGACATAGACGATGAAGATGAAGACAGTAGTGAAAACGCCACTGCTCGCGCCGACGTAGCTGCTGTTGATAAACAGGCTGCTTCCCGAACTTGGGGTTACTATTACTACTACCACTACCACAGCTACTACTGGCAGTACTACGGAGGCTACATTACTGTCTTCTACACAATTGGAAATTGTAAGAGACGGAAGAATACAATATATTCTAAAATTACTCAGTTACGATATTAACAGCGGTAGTGGTCATTGGTCGCGCATACTCACACTGAAAACCTTGCGGAATACGTTTGTTCCAGAGGTACAAATTCCAAGAACTTCAACGCCATCTGGTGTTGTCATCCATACTTACAGATATGCAGGAGCAGATTCTGAACTTTGAGTCGAGATTCTCGTATATTCTATCTTGCCCTCAAGCACTCATGCCGGTGGTCCATATCATGTGCAAAAACTTTGACCTTACCTGAAAAGACGAGCACCTCTTCAAGCTTATTACAATTATACAATTCTCAGTTCCTTTGGGCTCGCCAAATATGCTGTTTCGCACAGCTCTTGAGCTGCAGTATCAATCCAGCCAAGTTCCTTAAAGTTGCTAGACACAATTTCGTACAGCTCTGGAGCTTCAGCATCAATCTCGTCCATAGAGTTGCTGGACACAATTTCGTACTGCTCCGGAGCTTCGGTATCAATCAAGCTACATTCCTTGGAAAACTGAACATAATTTTGTAAATTGTCTACGCTAAATCGTTAGCACTGACTACAGAGTGAATTGTCTCTCTTCTACTTGCAGTGCACAGCGACAGCTACCATCTCCTGAAACAGGCCATGGCGTACTTCCACGCCCACACCCGCATAAGGTCGGTCTATGCTAACGGTCTTAACCCCTGCTTACCTATTCTCATCCATTTATTTGCATTATTTTTTCTCAAAAGTCATCACTGCTTAAATTAGCTCACCGCTTCAACATGGGTGAACCCTTATGCAAATGGTATGCATGGCCTTCACTGCAGCTGGCTTATTTAGCACGTACCAATTTCGTTGAGAGATGCAACAACCTCAGGGGCTGCACTAAATTAGGAAGATTACTTTTGTCAGTGACTTAGTCATACATTCTATGTCCTTACTGATATCTATGATACTTCCTGCATGTTAGGTCCGGACACATTCCGTGAGAAACGTTTGACGTGAACCCAAGTGCGATAAGAGATGAGTTAATAATTATTGTAGGTCGATTTACATCACATTAGTTAGTTTTAGTTAGGTCCTCCTGCGCGTCATAGCGCACTGGGCAACAAGAGATCTCCACCGCCTTCTGTCCAGCGCCACATCTCCAGCGTCTTCCGGCCTGACTCCAATGTATCTGAGGTCCAGGGCAAAAGTTCGTCTCCA
>LQNS02000211.1:31479883-31519517 GCA_001587735.2 Parhyale hawaiensis
CCATAACCTCTTCATCAAACTCAAACGTCTCTGGAGGCTCCTGCTGATTCAACACATCCCTGAAGTGTTCTACCCATCTATCGTCCTGCTGCTCCTTTGATGTCAACGTCCTCCCATGCTTATCTTTTATTGGGACATTACAAGTCGACCTTCCTCCGACTATATCGTTTACAATCTTATACACCTTTCTGGTATCATCGGTCTCCATTGCGTGTTGTGTTGTTGTTACATTGCGTGTTGTTACATCACATACATTCTAAATTTTCAAGGTTAACGCTAAATCATTAAAATTCCTGGAAAAGAAGTTTAACTTAGCAGCAGAATTAGGCGCGTCTAGTAGATATTTCCATGCTGGATATTCACGATTCACCTTGGCAATGCGAAAGCAGGTGCTCAATTGGCGACGGTCTGGTGTGAGCCCACACACTCCATTACTGATATATCTCGCTGTAAAGAACGACATCTAAATAATTACGATAGCCCTTCTTCATTGTTCGTACTTTCGTTATCACTTTTTTTTACCTCCGCCAAGAAGGTTATGTTTTCGTCGGATTTGTCTGTCTGTCTCTTAGTCTGTCACCAAAATAACTCAAAAAGCTTTGGGCGGATTTTTACGAAATATACAGGTATTGATAGATATGTTAGGAAGAGCAGATAATTAACTTTTGGTGAAGATCTGTGAATCCGTTTGTTTGTGTGCTTGTCTGCCTCATTTTTCTCAATGCCATGACTCAAAAAGTTATGGACGGATTTTGATGAAATATACATTAGTTGTTAGGTATATTACGGAGAGTAAACGACCAAATTTTTGGCGTGATCTGTTTGTTCGTCCGTTTGTCACTGTTTTTAATTTTATGCTTGTTAGCACAATAACTCAAAAAATTATGAATGGATTTTTATGAAATTTATAGCAGTTGTTAGCAGTGTTGAAAGACATAAATTATTAAACTTTAGTGCAAATCCGTTTCTTCGTGTCTATGTTTGACTCATGTTTGTTATAATGTTTGTTGGCAGCATAACTCAAAAAGTTATGTACGGATCTTCACAAAAATTACATAAACTGTTAATATCATCAAAGGGCATAAATGATTAGATTTTGGAGTTAATACAAAGAAAATTATAATTTTAAAGCCGAATTGAAGTTTTCGTTACCGTTGCCTCACTTGGCGGAGGTATGCGCTCTCAGAGTCCTCTAGTTTCGTTATGAGAGCCGACTGAACTTGCCAACTTGTACGATCAAATGAGGTGAACGCACTTGAGTTCAATGCTGCTGAGCTACGCAATCTTGCAATCCTTCTTCACTTTTGCTGACGAGCATTGATTTATTTCATTTTATGTAAGTAGTAAAGCATCGCTCAAAAAACTAGAGCACTTTGAGAGCGCATACCTCCGCCAAGCGAGGCAACGGTAGCAAAAAATTCAAATTGGCTCTGAAACCATAATTTTTCTTTGTATAAATTCCAAAATCAAATCATTTGTGCTCTTTGATAGTTATAACTTCTTTTGCAATTTTCTTGAAGATCCGGTTGTAACTTTTTAAGTTGCACTGCTAACAAACGTTATGATAAACATAAGTGAAACATACAAACGAACACACCGATCTGCACCAAAAATTAATCATTTATGTCTTTTACCATTATTAATAAAGATCTATTCATTATTTTTTGAGTTATTGTACTAAGAAGCATAAAATGAAAAAAGTGACAAACGAACGAGCGAACAAACAGATCATTACCAAAAATTAGGTCATCTACTCTTTCTTATATACCTAACTACACATGTTAATTTCATAAAAATCTATCCATATCTTTTTGAGTTATGGCATCGAGAAAATTGAGGCAGACAAACAAACAAACGGATGGACATATCTTCACCAAAAAGTTAATCATATGTTCCTCCTAACATACCTAACAATCCCTGTAAATTTCGTTCAAATCGGTCCATAACTTTTTGAGCTATCTTGGTCACAGATAGACAGTCAAATACGACGAAAACATAACCTCCTTGGTGGAGGTAAAAAAATGCACTGGACGTGCGTATTACTGATAAGCAATGATTTTACTTCAGTCGAAATTATTCACTCCAGCGAAAGGCTGCATCATCGAAGGAACATATTTAGTCGGCGGTGAATAGTGATTACTGCAACGGAGTTTTCCTTTTCTTCGTTTCAAGATAGTTATAGTAAGAAAGTTTAAGCCTCCGTTTCCGAGCGGGACGATGTAACCGAGGAAATGAACAAGGGACATAAAGAATGTCGATAAAAATGGGAAACCCTGCACGAAGGTGTTCCCGCACAGGATCAACGCGCATGGGAACAGCAAGTCGAGAGAGAAGAGGAAGAACAGAATAAAGCATGAGCAAGTAGGAGTATGAAATCGGGAAGGAAGCAAATTTTTCGTTTCAAATTGTAATTCTATATGGTATTCTAGAGATTTTATTTCATGATTCTACTTTATCTCAGAGATTCCATTTCATGGTTCTACTTTATTCCAGAGACTCAATTTAATGACTCTACTGTATTCTAGAGAGCATCTAGATTATTTCTACTGAACTTGCTCATCGTAAACTCATAGCCAATAATGTTTTTGATGTAGAAAGAAAATGTATAAAAACAGAATGCACCAGAGTGTTACACTGTACTGCAGAGGTCGTCATTGCTTCAATTTAAGAATCAGGAAAACACTCCTTAATTTCGCCACGATCTGCAGCCCAGCTTATTAATGTTCATCTACATGCTTTCATCACAGCGCAACAGGAAAAGGACCTTATTTACAAATTTATACTATAAACATATGTGGCGCTGCATTGTACTGTATAATGCTAAGACCTGAACATGTATAATGGTATATGCGAGTATACTTTTCCCTGTGTGCAATAATTTTTCCAAACCTTTACAGCGATACATCAAGTAATGGAAGAAGTAGAACTACTTTTGAATTTAGCTGGAAAAATTTGTATTTCCGCGGTAATACCTGGCTGTCTTACACAACGTGAAATAATATTTGTAGTCAATGGCAATCGGACAAAAATATTCCTTTGCTGGAGTTTGAATTAATCCCGCTCTCACTCAGCGATTATTATTATGGAGAAGATCAGCTCGGTCCTGTGCAAGTTTCATAGTTAGTTCGGTACCCCAGCTCTAATAAGAGCACAGTTTTTGCCAAGGGTGGTCACGGAAATTTTTCTGTCGTCATTTGTAATGGTTGAGTAGACAAGTGACCTTTGGACAGGTTTCAACAACATCATTCCTGTTAGTGGTGGATACACAGAGGATCTATTGTGTATAACATTCGAGTTGGAGCAGTGCAAGTGCAGACATTCACTACACTTGCACGCACCAGTATAGTCCCATTTACAGCTAGTTATAATTTTTCTCAAAGACCGCTGCGAAACTCTGAAAGTATACGATCTTGGAATTCTCAAATGGATTCTGGGTCTGCTGACTACTTATGTTGTCCTGTTTTTCTCGCTACCAACTTGCAAAAGTCTCAGTACAACCCGTAATTAAAACATCACAAACGCTTTCAATAAAAGCTAGCTAACTACCGACTACTTGCCGTTTTTTCTTCAAAACTAACTTATTGAATTTTTAAATTAGGGGTAAGCTAAAACTTCATCTAAGTTCTCAATGTATGCACTATATTAAAATAAACATACATATCTGTGCAGGTTCGTTGCTCGGAATCGATACAACTACTACTACTCGAACTACTACGTATACTTCCATTACGATGGCGGCTGCTATTCTTACATCGGCCGCCAACCGACGACCCATGGGCAGAGGTGTTCCGTTCATCCTGATTGTGCTCCAGACGTATGTTGAGCTCAGTTCACCTGTTAGCCGTTAAGCCTTATAGGCCTCTAAACCTACGGTAGCTCCGGATATTGCGCGCTGCAAAGTTGTGCCGAGGTACCCGAGAGCGATCTCCACACCAGGCGCAGTCTTTCTCAAAGCACTCGGTGCCCTGAATCAGCGCATTTGCTAGTACGCACAGCTTGCCGTGGGGGTACCTGCCGTAGGGTAGAGGGGGTGGCTGGTCGTTGAACCTTCCGTTTCGGCGCCATAGTTCTTAGCGACCGGTCGTCGGCTGCAGCTGCACTTACTTCTCTAGGACCAGTTGGTCTACGTCTGCCGCACGAACCAGTGCGAGTAGATTTTCCAGTGGAAGGTGCAGTCGAAGTTGACTTTTTACTGTTAATTCCCATTAACCCTTTTAATCAACCCAATAACCTTTTCTCTTACGAATTAATAAAACTCTCCTGAAGGAGGAAAAACAGAACCTAAATGGTCTCATACATGCTTAATGAACATCGTCTACTTTCCTGGACGGTGTTAACAGTGCCTTTCTCAGCAGAAATAGAGTGGGATAACCTATACATTACGTGCCAGAGCTGTAACGACCTTGTGGGTGCGATATTTTTCATATATCAATTGCTTTTCTCCTCCTGCAGATTTTTGATGCTTCACAGCAAGCTGTCTTAAGTGGTCCATCTGTTAAAAGCTTTATTATCCATGCTTCTGCAGCCTTATCTTCCATCACAATGACGATAGTCGTTACTCAATTTGGTAGACAATGCCACTCACGGTTTGTTTGAATGGAAGTCGTTACAACAGGGATAGAGTTATATTCAGCCAGGCTGTAAGTTACAATCACTTCTTATAATTCTGATTAGGTAGTAGTAGATAAGGCGGCAGCTGAAGATGGCCTCTGTTCTTCGCTAACTGTAACTATTCCAGAATGGGATAGCAGAGTCTGGCTTACAGCTCTGATACACGCTTCTAGAATCTTGGGCTACCGATAGAAAATATTTATAAGAAACTATGTATTACTTCATTCTATGAAAACTCTGATTGTGTCTCTCGGATAGCAAAACTAATATTTCTGTAAATTTTTGCCTTTTCATGTTAGTTTTTCAAGTTTTTCCGACCACAAAAAAAAAAAAACACTCTGTTAGGATATGAAAACTCTATGTCAAAGTCAAATTTTAAGCGTTAATGGATTAGGTTTAACTTGAAGTCCTTTTGGGTAACGTCAACACAGAAATTGACTGATGATGCTTGCTTATGTATGAATCACGACGATAAAATGCTGCTCGCTCAGAGACTAAGACCTTGCAGTTGCCGATGTGTGAGCAGAGAGGTCAAAAGCGAAATTCTTTCAATAAAATGAAATTTTCGATAGTCTAAATTACCCGCAATCGAGTTTCTGCTGAACTTTACAACATGATTCATAATGCTAAAACTACGTTCCTGTTTGAAGTTCTGGACAAGTTAAGCCTAGCATATCCAGCTTAGCTCGGATTTTCAAACCAATTGAGGCAACTCTTAGCGCTTAAGTATTAAATTGAATTCGAATCTCATATAATTGATGCATAGAAGATCGATTAATGCTGTTTTCGTGTTTACGTACGGCTTGCATCAACTAAGGATGAAACGATTGTTCCTAAGCTCATTAACGGATATTGAATTCTAAGGCTGATGCGATATTCCTTAGTTTTATGGAACTGATGGTAGCCAAACTTATTAGGTGAACATTAGCCCACCCTACCAACAAAACACAAATTGATTGCTCATCAGCAGTTTTGCAAGATTTTATCACTTCGAATTACACTCTAAAGCATGCTAGACCATCCACACATGATCGTTACTTTGAAAGGTTTTCACAGATTCTAATGCTACATGCTCATTTTCCATGACAATCATTTTGAAAGGGACGCAACCTCGGGCAGCTCAGAAGCTTTACACTAGCAGTAATTAATAACTTTATTACAACTACACACAGAAAAATGGTTGTTTGCCATTAAGCAAAATAAGTTAACTGTAGACTACCTTGTCGTTTGAATTTGCGTCATTGCACATTGTCGTTTGTGATGAACAACAGATGAACATGAACGTTGTAATGAACAACGGTCAACGGTGTCTTTTACGATTAACTATTATTGCTTTGTAGGTAAAATATGACGTCGTTAGTGATGAGAAACCAGGTATTTTGCATCATAAAGACCATACTTTTCTGCGTGTATTAGACAATGTAGAAAAAATCATGCCTACATCGCTAGGACTTTGCTGCCTCTGAGTTCCATATTTGGCCGACTACAAAAGTGCAGACGGAATGTTACGCAAAACACATACATGAGATTGTTAGGCGTCGGTAATGATAAGACAGTGAGTGCCGTTCCCTCACAGCACAAGAGCTTGCAGTATATAGTAGCTTGCGTATAAACAGCAGGGCTGGATTAACCATTAAGCAAAATAAGCACGGGTATCGAGAGAAGGAGGTACCACAGATTCAAAATCGTACGTTTTCATCGTTAATGGTCACCAACTGCTCGGCTGAATACCTATTTTTTTAGTTGAGCTACATTGAAAATCTCGTCAGAACAACCAAACAACAAACAGGCTAGAAGCCAGATCTCAGCTATGTATGTATGGAAGCAGATGTATTCGTAAAATCAATTTTGAAGATCTGATCTTTACAATTAAAAATTAGCAAGAGGAGACGTTTCAAATGTAAGTGAAAGTACACAAAATAAACAATATTTTCTTTCTTACTCTTAGATTTGTTGCTTTTCGATTTATAAAGTTTGAGTGGTTTATTATGATTATACATTGAATTACACATGAATGGGGCACTCATATCTTGCCGACTTAGGGCCACTACATATAGGATGTGATCTGGCTCTGATCGATAAGTAGATGTGCTCTTCCGATAGTCAGACTGTGATCACTTGCGCACACTGATATGTCTTTAAACGGAATAACCTAATCCGATTAGCATCAAACTGTCTGGAACTTTATATATTATCGTTTAATCCTCCAATCATGACTGTAAGCTCAAGTTAGAAGTTCCAGACAAATTACAGCTACCTATAGGTTGGATTATTTCAAACGAAGTAGGTGAATAGAACCGGGCAGCAAAGGAATGTTGTTTGTTCTTGGTTTTACTTCTCCCTTACGTTGTTGGCCTTCACCGCCAACGTACGCTATTGCCGTGGGTTACATTGTCACGGTCACTCCTTGCCCTCCCCCACCTCCCCCAACAGCGTCCATCGATATGTGCTGATGCTTACACGGCGGTGTTTCCTAAGGTGGTCAGTACCCACGTCATTCGTTCTTAGAGTTCGTGTTTGATGTATTCCACCTACCAAGTGAATGGCCACCGCCTGCTGGCAGTGACGCTAAGCTCTTTTTGTACCATGCTATGGGCAAGTTCGATTGGGACCCCAAATTGAGCCTTCGAGACTTAACTTTTCCAAAACTTCCCACAGAAGCCGTGATTTGCCACTTTGGATCGTGTCGCAAGGCTTAGCAGCAACGCAGTTACGCTAAGGCGGCAGAAAACAGCATGTTGCGGAGCAAGCTTAATTTTCTGAAAGTTTCAGGGGTCGCCGATTAAGACGTTTGGCAAACTTAACGGGTCGAAGTTAACGTAACTGCCTGAAGTTTAGTACAAGTCAAGCCTCCATAGGGCAGAAGCAAATGAGACTTAGGGTAGCTTGCTATGAAGCACATTTTCTTTGCCGTAGGATGGCAATGGGACAAATTTCCCATGGGGAAATAATATCACAGCCTGGTCTAACCAAGGTTACCAGGTGACTAGTTACACCTCTCGACATTTCTGACACGCTTTGTTTCGAACAGCTTCCCAGTATGTTGTACCTGTTGAGTCTAGCCTGCAACGTGTACCCCACGCACATGAGGTATGATCGAGACAACTACGTTGCTCTCATACATGCCAACATGAACTCAGGCTACAGCAGCCACTTCAATAAGCAAACGTCTGTGTACTTCAACGCCCAGTACGATCTCTACTCGTGCATGCACAAGGGGCCTCTGGTGAGTACGATAATTTTCATGCACTTCCAATTATTTTTTCTTATATGAAAGAGCTCGTGCACACTGAACTACTAATTACTTCCACCAAGGAGGTTTTGTTTTTATCAGAGTTAACCTGTCTGCTTTTTAGTAAGCCACGATAATAGCTCACGATGTTATAGATGGACCTTTATGAAATTTATTTACGAGGCCTGTTTGTTATATTAGTAGGAACAGATGATTAACTTTTAGTGATAATTTGTCCAACTATTTTTTTTTTTTGCTTGGCTATCTGCTTCTTCTCTTCCTGGATAACTGAAGAAGTTACGAAGGAATCAAAATTTTCAGGAACTGCTAGAAATAGTAGGTAAGAGACACGCGTAACCAATTTTGATGATATGCTGGTACGTTTATCTGTTTGTCTCCGTGATTATTTTTCTGTTTGTCAGAGCATGGCTCAAATGTTATGAGCGGATTTTCATGAATTCGTAGGAACTTATAGTATTGTTGAGAGGTACAGGTGACCAAATTTTGGCGATGATCTGTAGGTTCGTTTGTTTTTGGTCTTCCTGTTTGTGTTTTTCTTTGTCGGCGCATAACTTAAAAAGTTATCAACAGAACCTCATGAAATTTGCTCGAACTGCCAGGAATGTTACAAGGAATAGTTGATTAAGTTTTAGAAATGACAAAAATAAATCTTGGGTTCAGGAGCAGTTTAAATTTTTTGTTAACATTTCATTACTTGGCAGAGGTGTGCGTTCTGAAAGTGCTTCTCAATAGTTATAATTATTTTCATACTTCTAGAGTAAAATCTCAATTAGTTCGTCGTCTCTCGAGGGGAAAAATTATGTTACTGACAGCATGTCCTTAATATAACATGTGTAAACTGATCACAAGTGTGAATCTACAGGCTAAGTGTTAATTTTACCTCACCATGTTCGAATATCTCAGGGTACTGTGCTTTTCATATATTAGGTATAGCAGCTGAGCTTGATAAATGATTTTTCTTTCTCACTTTCTTTTGACATGCCAGATGCTTCTTATACTCCCAATGATCTCTGTTGCTTCGTACATTAAGGCTTAGTTATGTCAGAGAAGTTTCTTGCTCTCCAATAACCCCATGTACCCGGGATTTTGACGTATTGGGATGCGTTTCTCTTTCATCAGGTGATATTCTTTTCCTCCTTTATATGGACTTTGGGTGACTGCTCTAGTTCTGTTGCACAATCAAAGTACATCTATTTCCACGTGAAACTGAGGCTCTTAGGATATAGCTACGTGCTTCTCTTATTTCGCTCGACCCAATGTTTATACCAGTATGCACCTAGTGCCTACGTAAATGCATGGTACTTTTTCTGTTTTGTTGTGTTGTCCGCATATACAGGCCAAAATAGTGTCGGCATATTGAGGCCACAATAGTGTCGGCATATAGAGGCCAAAATAGTGTTGTCGGCATATAGAGGCCAAAATAGTGTCGGCATATAGAGGCCAAAATAGTGTTGTCGGCATATAGAGGCCAAAATAGTGTCGGCATATTGAGGCCAAAATAGTGTCTGCATATAGAGGCCAAAATAGTGTCGGCAAATAGAGGCAAAAATAGTGTCGGCATATAGAGGCCACAATAGTGTCGGCATATAGAGGCCACAATAGTGTCAGCATATAGAGGCCAAAATAGTGTTATCGGCATATAGAGGCAAAAATAGTGTCGGTATATAGAGGCCACAGTAGTGTCTGCATATAGAGGCCAAAATAGTGTCGGCATATAGAGGCAAAAATAGTGTCGGCATATAGAGGCCATAATAGTGTCGGCATATAGAGGCCAAAATAGTGTCAGCATATAGAGGCCAAGATAGTGTTGTCGGCATATAGAGGCCAAAATAGAGTCGGCATATATGCTAAATTAATGTCAGCATATAGAGGCCAAAATAGAGTCAGCATATATGTCAAATTAATGTCGGCATATAGAGGCCAAAATAGAGTCAGCATATATGCCAAATTAATATCAGCATATAGAGGCCAAAATAGAGTCAGCATATATGTCAAATTAATGTCGGCATATAGAGGCCAAAATAGAGTCAGCATATATGCCAAATTAATGTCAGCATATAGAGGCCAAAATAGAGTCAGCATATATGTCAAATTAATGTCGGCATATAGAGGCAAAAAATAGTGTTATCGGCACATAGAGGTAAAAATAGTGTCGGCATATAGAGGCCAAAATTGTGTTCCATAGCAATACGGGATAAAACCTAAGTGTCAGCTGAGGAAAAAAGTTTTATTTCTTGCTTTTCTCCCTTGCTAATGACCCAATGTCATGTACGTGCAGTACTATTCTTCCAACGGCGGCACAACTTTGTCGGCTGTGAACGTCATGGCTCACGGTCTTATGGTTGTACCCAGGGTTGGCTTCAGCTACATGGACAAGTACCATCTGAACAAGATGTACGAGTGTGACCGTAAGTCTTGCGATTGTCACAAAATTTCTGAGTGGCGGTATTTCTCGTATATAATGTAAATACATTAGTGCGTACAAGCATATAATTATATACAGAGGAGTAAGAAACATGTTCTGTAAGATTTTTTCGAAACTTATCCATGTACAACAGCTTATTGTAAATACATAATATGTGAATTTTCATTTGATTCAAAGATATTTAGCAGGAAGTGCAGCCCTCAAGGCATCACCTCGTGAGTGCTAAGTGATGCTAGTAGCGACCAAAAAGAAATGTTACGAATGCTCAAAAGCGCAGTGCAAATCAAGCAAAAAATTTAAATAGTGCACTTTAAGAACCCTCGTAATTGCAAAGACTACTGAATTCAACACTTTTTCTCAGAAGTCGGTAGAACTGAGTTTGAAGCAGCCGCAAACCAACAACCGATCCAAGGTATTGCTGACTAGCAAATACAGTATATTATATTAGATTAGATAGGCGGCAGTAGACGAACCAACAGGCCCATTCTCAAAGAGACGCCGAACTTGCCCGGCCCTCTATGAGCTATTGCCATTATGTTAGTAGGATATAAAAGACTGGGGAAAAGAGAAGGGAAAAAAAGAGGAAGGAGAAGAGTCTCAGCAAAAGAGACGATCATGAATGCACTCAATCATGGTCAATAGCCGCTGATATGCGGAGTTTAAGATGTTAGACAGTATAGTTGGAGTGGAAGAGAGAAGAAGATGGATTTAGGAAGCCTCGGAGGCTTTGGCCGTTAAGAGTTTGGGACTCCTGGAGGAGGATTCCTTAGCTGTGGGGGATGTCTCTCCCAATGTATGTCCAGACGCTTTTTAAACGCGTTGACTGATTCCGCACTAACAACATCGGAAGGAAGTTTATTCCAAATGCTGACTATTAAATACGGAAAGAACTGCTGGCTTAAGGTCGTTCTTCGAGCTTTGTGCTTGAGTTTTTGACCATTGTTTCTCAAGCGATCATTGAGGTCTCTTTCAAAGAGTCCCGTTGTAGGTAAGTCATTGAAGTCATTCAAATACTTAAATGTTTCTATTAGTTGTCGTCTGAGTCGTCTTTGCTCGAGAGAGATCAGACCCAGTTTCTTTAGGCGACATTCATACGGCTTGTTTCGCAGCTGAGGTATCAATTTCGTCGCTCTGCGTTGGACTTTTTCCACGTTGGTAATGAATCCGAGTACTCTGCTTGCCATTTCCACACTCTTGTCAACTTGTTGACTGTGCTGTAGTTTGTTTGTAATTGTGATTCCCAAGTCACGCTGTTGGGTGACAGGAGCCAATTCCATCTCATTCATTTTCAATGGGGTTGAAGGGTTCACAAGCCCTACGTGCATTACTGAACATTTGTCGACATTAAAGCTCATCTGCCACGTTGCGCTCCATTCCATGAGGTGGTCAAGGTCTTGTTGGAGCTCGGCTCTTTTCGTGGCAGCATGACATAGTTTTGTATCATCCACAAATTTTCTGATTTTACTACGGATGTTAACATCCAGATCATTGATGTTAATTGAGAACAGAAGTCCAAGCACGCTACCTTGTGGAACCCATGATGATACCTGTGTCCAGTCGCTCGTTCCTCCTTCGAGCTTCACTCGCTGCTGTCGACCTGTGAGCCATGCCCAGTTCCATCTTAAGTAGTCTCCCTGGATACCATGGGCTTCCAATTTTTTTATTAGCCGTTGATGGGGAATTTTATCAAAAGCCTTTTGGAAATCTAGATACACAAGGTCTACACCATTTTCTTCATCTTTAATATCCGTAACTTTTGAGAAAAAGTCCAGAAGGTTTGTTAAGCAGCTTCTTCCATTTCGGAAGCCATGCTGAGAGTTGGATATGTGCTGATGCATCCTCAGGTGGCCAGTGATGCGCTTTTTCAGGAGGCGTTCGATAGTTTTGCTGACGACCGATGTAAGACTGATTGGTCGATAGTAGCTGGGGCTTTTCTTGTCCCTCTTCTTATGTATCGGTATCACGTTAGCTAGCCGCCAATCCTGTAGAACTTCTCCCGTTCTCAGAGACCGATTAAATAGTTCGAGCAGTGACTTCACGATGACTGGAGTCAATTCTCGTAGTACACGGGGAGTAAGATTATCTGGGTCAATGGATTTGTACACATTCAGGTGGGTCAGTGCTTGAAGGATCTCGATCTCCGAGAAAACACATGTGTTTATAGGAGCAACTTGCATCGGTGCCGTTTCGGGAATATTCGTAACATTTTCAATAGTAAATACAGAGGTGAAATAGTCGTTCAGGATTGTGGCTTTGTCTTTTAGGTCATTTGTGATTGCACCGTCAGGTCTTTTGAGCGGACCTATGGATTCTTTTTCTATTCTTCTATCATTTACATATTTCTAGAATGCCTTTGGGTTGCGTTTTGCCATAGTGGTCACGGATACTTCTTTTTCCCTTTTTGTAGTCCTGACTATTTTCTTTACATCCCGGCATGCCCTTATGTGACTGGCCCTGTTCTCCTCTGTTGGATGACGCGTCCAAGCTTTGTAATGCACTTGTCGCCTTGCAATGCAGCATTTGACTGTCCGATTCATCCAGAGGGGATCATTGCTGGTACTAACTCGTTCATTTGGTATGTATCGTTCAGCTGCTTTCAGGATGCTCGTCTTCAAAATGTGACAGCATTGTTCAACACTGGCGTCTCTCATCGGGGTATCGAAGTCAGTTGTTCCTATTTCAGTTGCCATTTCCTGAAAATTCGCACGTCGATAGTCTGACCGCATGAGACAACTCGCATTAGCGGTGAATTCATTGTGAGTTTTGAGTGTAAATTCAATCAAGTTGTGGTCTCCAAGCCGGTCTAGGATGGCGAGGTCAACAATTTCACAATCAGGAGTGGAGACAACCAGATCTAGAATATTACCGTATCTTGTAGGTTCATTAACGTGCTTGGTCAGATGATGGTGGCTGAGGAGTTCGAGCAGTTTGCTGCCTGGGGCTGGGCTGCACATGGTGCTCCAATCAATGTGAGGGAGGTTGAAGTCTCCTATTAGAATTGCTTCTTTCGGAGTATTCAGAGCATTTTCGAGCTTGTTGTAAAGTGCTGCATCAGTTTCAGCGGTACTGCGAGGGCTCCTATAGGCAAGCATAATATTTAACGACTGTCGAATGCCGAGACGAGCATGGGTAGTGATAAATTCATATTCTGTAGTTGCTGCAGATCCTTTACAGAGGGATTAAGGTGTTCCTTGATATATATGAATGAACCCCCTCCTCTGCCAGTTTCTGTGGGTCGGTCTATATTGAACAATTTGTAACCTTTCAATGCGACCTCTGCTTCCAGATTCTTGTTTGAAAGGTTGATCCATGTTTCATTGGGTGCGATAACATCATACGCAAGAGTGGCTGCTAAAGCTTGCAGTTCATTCATCTTGTTTGTTATGCTCTGAACGTTGTCAAATAAGAATTTGGCCCCAGTGTCTGTTTACTTTTCTTTTCTAATGCTCCACAGGCTGTTTTACATCAATAAATCCTTGTCTATCACAAATAGGGAAATCACGGTTATATAATGAATTAAATTGGAAATGTGCAGCGTCACTTTCACTGTAATATAATTTATCTATTCTATTTTATTTCAAGTTTTTTCCATTTTTACCAATATATGCTATTTCTTGTAATACATGTCCGTTTCTCATTCACTCCTGAATACCGCACTTTTCTCTTTTTTTTTGAAAACCCTGTAACTGTACCGTCTACTAACTACTAACACGCAATGACCTGCCCTAGCCCACTTTAGGCTGTATACTGTATTTCATACTCTCTCTCTCTCACAAAAACAAAATTTTCACCCCACTTCTGTGTAACCAACACTCCTCTCAACGAAAAAATTAATGTAATCAACGCTCCTCTCAACGGAAAATAATGTTAATATCATCTTGTTTCGATGCAGGCAGGCTTTGCACTAGTAGATCACTGCAAACTTAATGCCCATTGACTCTTATGTTATTCTTTAGTATTATTCTTATGTTAGTTCTAAGCATGAAAACCTCAGGATACTGTGTCCTAACTTTGTTGGACACAGTCTCCATATGAGAAATATATGGGTTTGTTTGTTTGTTTGATTCTCCGAGTCAGTCATACGTTTGAAGTGTCCGATTGCTGGGAAAAGATTGGGGGTGTCAGATCTGTACGAGTATTTTCTGCGGCTAGAGCGTCTGTCTGAAGTTGAGCAGGGGAAATATATTGTATTTCGGCTTGACAGTTGTTAGATTGTTTTACGTCCGCAGCTGTCTGGTGGACAACAGGTCGTTTCCCACCAAGTTAGCCTTGCTTCTCGTTATTCTGGTTTGGGGTGGCTGACAAGAATTCGTCTTTGGAGAAATGTTCCTAGTATCTGACGTTTGGGTGCTGCGATTCCCTTCACGTGTTGGTATGTTTGAGGTTCTTGTGATTTGACCACGCTTCTTTGCCACAGGTATCTGGGACTATGATTTATCCTTGGAGACGCTTGCAGGGCTCCTGCGTTCAGTATTGGATGAGTCAAGCTCTGCTTGGCTGGTGTTGGTAGGTTGTTGCACATCGGTGTCTTCAGACATATTGCGGTTCGCCGATAGGATGTTAGAGACTATGGATGGTATTAGAGGTGGAGGACCCAGACGTGACATCTGCACTGATGCATCTGGAGTTGGAGTTATCTCCTCCTCGTCCGCAAGAAGCGTACAGCTGATAATTGTGCCCCCATTTCCCTTAGGATCCCCAACCTTCATCCCACTAGGTAATGAGATCTGAGGATGGCAGGGGACGGCCGCAGCGAAATTGGGAGCCATTTGCTCCATTGTAGGCAAATCGGTTGGGAAAGCGTGTAGTCCAGTTGCATTTCCGGTATCACCTGTACCTACATTTTACTTATATATACGTTTATGGAGTCAAGCTCAGGTTCGTCCTCCATTTCATGCATACGGTCGAATTAAGTCTACAGCGCAGGAATTTCTTCCTATCTTTTAGCGAAGATACCGTGTACGGTGACATACAAGCAAACATGCAACCAAGATGATGAAAGTTTTTAAGCATATAGCATAAACCACACCGTACATTGACTGGACACTGGCCCCGAAGGCAGGATTTGGTCCCGCAATTGGGCCTGACTGAACGGTGCCGCCGGCGCATTTTGATACGTTCTCCCATACATACTTTGTTTAGCTATTTGCATTAACCCTTTTTCACTCAGCAATGACTGGCAAATCTGTACGTACTTCAAAAACTTCTGTACGCAACAAATTCACAAAAATATTAAGGCTCGAAGTGAATTTAAGCAGAACAACTGTGTATGACATCCTTTGATATTTGCAGTAGAGCAACTATGTATGACATCCTTTGATATTTGCAGTATAGTAAAACTATTTTGCAATAGTTTGTAAAGTAAACAGTCTCATTTTGTACATAGAACAGAAGCTGCTCAAATTTGTGGGATGCTCGATTTGTAATGAAATGCCAAGTAAACAGCTGATGAAAATGTTAATGAAATTTATTCGATATTCGGGCGAAGCGAGATGACCAGAACAGACAGCAGAGCTGAACGGTGAGTCGGAGCAGTTTGCAGACATGAAGTGAAGAAGCCCTGGTAGCAGTGAAGTGATGAAGCACTAGCTGCCATGAAGTGATCTAGCATTGGAAGCAATGAAGTGATGTAGCAACGGCAGCAGTGCAGTGATATAGCATTGGCGGCCGTGAAGTGATCTGAATGATGAAGCACTGGCCGCCATGCAGTGGTGTAGCATTGAGCATAGGTAGCCGTGAACTGATACAGCATTGGTAGCCGTGAAGTGGTACAGCATTGGTAGCCGTGAAATGATCTAGCATCTTCAACAGTCAAATGATGTAGCATTGGCCGTCATAAAGGTATCTAACATTGGCAGTTGTGAAGTGATTTAACAGTGGCAGCTGTCAAGTGATCTAACATTGGCACCTGTAAAGTGATCTAACATTGGTAGCTTTGAATTGATGTATGTAATGTAGGCCACCATGTAGTAATTTAACTCGGGGAACCGTAAAGTGATGTAGCATTGTGATCTATTAAATCGTATATGTCATGGAGGCAACTATGACGTGATATAACATAGGTAACGATGAAGTGATGTAACGTAGGCAACCACAAAGCGGCCTAGTATTCCTAGGTAGTAATATGAAATGTCATGGGGCAACTGCCGATAGTTCCAGTGATGAAGGGTTGTATCAGAACCAAAATATCATTTTAATGTCTTTTAACGGCTGCCTCGTTTCTTTATCTCATGATAAATTATATTTTTTAGTTCATGGCTACTATGTAGTTATATTCTGTAGTATTAATGTGGTGTTAATTAGGTTTTTCAGTATTACTGGGATTTCTTAACCTTCCTTTTCTTGCGGCTATATGGGGATGAGCTTCATCGTTTGCGAGTGATAAACATTGAGTGCATAGAATTTAATAGTTAACAAATAAATCAATAATTATCAACGAGCAGTACATCTTTCTCTAAGAAAAACTACTCCAGTCATTGCATATTGTGTGTCACATGTGCGTTTTGTCCATGACTGCATAAAATACTAATCTAATCCTAGGTTAGTTAGTCTTATAGCTGAGTAAAACCTTACGCTCCTATGAGCTCTAGTGTCGTGATCACGACGATCATATGAGCTACTTTGTTGCTATTATTATTATCATTAATAATATTTCTTTTAATTATTAAATTATTCTTCATCCAGGAAAGTGGGCGAGTCAATGCAGAATGAACAGAAACTACTGTGCCAACTACGGCTATGTCGGCCAGGACTGCAACTGCGTGTGTCCCCCAGGGTGTCGAGGCAGCCGTTGTGAGATACGGGAACGCCCTTACGTTGGTAAGTTGGAGTAATGCAAAGCTTAGCCTGCGTAATGCACAGAACTGCGTGCCACTGGACTGTCTGTAGAGTTTAACCTATCAGCTGTTAGAATTAATTACAGAAGATAAGATAACCTTGTCACTGTAATGGGAGAGTCGTGAAATAGTTTATTGAGTTGCAGTGATAAATATTAGGAATTGAAGTAAACTGATGGAGGAAAACATCCTGGCACTGAAACTGGTGAAGCCTTTTTTCGACTCAACACCGCCATCAAGAAGCTCTTGTCCGTTTTGCATTAATCTGTCCCAAACTTTTACCCCGCGATCTCGATACGCAACTTTAGATTGAGTCCAAGGTGACAATCGCAAACAGATAACTCTTGAGACAACTAAAAACTGAATACTTTTGAGTGAGATTTCAATATTGGCCGCCTCAAATGTCATCGACTGACAAATATCGCCACCGCCCGAGACTCAATGAAAAGTGGCGAATAACAAGTCCACGCTTGAAGTCCCGCTTAAGTTCACTCATATTGGATTACGCTATGTCGATAGTATCATGCGAATCGAACATGTCTCAGGTATTAAAAGGTCAACTAACAGGTGCCCATTCTCTACAGAGGCTCTGATTGCTCTCCACCTGCCCCACAATGAGGTCATTACCTCAGCTGGCTTTGTGTATTCACCTGGCTACCCTAACCCTCAAAACGACCGTGAGTATCTATACTGCGCTGCTGTTACTGCCACTCTAGACAAGCTCTACTAATTTGTCTTGTGCTTTTTTTTTTACCTGTGATCTCTCTAAGCACGGCTAATGTATCATTTAAAAAATACTTTCAGAAAGAGACTAAGCTCAGAACCTTATTCATATTCAAAATATTAAGTCGACTATTCAGATAAAACTTGACGTTTCGGGAATGTCTCCCATTTTCAGAAGTAAAAATTTCTAATATAATCTATCAAATTGAAACAATTTTCTTTATTTGCAAAATGTAGGGAGCTGGGATGTTGATCGGGTAAGGTCTAAAATGCAACTGAATGGAGCGAGCAGCGAGCTTGGAGGGTCCCGATGTCGACGTCTGTACAGTCGGAGGACGATGGGTCAGGCATGAACCGTGTGTTGAGGTACAGCCGAGGTCACTATGTTCAGACTAGGTTTTGCTCTATGGATGTAGAGTGATTCCAATGTGGTGAGTTCGAGTAGGATAGAAAAGTCTATGATTGAGAAATCTGTCGTGCTGATAGGATGATTATTTTGTTCAGCATGGGGACGGGGAGCAGAATGAGCAGGCTTTGCGAGGGGTAGACCTGTTCTACTGGACACGCCTAAATGTTGATCGATTCGAGCTTTGAAATGTTGTCCAGTGCTACCTATGTACGAAGCATTGCAGCTTCTGCATTGATATTTGTAGATAACACTAGACAAGAGAGGTGTAGGAGGCTTGTCTCTGAATTTAAAAGAAGACCCAATGGTGAAGGAGTTTTGTATAAAAATTTGAGGTTAATGTGCGGGTAAGCTTCAGAGAGGAAAGTTTTGAGAGTGTTAACCGTGTTGACAGAGTCCTTGTTGTAGTAGTGGAGCGAATGAAAAAAGTCTAATTTACTGACAGAAGGTTTAATGATGCCTGGATCGAATAGTTTATCAAGGAACAGTTTGCAGTAGTGGTCCAGAAGACAATGTGGATAACCATTATTTTTGAAAAATGATCTAAGAAAGTCTATTTCATTTGAAAATGCGAGGTAGGAAGAAGACAAATGGTATGCCCGAAATAGTAAAGTTTTCATTGCATTGATTTTGAATTGATCATAGCAGTGACTGAAGAAACTTGTCCCGAGTCCTGAGAAAGTAGGTTTTCTGTAAATACTAGTGGTAAACGTTGAATTTTGATTAGTTATTAAGACATCTAGAAAAGCTAAAGAATTGTTAGATTGGTTTTCCGCGGTGAACTTAATATTTGGATGTTTACTATTCAAATACTGCAAAAAATAGTGTGAATCCGTTTGGTTTTTGAATACGAGAACGGTATCATCTACGAAATGTTTATAGGTCGATAGGTTTGAAGTTGTTTGGGCAATCGTTTAGCCAAAGGGCTTCATGATGACATAAAAAGATATTTGCCAACGTAGGCCCGAGCGGGCTGTAAAGCCTGCTCATTCTGCTACCCGTCTCCATTCTGAACAAAATAATCATCCTATCAGCACGACAGATTTCTCAATCATAGACTTTTCTACCCCACTCGAACTCACCACACTGGAAGCACTCTACATCCATAGAGCAAAACCTAGTCTGAACATAATGATCTCGGCTGTACCTCTACACACGGTTCATGCCTGACCCATCTTCCTCCGACTGGACAGACGTCGACATCGGAAACCTCCAAGCTCGCTCCATTCAGTTGCATTTTAGATCTTACTCGATCAACATCCTAGCTCCCTACATTTTGGAAATAAAGAAAATTGTTTTAATTTGATAGATTATATTAGAAATTTTTACTTCTGAAGAAGGGAGACATTCCCGAAACGTCATGTTCTATTTGAATAGTCGACTTAATATTTTGAATAAAATACTATCAGTGAAGACTATATCGAGATATCTCATACAGTTGCTGACGCGCATGCAATACGTCTGTCACAGATCACGTGTGCACCAAGAAGATCGTAGCCCCTCGTTGCCACCAGGTGGTGATAACCGTGATTGAGTTCGACACGGCCCCCAGGTGCTCCAACAACAACTACTGCTGCAATGAGGGTCTTGAGATGCGCCTTGGTGATCCTGTGACCAGCGGCAGGTGGTACTGTGGCAACGAGTGCGGCACCGGCAACACCTACATTAGCGAAGGTAACACTCTGGTCCTCTTCTACGCCAAGTCGGCCATGGCCAGCAACTCCCGCAACGGCTTCAAGTTCAGCATCGTCTTCAAGCCCACGCTTAACTGTATTTAACATCTAACACTCCGGGGCACGTCTTGTAGCAGCTTTCGGGAAACGTCAAGCGACGGACTTTTGGTTGCTGGAAGTTATGCATAGAGGCAATTTGTTTTGGAGAGCGTGAACTTGATTTGTTTCTCTGATGTTATCGACTTATACTTATACTCATACGAAAGGTAACAGTTTTTGAAAGAAGAACGCGCGACGTCGCTACATCCCACTTGTAATCAACTAAGATGTACCTGTTTCAAGAACTTACAGTTAAAACAAGAATGTCGCTAATATAGAATGTCGCTAAATTTAATTTGGTATCAACTTAGATGTAGCTCTGCCAACTACTTACATTTAGAGGAAAGATGTCACTAAATCTCACGTGCAACTAACTTAGCTGTAGCTCTTCTAAAAACTTTCAGGCAATTCAAGAATGTGAAAATCTTTACTGCTTGCTTAATGGAGCATTTTGCAAACTGCTTTTTAGAGGATGTTCTCATATTGTAGTCATCAGCTACGTATATTTCAGCCGTATTTTAAGGTGTTCTTTTTGCACGCACTATTATGAGTTCTCTCCTAGCTGAGACTGCTTTTAAAGTAAAAAAAAAAAATATAAAAGATTGGCACAAATTCTTACAATTCGATTAAACTTGTATTTTCATTGCTGCTTCAATACAGAGTTGTATGATATAACTGAAATCTAAATTCAATAGACTAAATTACGAAATCTTTGACTACTTCCTTACCTTTATTGCACTTTTTCGAACCGAGAGGAAATCCGACTGCATGTCACACGAGCCGGGCCGGTGGCTGTCAAGGGGCCTGGCTCGCCATTGTACAGCATGTTCCGCAGGTGAAGTTCTGCTGACAAATCTGACAAGCACAGTAGAACCTTGTACTAATCAAGGCAGGTTCACACCACAGTCTTTTGACTTACATGCCTATACTACTGCACGTCCAAATGCATTGCTGAGGCGGCCTTAACCGAAGAGGTGGGCACAACTTTACAAAACTTGATTCACTCTAAATTTGAAAAAAAAAAAATATATCCGACACTTCACTAATGACCCTTGCTGAATTACCATTAACTTGCTAACTTCCGTGGTAGAGTCACGCATTTGTGTGTATGAGGTTTCCCCAAAACATTCAAACGAATAATTGTGAGAACACTTTCATTTGATTTGTCGCATAAGCCCGCCATGAACCAGGCTCACACAAGATCCTTTTCTCTCCTACACGCGGAAGAAAATGTTGAATGTTGCGTTGGTTTTTGGTAAACTTTAGAAAAGTTCACAGCTTCTCAGTTGTGATTCTCTGGATTTGAAAGACTGTACAAATGTTGTTAGTGATTTGCCGAGCAAACGAAGCTACGGCTAACATCACTAACATGTAGTGAGTGCCTAAAACTATTATTATGTAAGTAACTTTTTTTTGGTCAACACCCAGCTATATTTGCAAAGATGCAACGATGCGTTCAAACACTTTCTATCCTACATGTACGGCAAACAAAAGCTTAAAATATAAACCCGCCTTTAGCACTGACCCTCAATCGGTTACCTTCGAGACTGCCAGAAACTCAATCTCACTCCTTAAAATGGAGTTTTCAGCGAGCTTAACTCAACGTACGAGCACTTGCAACACGATGCAAAGTGACGAAGCCAAAGCTCCAGCCTGAAGTTTCGGACAAGTCAAGCCTCGAAGGCTTAAGTTTGATGCTCAATCGAACGTGCCTCCTAAGCCAACTTATATGACGGCTAACATTTTAGGAAATACTTTGGAAGACACACATTTACAAGGATTCAATAAACATTCGGATGCTGGGTAGTAGATATGTATGGAGGACAGGTGATTGTGGTATGAACCCGCCCTTACAGCTGATCCGCAGCAGAGTATGAGCAATGGCATTTTGAGTTCTGCAAGTCCGTTAATGCTAATGACGCTTCAAGGTTTCTGAATCTTAACTAAATGTCTGTTGGAGTTTGAGTGCGATCTTATGTCTATACACTTAACTCTGAGATAAATGAGGAACCAGAGTTATAATTTCCATTGTTTGGACAGATTGCTGTATTCTTGTAGTGAAATAGGATTGTAAATCCGAAGTACGAGTGAACATCATACTAAGTGCTATTAAGCGTCTTTTTGTAGCCACATTCGTGATAAGGATCACTCTCATCACTGAAAAGCGTGAAATCGGTCAGTAACACTATAAACAAATCCGATTCAACCTGTTTCTTTTTCCGAAAAATGGATGTCTGGGATATTTAGGTCGAAGATGGTAGGAAATGGATTTCTTGTACATTTTAAATTAAGTGAAGTCACTGTCTAGGGGAACTTTCAGAGGGTATTTGAAGCATTTTTGACCCTGCACAGGCATAAAACTAACGATTCTGGAAATCACTATAACAAACAGTCTCAAGAACATCGTTCAATTTATCCTTAAATATAATAATACTGCACGAAGTTTCATTTTAAATATCAAACTTTTGTTTGTGCCGCGACTGGAATCACTCTTTGATCATGCTTGATCTCGTCTGGAGGGACATCACGTTGTGCGTGATTACGGCGCAGTCACTCCTGATCACTATCAGAATCACCTCAATAACTGGTCACAATCCAATGAATCATTTGGAATCAACCACAGGATGGCCGAAAAAATCGCCTTCAATTGGTACCAAGACTACCTATGTATTTCGTATCTGCTTTAAGACTTCGGTTGGAGGCCCATTACCACAGGCGTCGCTAGGCCCATTGTCCATAGAAAGGGAGGTTAAGGCTCCTGAACTCCATCTAAAATATTTCCAATCCCCCAATAATCTTGGGTGTTTTTATTTAAATACATAGGTAATACTGCAAATAGTGTAGATCTCCACAAGCAAAAAAGTCAAACAATAGGTAGCCTATATTTGATGACATATAGATACCTAGGTAGGCTTCAGCTCATCGCCAAGACTTAACTCACTTGAGTATCTCCGCCAACAACATTGCCTAATGCACGTTGTACTCACTCCAAGTAATATCAAACAATATACTATATTTCAATACTTCCTGCTTGAACTTTAAGGTAAACGAAAAGTACATGATGAAAGTGACTGTACATCGCATAGCCAACATTAAAAAGAAAGTGACAAGCCGTCACATTTGCAAGCTCAGCATCATTGAACATTTTTGAAAAGAGAACTTAATAAAATGGGCAGCACGCTTATTAAAATTCGAGCAATCTCTGTCATCAACCACTGACATGCTGAATCGATGAAGAAATATGCGGTAAACCAAAAGTAAACTTAACCAATTCAGACTCTAACGGCCAAACTACTGCGTGTGCACGGGCATAATTTGAAAGACTAGCCTACGGCAAACATTTTCAGCTATATGTTAAGAAATTAAGACCAGTTGATTAAAATGGGAGAAGCTAGAGATAGAAGGTGCAAGAAGGTTGCTTTTTGCATTTAGCAATATGAAAAGGACAAAGAGCGTAATTTCACAAATTCTTAGATTGTTTAATGAGAAATCTTCATCTGTATCTCCAAAAAGTTTTGTAAATCACAGGGATGCAGTCAGAGTGAGCTCATGAGCTCATGCTTCGGATGTTCTCTGAGAAGTCCTGAATCTAAATTTTACGTTTGTGTGATAGTGTTGTTTTGGTTTATTACTTCATACTATGTACGATCGTAATTCAGTGCTTTTTTGTTTGATTTAAGGTGGCCTGAATACGAAAACTGAAATACCGCCTAGTTCTAAATAAATACCTATAATTCTGTACACGCTAAAAGCTCAGTCGCTCCTCTGTTCTAACCCCTGGATCTTCTTCCATCCAAATTTCGCCTCTGGCAGACTTCATACGTAATGAGACGCCTGCCTGAACAGACACAAAAGTGTTCAGTTTAAAAGCTTTTTCCACCTTCCTGAAGTTAACACACTCACTGGGTGACTGTTCCTGTCATGCTGATGATTGGACAAAGAATACGCTCTTGTTTATATTCGTGGAGCTTTGGTAGCCTGTGCAAATGACCGTCGTGGCCAGGAAGCAAAGAATGCAACGTTACGCTCTTTGCTTCCTGGATGTGACTTCCAAAGCGCCACAAAAATAAACATGAGCTTCCTCAACGTGCAAACATCAGCATGGCAGGAACTTTTTACTCCCTGGCAAGAACGGGCACCCACGATATCATTCAGCACATAAACGCCACAATTTGACCATATCTGAACATGAACTACATACATAAAATCTGGAAATTAACTAACTGCGTTTAAGGGGGTCAACTCAGATTGCAGCCAACTTTTTTTATTTGTCGACCAATCGTTTTGAAATTTTCTTAGTATGTGTATTTTGAAAGAGAAACACAGTTTGCTCCTACAACTTTTTTGATTTAGGCCTTAGTTATTGAAATAACTAGTGGCCCGGGCCGTCATTATAAATGACGGTAGAAAATTAGCACCGCACAAAAACCCTTGCTGTCTCCAGTGCTTATTACAGTTCAGAAGGCTTCTTTAATGAAAATTCAGCATTCTGCCTAAATATTGGATATACAGTATATATATTATGAGGCGAAGGTAAGAGATATCTCCCGTAACAACTCAGAACAAGGAACATGTCCAGACACGATCATGCAGGCAGGCTCAGGTCCCTCGCTGGAGCACCCAAGTGCAACATCCGTATCCAAGATACCGTCTTCAGCACCTGACTTTTCTCCCATCTTAATCCCATCGAGCGTGACAGGAAAGATATAAGTATAGTTGTAAATAAATAAATAAAAACACGATGTGAATTATTATATAGTACTGATGGGAAATATTTATATATACAGTGCGTTACCCCGGACTTGGGGCATCACTAAATTTGAATGCAGACGGGTTATTGTAGCAGCAGCAGCAGCAGGATTACTTGCGCAGCAATACAAAGTCACACTACGCTGAATTCTCAGAGATTTTTGTCTCGAATTTTCTTTCGGAAGGTCTTAACTACAATGCGAACTCACATGAGGGCTATTTGTCGGAAGTGACCGGTGCGCTACTACAGGCTGGAAATACGGCGCAGAGTATTATTATATTGGTATTGACCCGCTATTTCGGAAACTAAGACAATCAATAGCGACCTAAGATGATTTACTCGGCTTACAGCCGAAACCACAACGTTGTGCTCAGGTGACAAGAGATGAAGGACGAAAAGAGAAGAAAAAAGAAGGAAGCGCCCGTGCAGACGGTCCCTTCTGTGGCCCTCCACACGGGTGCAGGCAAGAGCCCCACATAAAAAGTTAGTTACCTCGATCGGCAGCCCACCTCGCGGGACAGAGAGGAAATATAGAGAACCTACCTAACTCTAAAAAACTAACCTTCTCAGCAGGAACTGAGGCCAGATGCTACATCCCCTGCGGGAAGGCACTCGGGGCCCTTGTGTGCGTGATGCCCAAACATATTGTGGCGGGGAAAGGGCCCGCCAGAATATGCCCTTGAGGGCTATGGCGCATAGTATCTCCAACCCTACACGGCATGGCTGTTTGTTCAGGCACGTATCACAGGGCAAAGAGACGAATAGAGAAAAGAAGACAGAAAAAAATAACATCCGTGCGGATGTTCCATTCCATGACCCTCACACGCGAGCAGGCAGTAGTCCTCTGGGAGGAGTCGCTTACCTACAAAAAGTTCGAAGGCCCACCTCACAAAACGGGATGTGAAATATAGAGGACCTGCCTAACTTTACAAAATAACCTTTTCAGCAGTGACTACTGCGGCCAGACGAAACATCCCCTGCAAAAAAGTCACTGAGGCACCTCTGGGGTTGTGAGGCCCAGGTTAAACTGACGGGATAAAGTCCGCCAGAATATCCTCCTGGGAGAGGTCAGAATATCCCCTTAGAGACAAAGGCGTCTCACACGGCTGGCGAATAATTATATTTAAATCCGCGCAAGGAAAATAAAAGAGACAATAATAAATAATCAAATAAATTATTTATTACGAACACGAAATGATATCGACCGATAGATATCAACGAAGTACTCGTTCATACATAAAAAACATAAACTGGTGAGCAGTAGCGTTTATTTCTATACCACTAGAGCATTCTTGAGCTACATCTATGCATCGCTATGAAGGTACAGGCGCTCGCTCTCTCTTACGTCACAACTGTACGAAGCGGCCATTGTATGCAATCAAATACAATAATCAAATGTTATCGCAAGGTAAAGTTTTTCTTTAGAGCATAAATTTTTTGTTTCAAAGCGGTAAATTTCACGGAATTAACAACTGCGAAGGGCCTCCAGCGAACAGAACAGTGAGTGAAAGTGGCGTTTCTAGTGGAGGGTATTTCCTCGATATTTCAAAGTTTTTTAGAAGGCTAGCTATAGAGTATGGAAGAGACGAAGCATTCATTACTTGGATGAAGAACTTAGAAAACACACTATGTAGTGATAGTTGTTAGAAATTTACAAGTGCTTCAGGGATGAACCTTTTACAATATATAGCGCTAAAACTGATTCTATACTTCAATACGGTCTCAAGAAAAAATAGATTAAAAATCATGTTTTCGCCACTAGATAGCATTTCAGTTACTTAACTCGCTTACACCGAAGCCCGCGTGCTCCGCACTTCTCAGAAGTCGAACAGCCTCCACGAATGAATCAAATTCGAGTAACAACTTACCTCTGTCAAAAGTTCTCAGGAGAAAATGGAGTCATTTTAACATGTTCCATGATCAGTTGAAAACTGTTTCACATTAACGGATATTTTAGAGTTAAACTTTTTACAATAATATTCATAACTCAATTCGTAAACGCCTGAATGGACCATATATTTTGTAAAAACAGCACAATCTTTGAAACTGGACCCTGAGATGCACGACATGTTCTGCGATTCATAAAAAGGAACATGAGGGGAACGGAAGAACAGCGTGCATGGAAATACAAAGTCCAGACAAAAGAGATAACACAGCTATGAGGATTATTACAGAAGGCCGTATGAAATTGGTAACAAGCCGAGTGAGTTCAGAAACTATATGGTCTGAAAGTCAACTCATGCGCTTTTATTAATAGAGACGGGACAAGTTTAATGCCAGACACAGAGGACTCGCCAGTTGACGTAACCAGCTGCTTCAATTGAACACAGTTGGTTGTGACTCGCAAGAAGCTGGTGGTGAGGATGAGGAAGTTAGCAGTGGAGACCAGAAATAACAGAATTTTGAGTAATATAGTAGCCACAGCGAAGTAATTACATCATCGAGTAACCTAGATATTAAGGGTTAAGAGATGTAGTTATGCGTACTATATGTAATCCAAAGAACGGCATTTTCGCGTCCTCACACCCAAATGTGTATGGTAGCGGCATTTGGTTACAGTAACGGGAGACTTCTCTGTGCTAGCTCTGCTCTATATAGTGTGCATGCAATAGATTAATTTACAATATCGCTGGGTGCCTTTATTAATTTTCTTGTTGCTATAAAGGATTTAGCATAGGCTGGTTCAAACACCGTTACGTAAGAGTTAGGAAACTTCAGTAAAACTTACTGTAAGTTACGCGAATAACGAATACATTGCAGGCACAACAGGGACCGAATTTCCAAGACATAACAGGGGCACAAGACGCAACAACGAGCTTAATTACAACAAAAATGGTCCGGCGGCTATAGAGAGGACAGATGTGAGGAATACGACTGATCCCCGAGGGAAAGTTACTTCGCTACTTTGTAAAATAAAGGAGCTGAATGTCAAGGAAGTGAAGAAATCACACGATTGATTTCGGTGAAGCCGACTTCATGGACTTACCTTATTTCAGTATTTCAGCCAACTGGCTCAATGAAACTCGGGCCAATTGATTGAACCCATCCACCATGTAGAGCGCCACTATCCACAAACTCTAAAGGAACATGTACAACAGACCCATCTTCTGTGTTTGACCAAGTAGCTACCTGAATATACGAAATCATCGATAGTCCAAATATGTCGCAATAAAACTAATCAAGTTAAGGAGACAAGCACCCATTAAAATTGGTGCCACCAATGACGACCAGACAGGTTATAGTTGTGCCCTAGCTATTACGTTTGTTCCATATTATCAGCCGTCAATAATGTAAAAACAAATGCCAGCTGTCAGTGCTCAGAGAAAACTTTGAGTATTTGTCCAATGAGGTACTGGTAATGAAGAGTATCAAGTGTCGCTCGGCACAAGGCGCTACAGCTTGTGAAGTAATTGCGGGCACCATTGAGTGTACAGCCAAACGGAGACAGGAAGACGGTGGTTTCAGTCGCCTTCAACACACACGCTCTTTTTAAAATGTTGCGTCAGTCACTCATTCATACATGCGCTCCATACGGCAAGGGCCACTGAAATGAATTGTTATCCAGTTGGTACGCAATTGTCAAGAAATTTCACTAACACTGATGCTGAAGACGATACCTTATTAGTATAATTCTGTGACACAAGAACCGATACAGGGCAGAAGCTCAGTCACTACATCGTAGCTGGGTAACCAAATGCCGAACAAAACTGAATGACAACAAATGCTCCTGCCCAATGAGACGGCCTATGCGGAAGAATGTTACCACACGGTCTTCCATAATCAAAAGAGATGAAGTTGTAGGTCTGCACTGCTAGTGAAGCCGTAACAGCAGTAGCGTCAAGCAGTCCATAATGTCTGCAGAATATTTTCCATCGCTAAACTACAGAATATAAAATAAATGAAGTCAATAACGTATAGCAACAAGTTTAAACAAAGGGAAGGGTCATGGTGACTAAGTACTCTCTAACCGAGGTACTATTAGGTTCTAATATATTTAAATATACCGTAAAACATACACATAAAAACAAACCTTTTGGTCTATATCTTACAAGCTAACATTTTGTTTGGTTATAAGCGGTCTAACTACCCAGACACAAAAGGGGTTTAGAGAAATTACTGCTGCACTACACAATGGTATTATTGTACTGAAAAGTTTAAGTCTCCGTTTTCAGTAGAAAGGCGATCTAACAGAGAAAGAAATAAGGGACATATAGTATGTCGACAGTAATGAAAAACATATGCGCGTACGGTAGGTGCTTCCGCACAGGATCAACGCGCATGGAAGCAGTAAGTCGGTTAAGGCAGAATTGAACACAAACAAAATAAGTAGGAGAACAGAAATGGATGGCAGCAAGTTGGGCACCGAGGAAAGGCGTCCCAAAGGCCTAGCTAAAACTGAAATAAGCTCGGTATCCCAAGGGAGGCACGATTCCCAATAATCCTGTACATAGGTAAGTCATGTGACTCACAGGTGCATGCGAGCAGAGTGCCAGCTGTGGCTATTTAATGCTGAATTTTTGTATTGCTTAAACTTGGGCTCTGAAGCTCAATATTTCTTATCTTAAAGTAGGTATTTGCTAAAAAAAAAAGTTGCCTGCACTTACATACCAATATTATATTACTATAATTATATTTCCAGTTTAACCACCGTACACCCGCAACTCAGAAGGTTCAACAGTGAATTTTTGTTATATTGCCGTATCTATTTGATTATGATGGACAATTAAAGTCCAGAATGTATGTAGTAGTAGTAGTTTTACTAGCGCTTCAGGGGCACACTGCCTATATCTAAAGTAGAGAAATTGATTTATTAGGATATTAAGAATTTTTCATATTCTATACATGCAAGTCAGATTATACCTATAGTACTTAATAAACAAAACTTATATTTTTGTCGGTTACCACAACAATACTTCTTGGAGACATGTTCTTTTGTACATAAAAAACCTGGATGTTTGCCGTTATACGATATTTAGTATGACTTTACTATGAGGCACGGCTTTCACAAACGAGCAGCACTAGCTGCAACTGGGCTCGAGAGAGAGTGCAACAGCCAGGGACATGGACATCTCTGTTTTTGTATTAATTCATCCTATAATATACTTGCGAGGGAAAAACTGTGATGCTATTTTACAGGCACTCATTACACAGACTTGCTGCTTAATGCAGCTCTGAATAGTTAGGCAGAGAAACTTAAGGTTTTCGCATCGTTCACTGAAGTTCTTTCCCACTCTCCTGTCACGTCGTTAGGGACAACTGAAGAATCGCTTCACGAGCAGACAGTTACAACTTACAGCGGCTGATCAAGAGCAGCAATACATGAGACAACGGAACGGGTTAGCGCACGCGAATGCCCAGCTGTCGTACACTGCGGGGAATAAGCTAGAGACGTCACCAGGCCTTGGTCTGGTCGTTACATGTAAGTTGGTACATAGCTATGTTCCATTGCTTCTTTTTGTCCCAACAGCATCTTCAAATGTCCAACAGTGTTTGTGACTGTAGAGAAAGATATATCAAAGGATCTACGAAATTCGTCAGCCTTCCGAAGGATAAAATTTTGCAAAAGCGTTGGGGTAAGGCTTGAAAAGACTAAGGAATTCAAATGCCCGCGTAGGCCGGATGCACCTCTTGGAGTCGAGTTCATCGCCTTCAAAATCCAATTATTATTACCTTCAAAATCCAAGAAATCGCGTGAATTTTGTCCAACGTAATATGACATTCTGGAGCTGAAACAATGTGTGTGAATTCCTTAATGTTTTCGATTCATTCTCGTCCTCTACCTATAACTTGCTGTCTTCTATAACTAGAAACGCTACAATATAGGTTAAAAAAAAAACTTTTAATTAAACGCCGAGATAGAGAAACTCTTAAAAAGATTTGCATAGGAAACATTAAAACATCAGAGCACAAAAAAAAATCAGCCACTGCGACATCGCCGCCGTCCAGCGGTCCTGCTACGAAGTGTCCGACCTGTGGTAATGAACTCGCAAAAAATAAAATAATAATAAAATAAATAGCTTAACCAGTTTCCCACTTGTAAATTATCTGCGGCGACGACGTCGTTGCAATTGGTGGAAGATAAATCCCTAATTTTGTTTTTAGCTAATGATGCTTTACTCTTTTAAGGTTAAGATCGTAAGACAAGTTCTGCTAATGACATCACACATTGGTTCAACCACAGTGAAGAAATACCGAACTTTTCTATCAGAATCTCCTTCTTCAGGCAAGCGGTTTGTGTTTCAGGGCGTTTGTCACTTTGTCAAACTCCATCCCCTCAGAAGCATAGGATGGGCCATAAGGCTACGTTAATTAGGTTGGCCCACCCCAGAGGTGCCTCAGCCATTAGCTAGGCCTCCGCGGTAGTTGTCTTTCGGGCCCCCTTTGCTTCCTTCCAGTCTCAGACTCATATTGCAGATGCTAAATACTGTTCTTCCTCTTCTTTCCAGATTTGCTGTCCCCACGAGCGTGGGTTCTGCCTTGGAACGCACCGTCGTGCATGAGTTCAAAGTTTCTGTCAACATAATCTATGCTCCAGTAGTTTCTCCCTTCACCAGATCACTGTTGTAGTGGAAACGGAGGCATAAGCTATGCAGACGATTAGTAGTAGTATAAACTTTACCAGTGCATCAGGAACACAACGTCTATACCGCGCCGAAGTATTCATGTGGTTTTATACAGGCTCGTGCGCCACTATGTCTCGTTTTAAAATATCAATAATTTTTGTCTCGGCTTTTGTGCCGGGAGGTCTCAGAGTGGACAGCGCGCTACTGGCAGGAAAAAGGCGCAAGTTGTGCACTTCCAGCCCCCGGGCACGGCTCAACTACGCCGCGTAGGGGAAGGAAACGAAAAACAAGAAGGTAGGAGTCTAGCGGAAATAGGTCGGCCCCCTTCCGAACAGAAGGGGAAGTATTGAGAGCCTACCTATCTTTACAAAACTAAAATCGTCAGCAGGAACTGCGGCAAGCTGCAACATCTCCTGTGGAGGAGACACTAGGGACCCTTGGGGCATTCAGCTGATTAACAAGAGTAATATGTATAATTATTTATTATTATATTGGTATTGCCCCGCTATTTCCGAAACTAAGACGATCAATAGCGATCTAAGATGATTTACTCGGCTTACAGTGGGAACCACAACGTTGTGCTCAGGTGGCAAGAGATGAAGGACGAAAAGAGAAGAAGACAGAAGAAAGAAGCGCCCGTGCGGACGGTCCCCTCCGTGGCCCTCCGCACGGGAGAAGGTAAGAGCCCCACAGAAAAAGTCGGTCACCTCGTTCGGCGGCCCACCTTGAGGGACAGAAAAGGAAATTAGAGAGCCTACCTAACTCCACGAAACTAACCTCGTCAGCAGGAACTGCGTCAAGCTGCAACACCTCCTGCAGAGGAGGCACTAGGGACCCTTGGGGGTATTCAACTGATTAATAACAGTAATATTATTAATAACAACACTGAAGTCTCTGGAGTGTCACACAGCTCTCATATCTGAGGCGCTCAATTGGTTGCTAAGACTTCGCCCACTTTCTACTCGTGTATCTGTACACGGATCAATTTAAAGAATTGTAATATTTTTTAATCACTGGTATGGTAACACATCAAGTTCATCACACAAATGAATGCGCCAGTGACACAAGAGCGTGGGATCCCTAGAAGTTGTTTTGAAACAAATCATATTTCCGACAATCGAAGCTTAGTGTGTAATTTTTCGTTTTTTTCCTAACTGATAAATTATCATTCGCCATTTCTTTACTGAACATCGCCTTCTTAAACTACCTGAGGTATTCATAATTCCCATCTGAAGCATGGTAGAACACTGCCTCTCCCCGACTTAACTCCATTTATATGGCGATGCTATGTCACCGCCCCATCGTACGTCCGCCGCATTCGGCAGTGCGCTAACCTGTTCCGTAGTATCTTCCTTGCATGCATACCGTGAGGCGGTTGCAAGGAGCAGCGACCCAACTGAGAGACTGCCAACAGTTCAGCAGTAATAGTGGTAGTGCTTACCAATAAAGTTTCTCGCACTTTACCAGTCAGGCCAACAACGAGCACAAAGTTTAACGAATCAGTTCATCAAATACTAATTATATCGACTAATCATAAAATTTAAGGTTTCTGGTACACTTCCCAGCGCAGAATTTAAGTCTCTCTTTCTCACTCTAATGGCGATTAGAAAGAGGTAGGACGAAGCGACATACAGTGCGTCAACATAAACGTAGAGCCCATGTACGAGCGTGTTGCCACACAGGATCAACGCTCAATGCAACAGCAGGACAGGAAAGAAGAGGATGAACAGAATGAAGATCGATAGCAAATTCAGGTAAAAGGAAGGCTACACCTCGGACGGGATCCCTCTCCCATCGGGCATGGCTCGCCATAATGCAGCATAGGACACATGAAAAACATTGAGTAGCACCGATCATGCAAACCAGCGGAAGTAAACTAAAATGGTCACTTCTATGATAGATAGCACGTCTCGTTTGCAAACTGTAATGTAATCGATCTATACCATTTTTGGTCTGGGTAGCGAACTAACCTCTAGGCAGAAGTCATCTAGCCGGGAACTAGTTGCTAGTCTGCCACTAACGTCAGCTACACATAACTTGAGGCGTCTACGTGAGGGAGCAATAATAGGTGGTCGACTAGTGAAGCGAACCTAAGGGTCAACTACAGGTAACTACACATTAATGGTCTTCCTCCTTACATACTTAATTCCAGTTTGGTCTATTTTCTCTTAAAGAACTTAACAGTTGTTGCCTAGGTAAAAAAAGACAAAGTTTTGTTACCAGGGCAGTGCGTGCCAGCATTTGCAGCGCAGAGTTAATGCACTGAAATGGAGCACGACTGCGTCCTGGACTTCAGTCGATGATCACGGCGCCATTGGAATATTTTCTAACACTATGTCTGTTAATTACTCAGAAAATCTCAAACAATTAGTAATTCTCATGTAGTACGAAACGAATAACAATCAACACTCGAAGAACACAGTAGTAGATATTAGCTATAATAATTCAAGCATTTGCTTCAATGGTCCCGTGAGGTACCTCAACATCAACACCAGTAATAAAAATCTTTTCCTTCCACACCGCCTCTCCCCACCACAGTTGCAGTCTAGAGGCATCTCACTCGAGCCCATGCCGGCCAGGCTCTACAGAACAAACGGGTGCTCTGGCCGCGGTAGGCTCCACAATCTGCATCGCAAAGGTTTGAATTTGAGTTCACAGAATAATGAAAAGTTTGGGTACGAGTTCAGAAAAATAAACAGACTTTGCAAATATACATAGATAAGAGCAGGACTTGTTCTAGAGCTACGCGACGGTATGAACAGTCTAACGAAGACGAGGGAAGAGCGCTCAGAACTACCTTACCTCTGCTAAAGAAACAGCGTTTTTAGCGCGAGCAGTACGAACATTAACAACAAAAGATAAAATCACTACACTCATAATAACACTAACGTAATAAGCGGAGATATGATGCAAAAGAAACAAGCAATACTTCGTCACAACCGTAATTTTCTGGACTGAGCTGAAGAGACGAGTATACGGGCCTAGGGAACACTTCAGGGCGTGTAGGTGCAAGTCTAGTAGAGATATTCTCAGAGTAGATATGATTTTCTAGTATATGACATCTGACTCTGAGGCCTACAAACCAGCCCAACACTACCTAATGAATCAATGACACACTACCGTACACACAGCTACACACTAATTACGCTGCAACCAATCGTACGAAAGTCCTCACCTGTTATCAGTACCAATCGCTCTGCATGAGAACAAAGGTACTACAAAGAAAAAATTTCGACACACACATGGGTGTATCATGCGTAGCAGACATGTAGTCGCAATACACACTGCAGGCAGATGCTTTCTCTACGAAGTGAGGCTGCCATAGCCGGCGTGTGGTTTTAATTCAACGGGCTATGCTACCTCGCTGCAAATTTCTTTTTCCCTTACCTCGCCGCAAATATCTAATTTTCCCTTAGGAATACAAGGGGATACAGGACCTCCCGCAGCAAAGTAACGCAAACAGGGCCACACCAAGATGATAATTACCCTGTTGATCTGCGGATTGCTTTCTTGGTATGTTTTGTAGTACATCAAAAAAATCTCGTTTGTTTTATTTGAAGATTACACACGTATTTAAATTTACTAATATACTATAAATTGTAAAGTAAATGTAGTTTAATACAAGCAACTGCAAAAGGTTTATAGTGTTGTTACGCGTAGGAAGTGCGTTAAAGTTTCATACTACCATGCAGATCGCTACTGTAAATTAAAGTTCAATCTTTTCACTGACAGAAATTTTGAAACTTTTTTATGCATCCTTGGGCTGCCCGTAAATCGATAGACAAGTGCATTATGAATGTCAGTTGTGTCACGCGACTCTTAATTGCATCATCATGACACAGTTTAACTAACTCAACAATAATAATTTACTAGTAGGAACCTGCGGCAATTCCACAGGGCAATGTTTGTTCTTCAGTGATGTCTCATACCCGTATCATCCTAGTTTCCCACTACCCAATAGTGACGGAACCTATGGATATTCTACAGAACAAAACAATTGTTCCCTTATTATGATGCCCTCGGACCAGTGCCATGCATACGAAGATTGAAAAATGTTCCTTCCAAGTCAGGCAGTGAATTTTTTACCCAAGATCTTCGAGCAGGAGCAACTTAATTTGGAACTTGACTCCTCCTACTGAACCCTTCCCAGCTCGTATTAAGGATACCTGAAGGATACCCTAATTTTCTCAACATCTAATACTGATGAAAGCGTCACGGTCGTACTAACGGACGGACAAGCAGACATATAATATAGATTATCAAGTATAGAGGATACACCTAACGAGAATTTTTTCCTTCAGTAATTTAAAATTCTGAAGATCCGATAGTGGGAAGACCAGAACTAGTCGGCGCTGCGGAGGCATGAATCCATCCCTCTCGTTGGCTGAGTTCGATTCCCGGCCCCTCACAGCGGTGGATTCTTCTGTTCTTCACTACTAGACCTTCAAAATTTGGCAATTAAGGCTATAAGAAAACTTCATTAGGGGTAGTTACTGCATGCGGCATAATATATGATAGCTAATTGCCAAATAGCACGAATGTCACGATGACATTCCTAGCAGATTATGGCACTTTAGTGTCTAGGTTTAAGGACCACCCGATGACGTGTATAAATGCATCAAGACTCATAATTTGCTTCAGTCTAAATGTAGCATTACACTTCAGCTCATGGTAGCATTGACAGCATTCCAGTCATAATGAGATTATCGGCACATTTTAAGGCTGCGGCTCACAACGGATATACAGCTCTTGAGCACCCCGTAAAACTTGGACTCAATAGACTGTTACTTTGAATAAACTTAAAATCATAGAACCAGTCCTTCAGGGGACATAAATCCTCGATCAGACTAAATACATGAGAGTGCGCCGCATAAAAGATTAGTTATTAGTATTATGACTAGCTGAGGGGAACCCAAGTAACCGCTGAGTACACAGGCATGTTGTAATAACTACCCCAGAGGTATCTCCATTTATATATACAGTATATCATTTCGGGTCACGGCAAAGGTTTTTTTTTTGGATGACAGCGATTCACTGCAACAGGGTTATGATAGGAAGGCGCCTCTGGTAGCTCACCAGACGAGCAGTGACTTCAGAAGCTGATAGAATGGGTCTTCAGCGCATCTGGAACCATGGTCACTAGTCAAGCCCTTAGCTATTGGAAAGCGAGTGGTGGCGCATCTCCGCCCCATCAATTATTATTATTATTAGTCGCCTAGGTTTCCACCTAACAAACATGAAGCTTTCATGAGTTCAAGCACAAAATTGGGTTCATCAAATAATGCAAATTTACCGATTACTTCAGTGATTGCTCAATTTCGACACTGCGCGCGTCTGCCGGAACCGATCTGTAAGCGAGACCGCAGTGAGCAGCCACAGCACCGAGGAAACAACTGGCTAATTACCTGCGCCAAGGTGGTTATGTTTTCGCCGGCTTTGTCTGTCACCAAGATAACTCGAAAAGTTATGGTCCGATTTTTACGAAATTTACAAGGATTGTTAGATATGTTGAAAGGAAAAGATGATTAACTTTTGGTGAGGAACCGTCCATCCGTTTGTTTGTCTGCCTCATTTTTCTCAATGCTATAACTCAAAAAGTTATGGACGGATGTTTATGAAACTTACATGAATTGTTACCTATATCATGAAGAGTAAATGACCAAATTTTTGTAATGATCCGTTTGTTCGTTCGCTTGTTTGTCACCGTTTTTTGATTTTATGTTTGTTAGCACAATAACTCAAAAAATAATGAATGGATATTTATGAAATTTATAGGAGTTGTTAGTGATGTTAAAAGATATAAATGATTAAATTTTGGTGCAGATCCGTAGGTTCGTTTGTATGTTTGACTCATGTATGTCGTAATGTTCATTAGCAGCATAACTCAATAAGTTATGAACGGATATCCAAGAAAATTACTTAAGCTGTTAACACTGTTGCAGGGCATAAATGATTTGATTTTGGTGTTGATACAAGGAAAATCATGGTCTCAGAATCAATTTCATTTTTTCGTAACGGTGGCCTTGCTTGGCGGAGGTATGCACTCTCACAGTGCTCTAGTTCTCCACTGCTGCGAGAGGGTCGGCAGTCACAGGCAACAGCAGCAAGCGTTTAGGGCGGGGTGAAATTACAGCGAGCTTGTGGAGCCGCGTATTTTTCATGTAAGTCATTAATAACAAAGCCGGCCGTGCTGTCACAATAGACTCCTAGCACGGCAGTTAACGAACACTTTGCAAGCAGCAGGAGAGGGAGCAAAATGTTCTAGCGCTGTGAGCAACTGCGCGCCTCGCAATTTACATGTTGTGCTACCTACAAATTGCTGTTGCACTTGCCTTGGTTCGAGTGCAAGAAGGGGAAATATTTTACACGTTTAATTATCTCATTTCAAGGCAGTGACGAGTTGGGTACGAATTTGCTGGTAACATGCCACCTCACACAACAGGCATACCTCAAAGCCGCCTCAAGTAGTAGAAACCTTTACTAGCCGCCTCAAGATGCGACGGTATTATCTGGCTGTGTTCCGCAAATGTCGGGGGTAGGTTGTAGCCCTACTGAAGTAGCTTAGGTATTTGGTCTCAAATGAACATCAGATGATTCTAAAATTGACGAAGAATTACTGTTGCTGCAAGCAACGGTGACAAGAGACACAGTGAAATGGTATTTATATGAAACTGTGTACGTATATACTGGTGAAAATTCCATTCCGAGCAGCATTCATTCTCGCAGAGCACCGCACGGACATCAGCTCTGCTTGCAGTACACAGAACTAGGCTACTACAAGCATGTGCAACGCACCACAACATAACTTTAGCACTGTACCGACTAATGAATACCCATTATCATACTATGGTTATAGAAGTTCTACATACAGATGTCAATACGTATGCTGCAAGAAATACATTGGCTATATGTAGTATGTTTTTCCACAACCTAAACACTTGCTAAGATTGAACGTAAGCAAGCAGCAGATCTGCTCCTGACAGCAGGGACACACAAGAGTTGAGGCGCAATCAATGTGGGTTCACTACACCAAGCTAGCTAAGACAATCTCGTTAGAAGTGTTTGGCACTTCAGTCATGAGCCACGGTTACGCTGCATTGGATCGAATTCCTGGCGTAAATCTTAAAGCGATACACTTAGCCATGGTCGCTGCTAACTCAATCTGCAGTAGTTATTGTTAAATTTGAGGCCTTCTGACTGAAGTTTGGGCTGGTTAAAGCCAAAGAGATTAGCGTACAACGATGATAATGTCCCAATCGACATAATCAATAGCGAGTCCTTAAGTTTAAAGTTGAAGTCAGTGGAAATGATAGCACCTTAATTTGAATATAACTGGCCTCGGACTATAAGCGAGAGTAAGCTCTTGAAGTGCTGCTGCAGCGTGACTCTCCAACTGCGTGCGGGCGGCTACCTTGGTCGCCTCACCACTTCCGCCACCCGCCGGCAGCAGAGAATAAACAGCAGTCGCGTACCATGGCCGGCCGACCGCAGCACAACTTGCTTCAGCCAATAAAAAACGCAGTCAACATGGAAAGCGGCGGCCAAGCAGCAAGGCTCAAAGGGGAAGAGTACACAGCCCTAGGGCGCGCTAACATTTGTTAGAACATCCCCTGCAGCATCGAGTCATTAGACAAAGGCGCACAAGCACTTGAAGCATACAAACAGCTCCTGCTCTGAGAACAGGCAGAGGTAGACTGTGGCACGCGCAGCAGCAGGATTTCGAAAGCTGAACTCACATCAAATGATACCCTAGTGGTGGCACAATACGATTGTCGACTCCGATTGCCAACTCATTGGCACACGAGTGTTAACTAAAGATTTGCTATGGCAAAAGTGAGTGAGTCGTTAATCAAAGAAGCCCGCGGTACCCATTGCTGACCCGCATCGCTACACCTGTCCACCAAAGCTGTGCTGCGAGATGCCGCACGTCGCGGCACAAACGAGATAGCAGCTGGATCGAAATAACACCAGCGGCAACACCTACCAGCAGTGAAGGTCTGATCAACACAACCGACGGAGTGAATGACAGCACACAACTGAAGAAGACGACGACGACGACTCACTTTGGATTTCTAATGGACCTGTAAATGGCAAAAAAAACTTGATACACTAGCCCGACTCGACTGAAGGACCTCCAGTGGAACAACTGCAACATGCTCCACGACAGACGAAGCCTGCCTGTTCGCAAACGCCACCCCATTGCTCACGATTTCTCCCCTTTCACCCCCGCTCAAGTCCGAGAGGCCATAGTCGCCTCAGGGTCCTCCTCAGCTGTGGGCCCAGACCAACTGTCCA
>LQNS02000211.1:31521163-31533902 GCA_001587735.2 Parhyale hawaiensis
TCTATGGGACAGCCCTCTATCTGTGCATGACTTCTTGTCTTCCCTACCTTCATTCTCATACCTTCCGCCACACGCCCGACCCCCTCCGGAGCCGCCCCCTACGTAACTACAACAACAACAGACGAAGCAAAGTAGCTATACAGAACCAGTGTTCTAACTGTGCTAAGCCATCGACAATTGGCTGATATGTATCGAGTACAAGACCATAGGATGAAACTGCAGTCTAACTCAACTTGACTTTCACAGTATGGCGCTAATTGTGACCTTAAACAAAGTGACAAATCTTGAGCAAAAAAATGACACGTGTCACGTGTGTCGAAATTTCTTCTTAATAGGCTAAGCTATTTTTTTTCAAAAGGGCCCTCGTTCGTTACCTTGATATCTAAGGTTCAAATCTACACAATTGTTAGTTGCACTATTCCTTATATGATGCCTCTCACAAACAGCAGTAGGGATACGCGTCATTAGGCCCTAACTACTAAACGTGCAATGCAGACACAGGTATTCATGATCACAGAGTTATTACAACACAAACCAACCGATGATGCCATCCCCTAACATTAGTCATTACTTCAAGAAGCGTGCCTTTTGCCGGTCGCCTTCTTCGACTTTTGACGTCGCTTTACTTGGAGAAGCAAACAAATAAATTTGCACGATTATATTGTGCAATGTTACACTACATGGGGGAAGGATGCAGCGAGCCATCACAGTTAATACGTAAGGCTCGTCAGGATTTGGAGCTATGCGACCAAACTTGACAGCCTAACGCCTAATTTGATGCGAGAAGCATGAGTGACATCTGACTGGCATCGTGAGCGCGACACTCGCACGACGTTCTAATGGGGAATGCTACTAACTGTACATACGACGCCCACAGCTCTCCACAGAGGTTTCTATTAAACTCAAAAGAACCAACATTGTACAAACAAAAAACAGCGTAATTGGTAAGAAAGAAATTGGAGGAAATTGCTGAAACAGCAACAAGATGTATCCAAGGAGTCAGATTCTGACACGTTTGAAGAGGGGACTTGAAATTCCCTTCGACAAAAATACTGGCAATTTTCGTAAGCAAAATATATACACTCAAATACAGAAGACTAGAACAGTATCAGAGCTCACGAAACATTTGGTAACTACTAGCGGGATAACGGATAACAAGAATATTGAGAATGAAAAGCGGAAGCTACATGTAGTGAGCAACAAGTAAATCAGGAAGTTTGCTTATTGTTCTCAAGAAGTGAAATGTCAGCTGTATCGGAGACACTACAGCTCCAAGCAATACAATTCCCCACGGTAGTCGAACTTCACACCGAAATCATTTGAATGCTTGCGTGTAGCCCACAATGCCATGGAACGCCAACTTATGAGTGTACTCTTGTTTTTATTAACAGACTCAACTTATGACTGTATGAGGATGTAGTGCACGTCTGATACATGCTCAAAACTACTGACTGCCTCAATGTACGGGCCAGAAAATGTGCTCTCTGCCCCCGAATCAGTCTAGAATAATCCGAATCTCTATACCATTGGTGAGCTGCAATGATGCAGGCGATAAACCATTCAACATTACCGCCGATGGCAACGCATGCTGTTACCAGACGGAAATTAAACAATGGACAGCAATGGAGTCTAGCATGTACTGAATGACACTATAATGTCACACTTTTAGTTTAACTTTCGTGATAAACTAACGCTTTTTGCACCAAGTGATGTGATATTATACATTCCTAGTTATATGGTAGGTATATCTGGATCGTCACCAAGACGGACCGCAAAAGCATGGTCATTGCTCCTGTTCCCTTCTCGTTGAGAACTACTTTCCTTATACCCGATAGTGAGTGATACGTGGACTGAGGTCGGCATGTCCGACTAGCCATAGGTCGCCTAATCAACACAGGAGCTGGAAACACTACAAGTCAAAAACTAAGGGACTAAGGGACCTATTCAAGAGGAAACAACGGTAAGGCTGGCACAATGATAACACTGGCACTACCTAGCAAGGAAGGTGGTGAGACCTGAGCTCCTGCTTGTGTTGTGATGATGCAATGTTGATTATAATGTTGCCACAAATTAAATATTTGCATAGGTGTAGGTTTAGACAGCCAGGGCCGCCCAAAAGTGTGAGAAGCTGGCTCCCGTGGGAGAAGTAAAGGAGTTATCAGAAGCAGGTGAGCTAAACACACACAAGCACACAAACGTACATTCGTAATCACGTCACCAGGGGGTGCACACGTACAACTCGTTACATGACTCTGAGAGTCACAGCATATTACATATACAAAAATGTATGCCCTAAACAACAAAGCTCGTGGTAATAATTGACATTCAGTGGAACCCCGAACTCCATACATCATGCATAGTTGTGGAAATTTGGACGAAGTCCAATTAATCCGAAGCAATTTTTTTCGTATGATAACTCCGCTTCGCTGTTTCTAATGGAAAAAGTCCGAAATTTAGTTACAATTTTGCCTTGAATTTTCTGCATGAATGCCACGTTTTAAGTAAGAAGTTAGGGGTTCCACTGCACGAAAGTACATATATACCTATTACGCTCTCAAGGCCATGAAGTAAGTTATCATGAATTACAATTATTGCTACGAATAGATCTGTGAGAGGATAGTACAGCCTCCTGGTGGCAGTGCACACTATGCATCCTGCTGCGCCGGATCACCGGTCTCTTGCGCACACACGACTTGTGACCGACACGTATTCTGTTGCGACGTGGCACCTTATGACAGCTCAACACCTGAAGTGCGCGCTTCATGCCCAAAAACGGACATCGAAATAAGATTTAAAATAAATACGCCTCGCCCTAATAGAAGACATGGCAATAGAGATTTAAATAAATAATAAAATACACTAAGTATCAAGATAAATATTGCAATCTAAATGTTGAGCCGAAACGGAAAGCAAAACAATGCAAAGTTAAATAAATACATTGCGACCTCAGAATAGGACAACTAATGCTAAATTCAAACATGGAGTGAGTAGGACACAAAAACACAGGAGGAAGAGTCACGTAATATGAAATATTAACACCGAGTCTGAAGCACATACCACTATGACTGACCTATCCTGACCTCAACTACTACGCTACTAACATAAAGTAATAACACTACCTCACATTCGAGAATCTGATCAATTTTGTGACACATTGAGCCCAATAATACTATGGAGAGATTCGCGCACGCACCCGATGCAGAAAGGATCGTTGGAATCAAGAAATGAAGGAAATGTGAATGCAATTCGGAGCAAAGATTGGATGCGACAGTATACGAATCCAATGGATAGGACATAATATCGATATGATAGTGTAAGAATCTAACACAAGGGATATAATTTTGATATGAAGGTGTATGGATCCAATGCAGGGGTCATAGTGTTGATATGAAGGTGTATTAATACAACGCAGCGGACATAGCTACTTTTGATATGAAGGTGAATCAATTCAATGCAGGGCACATGCTTACACTGCTTTGATATGAAGGCGTATAGAGCCAAAGCAGGGGGCATAGTTTGGATACGAAAGTGTACAAATCCAACGCAGAAGACACAGTTTTTATAGTTATGGTAGCTAACAGATAAGTTTGCTAGCGTTTCATATTACCGCATTGTAGGAAAGGGAACGAATCCACAGCAAACAACATTGTTTGAGTAGGAATGTAGCCAGTAACGCGCCGGCTACTTTGCAAGCCCACAGAGCACAAACATACAAACGTGTCGACACCAACGCGGAACTCGACGACAAGAAAGAATGAATCAACTGCCGCGTTTACAGGGTAACACTCGAAGCTTCCTACTGTAGCAGGAAGAGAAAAGATAGTTCTAGCATATTAGTAAAGGAATCGTAACAAAGTAACGCAACAATAAGGAAAGAAAATAGTAATAAACAGAGTAATTGGAAAAGAGATATATAATAACTTCGGTGTAGCAGGGTATAAAATAAACAGCTGTACGAATGGATGTGAACGAGGTATGAGGCGCACTATTGGTACAACACTTAACTCTTCCATGGTTTCTCTGAGCCCTGCTGTAGTTCCCTAATAGTTACAGAGTTATCATGTACTTGTCCTGCTCTGAGCCCCTGGCACGGCGCATCCACTTCTGTTGGCAACCAGCCATCTCTGCTGAAATGTCCCTTCCCACAGCTCGTGGTGCGCTGCAGCCATGGCACGGAGCAACCACTTCTGCTAGAAAAGAGCTTCCTGTTTTGTGGTTTTCATTTCCCGTACTTCCTCCAAAGAAAACGGCATTGGTATGGACTACAGCAACAAAGTCACCAAGAGTGAGAAAATAAAAACAAGAACAGCAAGGTGTTAAATAGTTATGGAGAAGAGCGCGTACAAAATAAACAGAAAATAGGTGAACGAGATATTATTATAGAGAAAAAGCTTACACAAAGGGGCCTCCACTCCAACCAATTACCCACAACGGGTCGCTAAGTCATTATCTGGCCACGCACAGGTACTTCCTAATGCAAGTATTGTTAAGAGAAGGCTTATTTCCCACCTATTTACTCTCCTACCTACTAGCTCTATAGCTCTAGAATACAAAAAGGGTTACAAGCGAACAAAGAGTATTTTACATGAAGCACAGTAAATGCCATCACAGACACGCGCTGAGCGTCTGCCTCCTGCTCCCCCTCCCTCACAGCAGCACTAATGGCACGAGGAGAGCAGCGCGACGCCAGCTTGCACACACAAATTTCCACATGACATTTGGCATCGGTTTGGACTAGCAAATATTAGGAGACCCGTCATAGGACGCCTGTACACAAAACTTATCGTAACTGAGCACACATCTGTGCGCTGGTGCACTCTATGGCACAGCAATTTAGTTTTCCTCAACAACAGTCATTATTGCTAGAATTTCAGTATTAAATTCATGCCTCTACGGACTTCATTCAGTACTTGTCACTCTTTGCTAAGTCAGTCAGCATATTGTCAGTCACTTAATACAAATGCTGCACACAAAGGTTCCATCATTTACATTGCCAACATGGATCACACACAAATGGATTACTTCCAAAACGCATATGAGCAATTGCTAAGTAAGCTTCACTACCGACCGCCGTCACCGGGGGGCGAGCAGCGCGCCGGCCGTGAGATGATATGTGTAGCGTCTTTTTTTGTACATCAGAGAATCTCATCCATCGGTATACAGTCGACACCTTCAGCAGACACACCGTCCTTGGACTGGCATGCTCGGATATCCTCCCTGGACGACATTAGCAGCTCATCTGACTTGGTGAAACCGCTGCCGGCTGGCTGGGCGATGGCTGAGTTGGAGGAGGTAGAGGGGCCGCCACTCGCATGCCAGGTGCGCCGGACAGCAGGAGATAAGTGGGCAAATCTGGAAAAGGTGCGCTTAGGCCGCGCAGGATCCAGAGACCCCACTGATAAAGACCTCAGCCGTCCACTACTCACGGACGACACGTCGCCATTAATATTGATATATTGACTAGGCTGGGAAGCGTCTGCAGCGCTGAGACCACCCAAACACTGACGGGATGTGTAGCCAGGATTGTCTCGACCTGCTAAAGCACCACTATTATTATTGTTACTATTAATGCGATAGTTTCCAGATGATGATCCAACGACGGCCATAAACATTTGTGAAGACCGCCGCACCAAACCTCATATGTCCTTCACTTGTCGTATTGCAACATTACCGCCGTTCATCTGCATCTCTGGCGTCCTGTAGACATCGTCATCAGGCTCCTCCTCTAAGTGCGTGATGTCGCAGCAAGATTTCATGGTCCACTTGTTCATTTTACCCTGGCGATAATAAGATATAATCCAAGTTTTCTCATCCTCGTCCTTCTCAAACTTGGGGCCGTTGATATCCACCCAGGGGTGCCCAAAGCAGGCGTAGTAGACGCCGTGCAGGACGAGCCCAATGAAATAACTCAGCACGCACAGCGCTCCTGACACCGCCATGAAGGTCTTGTCGTACTTTTTCTTATCGAGCCCTGCCATGCCCAGCGACAGCAAGATGAAGTTCTCCAAAAATGCCAATAAGAGAAACAGCACCTGGAATACAAGCTATTGTCAAGTATGCACTTCATACGACCAAGGTATTCTTACATAGGTACCTATGCAAAGCTGTACAAGTACCAACACTGGATGGCAAGTTACTCAGCCACCTTCTCGTAATACTGCGTGTAAATGAAGGGGTAACACCTTCAAGTGTGTACAACGGAATATTCCCTGTTCTATTAGCAGCCGCGGGTGCTCCCGCTAGAGCTATGTAAGTTTCAGGTTCAAGTTCCGGCGCCAACAGTTGGAGCTTGAAACACATTTCACCAGCCATGTGCTCACACTCGTAGAAGTGAGACTGCTGCAATGAAAGGCGACACACGCAATACTTAGCAAACGCCAACGCTACTCTTCAGGGCAGGAAATTTACACAATGGCAAGGCGAGTGCTAGCACGCTGGACATGAATGTGTCTGGCGAAGATTGCAAAGTTCGAGACGAGCCTAAGCAGTGTCCCACTGGGGAACAGAACATACAGGATTCGGAAGGAGCCAGACAAGTTGCCTTGTAAAATGGAAGTGAGGTATAGGGTAGAGTTCATTGTAGAGGGTATGGAACACGTGAGGTGGTTTGTATCTACAAGCTGCCTTGCCAAATCGGCTTTGCAGTAATGGACGCAGCAGTAGTATTCTCCTACATTTACCACCGCACCCACAAAAAAGTGTGATCCAAGCAGTCAGGTTCGGCACGACCGTCGCGGGACGAACACCGCCGACGACCAAGTGTTCACTGACATATTATTTGTCTCGAGTCGGCCACGCGCGCTACTATGGGCAGGAAAACAAGGCACGAAGGATCTCAATGAGACGAGAAATGAAAAAGAGGAGAAGACAGACGATAGATCCTCGTGTGGACGGCTCCTTTCGTGGCCCTCTGCGCGGTAGCAGGTAGGACCACGGCGAAGAGGTCGGCCACCTCAATCCACTACCCACCATACAGAGCAAAAGAAGAAGTAGTTTAGAAAACCTACCTAAACGAGTAGTTAAGAGAATTGCAAGAGCTGCGGCCAGAAGCATTGGTCACAAGAGTCTCAGCCACGACAACTTGCTATGAGGACATATACTGCAAAACTGCGAGGACTGTCTGGTACCCTACAGACAGGGTCCTCCACCAACTGGCTTAGTAGGTACCTACATCGCTCTCAGCGAAATTATTACTCCTCAAATGGGAGGTTTATATGTTTATTATTTCTACATAACACGCTCTCAGCAGATCTCTCCTGACTAGCCGTAACTTGCTCCGGAAGCTGTGAGTGTACGTCCGCTCTGTTATTATCCTTGAGTGACTTACTGTACGTGTGGCGGGTCGCTATGTGCTCGACAATCTTTGGTATGTCTGCCCATGTCAAAAGCCCGCCTCCCTGAACTCCAACTGAGAAGAAACAGAACAGGCGCGGCAAGTCCGAATACCTCACTCTCGCCACTGCGTTAGTGATGTGAGGTCTTCCCTGTGCAAGGGCTCCGCACACCGATGGTCTAAGGTCCAACTCTGACTCCTGGAGTTGCTCTTTATTCGACTCTTTTAGCTGGGACCGGTGAATAACCTACTCCGACTCTTACCCATAAGTCTCAGACTCGATCTTGCCCAAAGCTCTTGCCACAGATGTAGCAGGCAATTTGTGGAGATCTTACTCCATGTTAGTGTACCGAGCCACCAGCATTAAACCAATTGGTGCTGAGTGTTAGCTATATTAGCGAGCAAGAAGCCACGGAGACTGAACCTCGTCGGCGCGACCCATGGTGTCTGATGGGGAAAACAAACGTCCATCTGTCTATCCTTCATCGAAATATCATCACATAACAACCATGACTCTAGCGCAGTGGTACCCAAAATACAGTTTTCTATGGACCCCCTGTGAAATCACCCTGAACCACACGGACTCCCCGCCTTCAGAATGTCATCAACTTAGTATATCACGTACTGAATGAGTATTGTAGATGACGATGGTTTCCGGGCTATTGCTTTTCAAGTTAATACAGAACGGCAGAGGCATAACAACATCCGCCAAACATATAATTAATTATTCATATCACAGTCACGTGACATCCCAGCTCAGCCCGTTAGTCACATATATACAGCTAGTTTTTACCTTCAACTCTTTTGAATTTATTTTCACTGGTTTTAAATGACTATTTACATTGACTTATTGTTAACATATGCCGTTTGCGCCGTTTTTGAAAGGAAAAAAAGCCAAGTTTTTGCGCATTTAGGGCATTTAGGGATGACAATGCGATTGTAAAAATTTTTTAAATTTCAATAAATTGATGTAAAATATTACTATAAGCTGTAATTTTGTCATCTATGGGATAAAATCAATGTATTATTGCCATAGAAGCTTTAAACGTCATGAACCAGCAGGGGGTCCGTAGGTTCATAAGCACCCCCAATGGGAACCACTGCTCTAGCAGGTTTAACAAAAGGCAGCACAAAGATATATATATACAGTATAGTGTCGTACTAGCAGTGGCTGAGTGAGCTTATTAGTGGTGCGGCTGCGCCTCACGCGGCAACACGCCCACAAGAGAGCGCGGCGTCATGCATCCATCACTTGTGAAGTCTCACCATCAACTGAGCGCCAGCCGTGCTTGAAGCGGTGCTTCTCCCAAAGTCTCAATAGCTAGGCTGCAGCGGCAGGGCTGCCTGCCGTCTGCACGCTCATGCAGCACAGAGTAGCACACTTGAGCAGTGCTGCGGACTCTTTTGAGTACATACGAAACATCGTCTTAAGAGGCCATACGAGTACGTCTGCAGCAACTGTAACTCCTACACGTCGCGTTTGATGCGCATGCTGACTTTCAGAAGAGGAGCTACATTGATTAATAATAGTATTTAGTCGTCCATGCAATGAATAAAATAAAAACATTTTATAGTAAAGGCCCAAATGAACACACAGAGCAAAAGTTCAACTGCATCAAACTACCGATTAGGTAACGTTGCAATTGTAACTAACGTGCTTGAACACCAGTGCGGGAGAGGAGAGTGACCCCCTCCGGAACCTCCCCCTACGCAACTAAAACAACAACTCATCAGTGCGAAGTTGAACAGTCGACATGAAGAGAGATATTTGAATCTCTACATTGCCACTTGCTATTAGCTATATAGAAAACTGCAGTGGTTATTTACATTTTAGACAATTTTTCGGTTTGTACAACTTCAACCGCGTGCAAGCTCAACTCATGACTGCCGCAATATGATTTAATGCCAGCACTAATAAGACACCAGAGACTCGGCAGATCCGGAGTGTTCAGTGGCATTTAAACTTAGCCAACTATAACGCAGCGATTCACCCTGGGAACCGGATCTACGAACCAATTGAGACAGTCCGGGAGAGGTGTAACTATTCATTACGCAAAATGCACCCATAATGAAATTTACCTTGACTTAGCATTTCAGTGGTTCACAGTTAGAGTATATTTATATCGTGCAGGTTAAGGTGTGGCACAATCACTAGTATAACAACAGAAGAAAAGCAACTACTGTTGACAGGCACACCTCAACAGGTGTAATATGCCTGCATGCTTACCTGTATAACAACTGTCGAGTGCCGTCTGCTGAGCTGCTTTTTGACAACAGAGGGCCGCTCTAGCCTAAAGTAGACAAGCGTGGAGGCAATGGTGCCCAGGAAGACGTAGAAGTACGGGCGGATGGTAGAGAAGAGACAGTGGCAGTACATGTGAGGGCGAGGCGGTATGAGTGAACGTTCCTCAAGGCGCAGCTTAAAGCCCAGCACGATGAGGAAATGCACACCCAGCACCACAAAGATACGCCACGTGTAGGCCAATGTGAACATGGTGCACGCGATGGCACGGGACACCACCTGCCAGCAAGGAGACTCATGGTTTGTATCTATGGTACCTACTTTAGATAGAACTAGCTATAGCAGATTGTAAGCTAATTTAGGTCTCACTAGACACAACGCGCGGTTTCAACACTGTAACACGAAAACATGAAATGCGTTGATAGGAAGTTGGACTAGGGTGTTCCACACTGGATCAAAGAAGAAAAACGAGACATATTAGTAAGCGTATGAAAATTAAAGGAGGTAAAGTGGGTACGAAAAAAGATATTCCGAAGGCCTTATTGAAGCTAAGGTATTCAATGGTGGGGGTGCGATACCCTATAACATAAGACGGGCAACCAAACTAACCTCACCTTATATTGGTATGTGTGGAATGTAGATCAGTAAACAAAGGTTGTAGTTAGTTATTTATACTCAAAGTTATTAGCTACCGTACACATATATCACAAAATGGCAGTCCCAAATTGCAAATATCAGTCACATAAAGGAGCATACCTGGAAGAAAATGGCGAAGAGCAGCGGCAGGGCACTGAGGATCGTCAGACCGCCCAACTTTGAAAATCTGCACGAGGAGAATGTTGGGTTTCAAGTTGTGAGTTCAGATGAGTCCGTCTGAGTATTCTGTGGTGAGCTATATCTTCGGGGCAGAATATAGTTGGTCAGGCTATAGTGCAGAGTGGTGACATCTTTTTATATACATCACCTATAAGAGCAATTTACAGATAGTAAGCAGCTAAGGCATAGCTACTTGAAATGGTGTCTGAATGCAATGTGATGATGCTTCACGGTGTAGACTATTAAGGTACGACGTCCACACAGTTAATGTCAGTCGCGCTTACCAGACACATGCTTAGTGTATGCACCAGATAACTTCCGGCACACGCATTTACGATTTGGAAGCAGGCTGACTTCCTTTAACCTTTTACAGGGCGGTTGGGAAACGCTTTCGTAAGAATAGCATTGTGGAAGTGATCATATATGATCACTTGCCAGGTAATGGGTCAACTTCTACAGCGTCGGAAGTCTCGCAAAATCATCCGATAGAATATCTGTATGTTGGTGAGATGGACAAGCATGCGAGCTCTAAGTTACAGCGGCAATTTGAGTGGCAAGCTAAGGATAGCCTTCCGCCGGATCCATCACTAGTTTGCGTCTCCAAACTCAAGATCTTCGCTCTTTGTAAGATTCGTTCTGATGCATGCCAGTCCAACCTTTGCCTTCGCTATCAATCATGACTTTCTCCAGCGTTCGTTACAAACGTCCTGCTTCACATGAGCAGGAATGTAGAAAGCAATGCGCTTTGGATGTATAACATGTTGAGCTAGAAAGATACAAATGCAGTATGCGCGACAAAGCATATACATATAACAGAGAATAGTACCATAGTTACGCTGCAGTGGTAAGAGTACTTTCAGAGGCAGAAAACGTTGTAGCAATATTGGAAAATCTGCACGTGGAGAACAGTACAATATGTAGTTATGCTGCAGCGTTAAGAATACTTTCATAGGCAGCGATGGTTGTGGCTACATTGGAAAATAGGTACGTGGAGAGCACACACTCACATCCGTGTTGTAATAGGTGAAGCTGTGGCTGTATTTTGATCCAACAGAACAGGAAATAAGTAATATTTAGTTTGTCGATAGAAACATGGAACACCTGCAAGACGGTATTCCCACACAGGATTAACACGCATGGGACTAGTGTGTCGGGAAGGATGAGGAAGAACAGAACAAAGAATCATCAGTAAGAGCATGAAAACGGAAAGAAGCGAAGTGGACACGAACGATAAACGTCCCGAAGGCCTAGCTATGGCTATCGTAACCTTGAGGGTCTCTCTAGGGACGCTGCTCCCCATCATATAGGATGGACTACTCTAACTTAACTCTATGGCTCACCCTTAAGCCCGCTAAAGGGAATGCATTAAGACGCTAGTAATTCCCTGCCGACTCAAGCATTAAGTTACACAGAATATACCACAACTGCAAACGTGTCAAATATCGTGGATGTTAACCTTCTCATGGTAGATCATACGTACATGCAGTGGTCCCTACAGCGTTATTCCCATTAGAGAGACAAGATTTAATACGGAAGTGAAGCGTGCCTCGAACAATGGCAAAGGAAAGTGGTGAAAATAAAGAGAAGTGACAGGTGCTGAGGAGTACCTGTGGTAGGAGGTGAAGGACCACGTGAGAGACACGAGGGATATGAGGACGGAGAACACTTGCTTGCCCAGCCGCGTCTCCTGGCCATCCGAGGACAGCGTTAGGATCGCTCCCAATGTCACCTCGCGCACCTGCAATGGAACAAAATGATAGGATTTAGTATTCATTTAGTTTGCAAATGAATAAGATAAACTATATGTTTGTCTAAACCTTCGTAAGAGACTACGAGGTGTTTAAAACAGGATTATTTTTTATAATTATCAACTATATTGCAAATTTAAGCCCCCTATTTTTCAACAGAACAGCGAACTGAGAGAGAAAGACATAAAGGATATATACAGTCTGTTCAAGGAAGCGTGGAACCCATGAACAGGGTTAGGTGTTACCACACAGGATCACCGTGCATCGGTAAAGGAAGTCGAGGAGGAAGAAGAATACAGCCAAGACCACAAGAGATGAAAAAGGTAAGCCAATTTGGAGCTAGTATATGAGCTGGGCGGTGAAGGAGAGACTGCAGAAATACGGTATTGTAAGCATTTCGAAAGTCAGCTGAGGATCTCACCGCCTCGCAACCAATCCACTAGCTACATCTGGCAACATAATCAGCGCAAAACAGCTTAGAGTCGGTGAGTGGAGTGAAGAGAGGAGAAAATTAGACGATAGTGGGAGAGATGTTAGTAGGTAGAGGAAAATGGAAGAAAGGTGAAGACAGAAAAAATAGGAAGAGAATGAATGACCGGT
>LQNS02000211.1:31552434-31574047 GCA_001587735.2 Parhyale hawaiensis
GGTTGACCCCAGACAGGCTAAAGTGGGTGAGAGCCACCCGCCCACAGGGGGCAAGAGGCTAGTGGAAGTTGAACTTCCATCCGGCGTCTAAACAAAGCACTTTCGCCTCAACTAACGTTTCGTTTAGCTCAAGGCGAATTATTTTTATGCACCTAAGCTGTTCAGAGTCAGCGTTTTGGAATCTGTATCATTGTTTGTCATTACTGTGGGAATTTCACCAGGATGCAGATTTCGTAATCAAATTTCTTTCCATGGAGATCGATGATGATATGGTAGAAGAAGGCTACAGTGAAATCCTTCTCCCTTTATTATCTGAATGCATTTCTTGCCACGTTAGATATGGGATTCAGTAGGCAATAATTAGACCATATTGCAGAAGAAGGCAAAATTTGGAATACGGTACTTATCGTTATTGACAATGAATGCAGTTCTTGCTCTTCCAGCTTCTCTTGCCGTTCCCGTGAAGTCTAACATTCATTACTTTGCTCTGCCTCGAAATTAAATTTTCTGTTGGTTTACAATGTATACTTTTAGCAGAAAATCAGGGAAGCGTAGAGGAACAGATTTTTTCCTGTGTAGGTGACTTAGTAATTCTTTATTCAAACTTATTGGGCGCAAAAATTTTGCTCTGCTGAAACTATCTCACTGTGTATTCTGGATTCGCCGTGGGAATGAAATTCAGTGATGTTTCAGCGGTGACTAATACAGTTAATTTTTTTGTATGTCAACTAAAGGAGGGAAGGAGTGTGCTGCAGACGAATTGAAGTGTACTGCTCAGAAGAAAGCAAGCATCTCTTACGAATATTTGAGTAGGCGGTCGTAGCGTTTTCCTCTACTGTATATGTAATTTAGTAAGGATAGTGCAATTAATGAAGTGTCATCACAAATTTTTGTGAGGAAGAAGAAGCAAGTCAAAGAAGAGAAGATTCCGCACCGGCCTATATTACGCAAATACTGTATATTGATTATTGCGTGAATTTTTTCACGCGCGGGTCCACTATCGCATTAAATAAAGCAGAATAAACATGGGCTATTGATCAGTATCCACGGGTCCAGAAATGGTAAAAAAAATCGAATGACCGACAAAAACTTGGAATGCGTAAGATTAGGAAGGGCTAAATTACCTGCAAACTGTGGGAAAGAGAGCTTAGAAAAAGTGTTCAAATACATTGGAGAACAATGCAAGGAGCACAGTCATGTTTCTGTCTTATCAAGACACAAGTGCGAATTCTTTGCTGACGGAATAAATTTGTGATTAATATTAGTGGTGAAATAAATGCACTAGAAAAGGTTAGGCGAGATGTAAGGTACACGGACTGCGTAACGAAAGACAGGAATAAGCGACGGATGTATGCTCAGACGGGTTGGGTTAAGTTATAAGCACTACCTCAGGTTAGACTATGGTAAGTGAAAACATTTACCAACTGTTGAATATCCACTGGTCCCTTAGAAGACAGATACCTCTATAAGAGGACAACTATCCCCAGGAGATAAATACCCCTGGGAAATTAACTACCCCAAGGAGGATAACTACCAACTGGAAGGGCAACTGCAGATCAGCCCTAATAAACACGAAAAAATTAGATGTGCAACTAATGACATTAAAATCCAATAACAAGAATACCGGTACCAGGAAATTTTCCAAACACTCAAAATAAAGTTAGGAAACCGTGAACGTTTTCACGGGTCCAGCAAGTATAGATAGCATAAGACTCTGTTTCCACTCCCACGGTGATCTTAGAGAGACTGAAAGATAGGACATAAAGAGTATGTCAAGAGAAGCGGGAAACCCATGCACGAGGGTGTTGCCAAAAAGATCAACGCGCATGGGAGCAGAAAGTTGGGAAAGAAGAGGAACAGAACAAAAATCATCAGGAGAACGAAAACGAGAGGAACTAAAGAAGGTAGAAACAACAGATGCCCCGAAGACCTAGCCATGGCTAAGGTAACCTATAAGGTCCACCTGGGGGCGCTGCTCTCCATGACATACAATGGGCAAACCTTGAACCTAAGGCATATTTTTACAAGAAGAGCAGCAGGACACTTATCGTTAACCGTAGGATATACGGTCAACATTTAGAGAAGATTAGGCCGATAGCTATTACTAACCAAACGAGATGAAGTAAAGTACATTTTAAAAAAAAACTTATCTACTATTAACCATAGGATATACGGTCAACATTTCAAGAAGGACAAAATGATACTTACCATTAATCTAAGGAGATAAGGTAAATTTTTAAAGAATGGCAGAATGTCGGGCTGCGTGACGTGAATGTACAGGGACCAAAGCGACAGCAGGGTGGTGGGGAGGAAGATGAAGAAGACGGTGAGCACGAAGTTGGTCTTGTCTTGGTTCTCAACAAAGTTCTCAAACATGTTCATTAAGCTCTCCTGGAACACAAAAAGAACATGCACATCTTAAGAGTCAGTTCGAATGTATTTACGGTATATACTTTAATAAAGTCATTACAACAAATTTCACCGACATATTCGTGACGCTGTGCAAGCAAAGACAAGTAATAAATATACCTACTGTATATATGTAGCTAATATTTTAGTCAATAGAATTCGAGCCAAACGATAGGATAGAATATTGTTATCATTGGGTAGTTTAAGCCTCAGTTTTCACAACTAAGGCGATCGCACAGCGGAAGAAAGAAGAGATATACAGTATGACGAGACACGAGGAGCCATTGCACGAGGGTGTTCCCACTCAGGATCAATGCGCATGGGAACAGGAAGTCGGGAAAGAAGAGAAAAAAAACATCACTAGAAGTATAAAAGCAGAAGAAAGCAAAATAGGCACTAACTATAGCCGTTCCAAAGGCTTAACTAATGGCTAAGGTGATCTACAAGAACCCTTGGGGTTGCTACTTCCCATAACATAGCAAGGGCGAAAGTAACAATAGCACAGCATTGTGTGTAGTCGACAGGTAAGCTAGCGCTTCATAAGCTTTTACTACCGCGTGCTGGATGATTCGCTAGTCAGGGCGCATCGCTACATCGAAGTCTATCGTGTCATTTGAAGCTTGGTTTCGAGGTGATAAGAAGACCTACTTAACAGAAGCCGCCTTAGAAACCTCCAATCCCCAGTAAAAAAAAAATTAAATACCGAACAATAAAAATCAAGTAGGAGTCTTGGTGACTTGCCCAAATTACTTAGCACCAGGGATAAATCCCGTTTACAAACTATGTCACAAAGGAGGGCCAGTAGAGGCCTGCATACTCTCATAAGACTAGTGAAGTACGAGCATTTTAGTGCTCTTGTAGTCGATCACTCGGGTGACTTAACCTTTGTCCACCTAGGCCAAGCGCCCGCCTTAATCAAACCTCCCAAGAAGAACAAGCAGTAGAGGTATCATGGGGCGCTTTTTGGCGCCATTGCCATGTCACCTATAACGACCGACCGCCCTAGTTAACCTGCCCCATGAAGAACAAGGCGAAGGTGACGTGGCAGGTAGGCCGGCAGCAGCTCACTCTCTTGGTGAATACGATCGTGTGAGGTGCGTGTGTGCTGGAGCTGCTGCCGACCAAGGAGTGTAAGAACAGAGTAGCTAGGTACCTCACTGTGTTCGTGTGAACTAGCTCCTGTTAGTGTACATACTGTAAGCCTACTGTTACTGTCCTGGATGGGTTGGTGAGTGGATCAACCTGGGAGTTGGAAAGTTTGTGGCTCGAGGCCTTTGTTTGTTTACAGTTTAGCCCAACTCCAGAGGGACCCGCCAGGTTAGCTAGCTACCGTGGTGACCAGTAGACTTGCAGCTCCGCACTTGTACATAGTTTGCTGTAGTTTCTGCATTGTAAATATTCCTTTCCCTTGTAATATATTCCCATCTCTTGTAAATATTTAATTCCACCTCACCATCGGCCTGATTGCCAGCAAACCTCCGCACAGCTGGGCGGTGCAATTATAGTCAGGGCCGTGGCGACTTTACGTGACAGGGCAGTGAAATAGCAAGAAGCCATAATTGACTTTACATTGAGTTATTGTGGGGAAATCACTGGTTTTAGATTGTCGCCCGGCTGACTTTTGCGCTGCTGCCTCTGGGGTGTTGCCGCTGACCAGCGAATACCAAGAGCAATAGTAAGATTAGAGTAAGGAAACTTCATCCGAGCGCAACTTGGCGGGCAGCAATAATATCGAAGGGACAGTTTGTGCCAAGAGCGAGATTGCAGTTTTCTGTGGCCTGATCTTTGAAAGTAATAAGTGGCCGGTGAGCCAGAGTACTTAGGCCAGTGTATAGAAACAGATTTTGCGGCCTGAACGCCAAGAGTGCCTTGCTTGGTAGTTGCGTTCGCAAGGGTGACCCTCTCTATACCGCATCATTGACCAGTCAGTTCTCTACAGATCTTTATGCGAGCACAACCCGGCAGGAGCAGACAGTAACAATAGTCCAATTGTTGGCCCTGCTGGGTTTGAGGGAATCGCGGTGGGTAGTCTTCTGTGCTTATAGCGACCTGGTGGGCGTATAGCCATATCGTTTGAGTTGCCGCTAGGTCAGCTGTTGTTTGGCCAGATACTGCCCTCCTTCGCGATTGTGCTCGCATATGTGACTTTCCTTTGCTCTCTTTTGTCACGGTCTGTATCACAAGCCTGCCTACAGGCTTCATTCATCCGTAATCGTCCTTTCTCTTTTTCTGAGGCAACTTTACCGACATTGACTAGGCTTGTGGGGACGGCGTTAAGGCCTAGGCGAGAGTGCAGGGGTAACTTGCAAGCTTAACTAGCTAGCTGGTACGGCTTGTACCGGGGGTTAAATGAAACCTGTTCTCGCTGTCCCTACTCAGCTGCTATTGTTGGTTAGGTGTGACAATTTCCTAATCGCACGGCAGGAAAACACGGTTGACGCAGTAATAGTTAACTTGGTTCTTCGATTATAATAGATTACAGAGTGGAACAATAGAATACAATACACTTCACAGGACCGGACTGACGCAGAGCAGTGTATTACAGGAGATTACAGGGTTGAGCAACAACATGATACAATTTACATACAGGACTGACAATACGAGTGTTACCGGATATTACGTCACCGTGTACAGTGCATTAATATCGAGAGCCTTAGGGCTGAAAGCAAGATCGTGGATAGATGGTGCGACTGCGGTTACCCCGACATTGGCAGACCGATTTTTAGTCCGCTGACAGCAAGACCCGCTTCGTAATTCCTCCCTTAGCCTAACCTGCTGCAGCAGCGCGACCTCACAAGGCTCCCAGAAGGCAGAGCAGAAATTAGACTCTGAGGGCTTCATAAACTCAATTCCCATCACAAGGGCATAAGTGCCTCTGTAGTTATTGGGGGAGATCCTCCACCACGGTGTTTGCCACCTAATGTTTCTGTGAACAGGTCGGCAATCAACCAGGCTAGGCCACAGGAGTGACCAGGGACCCATTGAGTCAAAGGTGAAGTGAAAGGCAGTTAGGTTGGGATAAGAAGTTGAGGTTGACGAGAGGGTAAGGGCAGAGTAAGGTTAGGTGAGACCGGAATCGGTTGGGAGCAAAGGGTGCCTTGTGTGGCCGGAGCGTGCGGTGCAGCAGTGGCAGCCCTATTAGTTGTTGCAGTTGCATAGTGCGTTCTACCCGCCCCTGACCTCCAAAAAGCGCACCACCTGACCCCGACGTCCCATTGCAGAGGCATGCCTCGACACCTGGCCTCACTCTCCAGTGTATCTAGTGTCTCGCGAGTGAGGCTGCGCACCTCTGAGCCGCAGTGCGCAGTGTGTTGCCTATATCATCGAGCCAGGGAGCGTTGTTACTTATGTAGACAAGGTGGCCTTATACGGGTAGTGCTGTGAAGTTTGAGCAGCCAAGGCGGTTGGGTAAGCGTTGTGGTTCCTTTGTGGACATATTTGTACGTATATTCAATCGCAATGTACACCAAAAAAAGTTCCGCCTATCTTTGGACTCCGCCACTTGCATTATGTTATTTACTGTTTGACGGGGTCAACCTAGGATAAGAGTGGAAGTCATAGTACTAAGTAGTTGGCTGGAGAACTCTTTAGCCAGACTGGGTAAGGTGTGCAGATTGGGGTGGAAGAGCTAGGTAACTGATGCAGAGGCGTGCGGATTAATATAGTGCTTTGGGCCGGACAGTTCTCGGTGCACCAGATTTCATGGTCTAATTGCTGCAAATCATTGATTGAATTGTTCTGACCTTCAGCCTGGACAGGTCGCCATCTGGCAAATTAGACAGATACCAACTAGCGGTTCATTGTGCAATAGTTTCTGTCACTAACTGCGGATTAGCCTGGACATTAGAGTCCAAGATTGTGACAGTCATAAGCCGTTAATTCGGTGACCTGGCGTCCAGCTGGCAGATGCCAATTGTGCAACCATCAAAAACGCTAATTTTTGAAAGTTCGGATTTCAGCCAGAAGAGGTGGCTTTTCTTTGCTAGTCAGGTGGCAAGAACTTAGCAAATTCATTAGCCTGTGCGCTAATATCGAAGAACTGACCAGCGTAAACTTTTAACTTTGAATTTGGGCGTTTTTCAACAACTGGGGTAGTAAGAGCAAATTTTGCCGTCCTAATTACAAGTCCCAAGTATTGTCAATGGTATTTCGAGCTCTGGGTGGGCCTGGTGACTGACAGCCGGTATCGTAATAGCCACCGTTTATTGCCGAACTCCGTCATTGCCGGTTTCATGTTGACGATAGAAACGTCAGACTCGGTAGTTGCTGTTCGGGCGAGCAGGTGCCTTCCCGGTTTTAGGCTATGTCCGCACTAGGCAGTGAAACGCTGCTTCTGTTTTTTTGCTGCCGCTGCTTGTGCTATCTGCATTAGGCTGGTTTTGCTGCTCGAAGTGTTTCGCTGCCGCTTGCTTTTGGTTAAAAGTAGTCAGTATAAAGAAATGTTTTCTTATATTCAACCTCTAATGCAACTTAGATGACTTATTCCTTAGACGAATTGCGATTAGATGAATTGTTCCTTAGACGAATTTACCATTAGATAAAATTGTTTTAGACGAATTGAGTTAGATGAATTATCCAAGATCCATTGCAAAAAAGACATGAAACACGGTAAAAACACAACCTCCTTGACGGAAACGATAGAACTCGCAACACCTTCCTCCATCACTGCTTGAAACTGACTTGAGCGCTGCCGCAGCGCTCTCTAGGTAGTACAGACAGCTCCATAGAAATGCATATACCACCTAAACAGAAGCAGCGCAACGCTGCTTCTGTTTCTGTAGGAACGCTGCTCGTGTAGAGACAGCGTTTCGCTGCCTGTATGAAGCAGCAGGTAGTGCGTACAGCTCCATAGGATTATATGTATGACCAACACTCAGGCAGCGGCAGCAAAAAACAGAAGCAGCGTTTCGCTGCCTAGTGCGGACGTAGCCTTACTCTTTCAACCTAGTTTGATTATTTGTTTCTTGTTAAACAGGCTCGAAGTTGACAACGCGACCTACACAGCGCCTCCTTTAAATCTGTGGTCTGTTGGGGCCTCCTTTAGCTTGACTACCCCTTCGCGCGGTCCAGTAAGGCGATAGGATGAACGAGAAGGAAAGATTGAGCCACTCTCCCGCAAGTGGACGCGAGGTCACGGATTATAGAGAGAGGGCCATTCAATCGGACCTCAGCCTAATGTCGCTCTGTACAAGACAGTAATCACCGGGCGAGGTCAGAAGAGTGACCGGGTCTGCAAGCTCAAAATGAGTGGGGCTGAGGCAACGTTGAAAGCAAGGTTCAGTTTTGGAGCAAAAGAATACAGAATAAGAGTGAACAAAACTTAGTCGTGAGGTTGAGGGAAGTCTTGCATGTCCGGTGTGCACGGCGGCGGCAGTAATAGCGGCTGTTTTTGAGTTGCACACTCAACCCATACCCCTTCCCTCCAGAAGGGGCACTGCCGGGTACACTCTAAATTAAGGTCGTGTATGTTCCGATTTACTAACTTTTCTCCAGTTTAGCCCCGAATTGTAGAGAGTCGAAGTCGGAAGTCAAAAGGAGTCTCACATTTTTGGGTTCTGGGCCAAGACCCAGAAGTCGGAGAATGCTTGGATACACGCACGAGTGGGAGTCGGGCTGGGTCTATTCGACTCCTCGACCCTAGCTTAGACTCTTACCATCCCTTATGATCAAATCTAGTCTTATATAAACGTTAAAAAATTAGGATGTGAAAAAAAAAAAAACACAACTGCAGCGTAGATTTAGATGATACAATGGCACCTCCAGAGACGCTACTTCCCACAACATAGATTGGGTGATGTTAGTTGCAATGTAGCCAACAAATGCAGCAGGCGCATTTATTTCCCGCACGAAATACACGCCTAACGACACGAATTAGAGTGTACACATGCGGCAAGATTCGACCCTTCTTTCGCAGCTCAAAATGCTGGCTAATATAAGATAATATAAGCAATTCGGAAGGCGTTGCCAACAACAAAAAAAATAATTAAGAAATAAACTTTCAAGTCTCCACTTGAAACTGTACTTACATCGTCAGAGAGATCCGTTGAGTTGGTATTTTTGAAGTCCTTGTAGTACTCGACGGCAAGCAAGATGTCAGTATACACGTCCAGGTAATAGAAGACAGATGGCACCAAGAAACAAGACAAGAAAAACCAGAAGTTCCAGCAATGCTGCTGTGCTGGAGTTGACTCGTACATCGCCTGCAAAACAAGCAGGCAGTATGAATACTATTGCCTGCCTGCTACTGCATTCCTCAATAATGTAGTTAAAATCCATCATGGATAAGCTACGTAATAAACAAGATGGTATATCCAGTAAGAACCTGGACAGAGTTAAATCCTTGCTTTATGACCAGGATAACAACGTAACGAGCACAAGTATCACTCGCTAGCTCCTCCAAACACTATTGTATGACCATGTCCGTTCCCGCAATATAAAACTTAAATTAAAAACGGCACAAAACATATGCTGATGAGTGGAGTGAAGGCGCCAATGCCTCACCAGCTTGCACTGTTGGCACTGGCAGGCCCTGCAAGCAACACACACCTGCAACTGGCTTCTGGCTTTTGTCGAGGCCTCGGTGGTGCCGAGCTGCACTCGTAAGCACATCTCAGCGCTGGCTTTGGAAGAGTGAAGCAGCTGCTCACACTCCAGTACCCGCACCAGTGCGTTGTCAAACTGAAATGCATTAAACGACATGACGCTACAACATCAATTAGCTATGTTGTAACGTCGGCAACTATCACCTAATTCATAAAATTAGGAGTCGGAGTCAGATCCCTACCGCTCTCGGGAATCGGAAGAAAGCTAGTAATTTGACTTCGCTTATCGCCTTTAATGAGCCGCAGTCGGGAGTCACAACTTCCAAGACCTCAGGTATAATCGGAGTCGGACTTTTTGTGTTTGATCTCCGCAGCCGTGCTTAGATTCTGCTCCACTAGTTACGACTATGTGATAATCTCTGAGGCGTGTGAGACTCCTGAGAGACTGGCAACATTCATAAATGAATAATTATATGTACTATACACGCCTAGACTGTGTTTTCTGAATGCTACCACCATAAAAAGTTGGGATGCCAAGGAGGTGGTCAGTTAACTCTCTTTTTATCACTTTGCTGTTTTCCTAGAACAAAATTGTGCAAATCTATACTGCTACAACAATAAGAATTATTGCAAGTATTATATATTCTACAATATTAGCGAGCATTTTAGCATGTTATTGTCATTCAGCACAGCAATAGCAAACGCAGTACCACCGCTACATGGCCGTGTCCGCATACCTGCCCTAAGTTGTTCCTCTCAGTGAAGAACTGCAAGAGCGTCTCGTTGTTGGTGGCCTTGACGTGCACTTTGCCCACAAGACTGTACTCCAGGAACCTTTGTACGATGTCGTATCTGGACACACAAAAATAATCGGGTCTCGATACTGTAGAAATAGAAGAAAATGAGGCAAAACGTCTCAGTGGTCAATGCCTGCAATAAAAGCTAATTCCTACCACCAGCAGTACTTTTTCCTAATAGCGGGTGTACGAATCTCTAAACGAATTTACCGCAAAGATGATAAAAATATAAGTTAACTCGAAGCTCCCAATACATGTCACGATGGTGTGAGAGAGAGAGAGGGAAAGACGCCGTTGGTCCGTCTTTTTACCAAATATCTCATTTAATTGCAACCGTACGTCAAGGTTATACTCCTATACTACATAGTTTAAGCCACCGATTCTCAGTCCAATGGTGAGCAAATGCAGGAAGTAATAAAGGACAAGAGTACGTCGATAACCGTGGCAGCCACGCAAGAGGGTGTTCACACACAAGATCAGGGCGCATAGGAGCAACAAGTTAAAAAAAAAAAAACACAATGAAGATTATTGCTGGAAGTACGAAATATGAACGGAGTACCTGGGCACAAAGCAAAGATGTCCCGAAAACCGAAGAAAGGCTCAGGTAACTTATGGAACCCTCATGGGGATCAAGTGCCCCGCACCACAGGAAGGATAAATATAACAAGCCTAATCCTCCGGCTAAACATAACTACCCTAACAGGATCTATTGCATAGCGAATAACTTATTGCACAGCCAGAAAAATGACGCAGTCAGTAAGTACGCTCACCTGCTGGCATTGATGGCATAATAAACAGGCGTGTAGCCAATATTGTCACACTTGTTGATGTCGATGTTGCGCTCCTCGCTCTCGCTGGTGGTGAGCAGCATATCCACGACAGTCACATTGCCCATCTTAGCAGCAACGTGTAGTGCAGAACCACCTCTGTTGTCTACACGACTCAGCTTAGTGCCAGCGTTGAGCAGCTGCTGCACGCACGCTAGCTGGTTGTTCTTGATGGCTATGAAGAGAGGAGTCTCTCCTTGGTTGTTCGGTACGTCAGGGTTCACCTGCACGTAACGTGCGCGCAGTAGGTAATTAATGCTGGAGTAGAGGCACACCAAACGGTAGCATGAAAAAACAGGCAAGGCAAAGTGTTCCTTGGCAGGTTTCGCACTTACTGTGAATTTGAGGATCGAGCAAAATCAAAATCTAAAGAGAAGTAAAAACCGGTAGCCATACAAGATGCAATACAAAAACGGTACCGGCACCGCATGCGGAACAGAAATGCTGCGACGCTTACTTCCTTTGCCATAGTATCACCAGAAACCATTGTCACCTATTTAAAATTTCTTTAATTATTCATTCAAACGTCTGGCATCACTGATCCCTCTCCAGTAGCCAGTTCCCACGTAGTCTATGAGAACATAAATAAAAAATCGATTAACTGTTCCTATACCTAGTGTATCGTATGTGCAACGTTCCAAATATGTTATTCCTTTGAGATGGAAGAGATTACACCTGGAATCGAAGAGTTACGAGCCAATTTTCAGCAGACACAGGGCATCAGGCACAACAAGAGTTGGAGTCATGAGCTGACCTTGAGCGACACGAGTCTGTGCAGCATGTTGGGGTAACCCTTCTGGGCAGCGAGATGCAGCAGAGAGAAGCCGTCGGGTCGACAGGCACTGAGCTCACACACGCCCGTGTCCACGATGCATTTGACGATGCACAGTCCAACCTCCTCGCTGGAGATGCGCGACCAATTTTTGTCTGCAAAGTGACCATGTGCGTAGAAAAATTCAAAACTTGAGTCTTTACAAAGTTGTGCTGCTGAACGGAAGTTAGCCTAAATTCAAAGTTAATTTATGGCTTGACTCCCTAGACACAATGCAGGGTGTCAAGAGAAGAAGAGGAAGAGATATGGGCACGGAAGAAAAATGCCCTGCAGGCCTAGCAAAAGCTATGACATTATTACTCTCCTAGGCTTACCACTGAACCCAAAGAGTGACCCAAGCGGTGAGGCTCGGTGAGGTAGCCGTGTGTCAGCACTACGGACAACCCATTAATATTTAGTGTCTCGCGTCGGCCAAGTGCGCCACTACTGGCAGGAAATATGGCGCAGAGCATCTCGTAGAGACGAAAAATGAAAAGAGGCGAGCGATGACAGAAGAAACACTTGCATGGGGGACCCTTCCACGGCCCTCACAAGGGAGCCGCGGGCAGGACTGCCATAGGATGGGTTGCTTATCATCATTCGGCGGCCCACCTCGCGGAACAAAACAGGAAATATAGAGCCTGCCTAACCCTACAAACTAACAATTTCTCATCAGAAACTGCGACAAGCTGCAACATCCCCTCAGAGAAGGCATTCGGGACAGCCCATATGTGAGACGGGGCTCACCAGAATATATCCCCAAGGACACCTAATTCCATGCTGCTCCCTCTCGCTTTGACGGCCGCAGTCATTCTGATAAATCAAGCACTGTTAAGGGGACTACAAGTGTCATCAACCGATAGTTCCATTTCGATAAGCTTATCTCATTACCTTGAACTTCATTGGAACTTACACCATAAAACGAGTACCTGCCACCGATAATGAAGACGACCTATACATTGCTTGTACACCATAAGCCTTTCAGCATTCGAAGTCTGTATGTCTATCGGTTGATTAGAAAGTCTCACTGACGTTGACATATATACATCATTGTCAGGAGTCACCGACAGAAAGCTCAGCGGACATAGTGAAGTGTGGTACAGAGACTCACCTTCATCCGTGAGCTGGAGTTTCTCGTGCTGCAGTAACGCCACAATGGCGCTGTGGCCAGCCCACATCGTGACACCCAGGGGGCTGCGACCCAACGAGTCTCTAGCATCCACCTGATCGGTGAAAACAAACCAGAAAATCGTAGCAAAGCAGTCCACAATGCTAGGATATATCAATAAGCCTTCTTTAGAATTTGAGTCCACGAGTAACGCAAAAAAAAGTAGACACAACAGCATAACACTTCATACCTAAAGACAGAGGCTTCGTGCATAATGATTATATGTAAAGTTACCTCTTCTTAGCTACAGTAGGAGGTTTACTAAAAGAAGAAGCAACGTACAGTATATACATAGTGAGAAACATGGAACCTCATGCACGAGGGTGTTCCCACACTACATCAACGCGAGAAATAAGAGGAAGAGAGGAACAAAGCATAGCTATTCACTAGGATTAGCAGTTTTGCAATCACAACCCGGTTTGGGCTATCGGTACCCAAAAATATGATCACGAAATAATACAATTGAGGTTACGTTGAACTGAGCGGTTACCGATTGCAAATGATCTTTGAGCGGCCGGCAACTTGGCGTCCCACTGGTAACCCTGGGGATGAAATTACAACACGCCTCTGGAGTTATTGTGGTACTATCACACATGTAGTGGTAGCCTTGGTAGGATGGTCACAGAGATCAAGAAACACAAATTAAAATCGAGATACATACGTAAATTTTGCAAATACATTACACACAATGCGCGTAATGCTACAAGTGATAAAAGCAAATGGTCGTGAGAGGAATAGGATGAGACTAAAAGCCAAATGAATTTTGATGGCAGCAGAGCCTGAGTCAGACAATTTTGGGGTCCAAAGAGTAGCAACTGGAGCCATACTCGGTTCATGAACTCCGCAACCCTGCCAGTTGCTAATATGTACTAGGGTTGTATTGTTGCAGGTGATATGGCCCGATTCCGATTCCTGGACCATTATTTGTTCGTCTAACTGAGGCTCTTTTCCGCAAATAGCATTACATGAGACTGTTTGCTCAGGCCAAGGATTAGCTAACTCCCAAAGATGCGAGCATATGTCAAGTTAAAGGTTTTTTTTACATTTTGCATCATTTTCACCAGTGGGGATCTCAAATTTTGAATAAATGTATGAAATATATTTTTTTCGGTAAGACCACAGGAATCTAATTCGGCCAGTGGATTCTGATGATGACAAGTACCAGTGTGCATCCGACTGCCACTGCGCAAAACAGGTCGGTGCTTATTAGTACACAAAGTGCGTATTTGCTGCAAGTGATGACAGCAAATCAGTCGAGTCATAGTCAAGCCTAGGCAGGGTTGCTGGCCGGATATTTTTGGGACGAGGAGTTGGAAACTCGCTTATCCCAGCAGGAAGAGTCGGTACAAATTAGGCTACCTATACTAGCCTGTCTGTGCCTGTTGGGTCACCATCACCAGCTAGCCCCTTTGCCAGGCCAGTTATCAAATAACGGTACTCTAGTCTCATTAAATCTCCAACGCTCGCATCTCTTCCCATCGTATAGCGAAGATTGTGTGCAAACAAGCAAGTAAGTAAACAAGCAAGGTTAGCTGAGTTTTAGTATAATAGGCTACAGATATATAGTTACTAAATAATCGGAGTCGGACATTTTTGGGGTCTAAAGAGTCAGGATCAGTCGAGAAAACTGGCTGTACCCAGGAGTCGGAGTCGGCCTTCATCCGTCAGACTCCATAAGCCAGAGACTAGGTACCCAGTGGTACAGTTACATCGAAAAGCTTACCTTGAGTCCCCTGGCCAGCAACTCCCCAACAATATCCTGGTGCCCTCTGGAGGCTGCCCAGTGCAGCAGTGTGGACCCCTCATGGTACTTGATGAATGGCTCCACCCTATCGAACACTCGCTCCTGGCCTTTGAAACATGCAATGCCAAACACAACACTCGTTAATCCATAAACATAATATGCTGAAACTTCAACATTCTTTAAAATTAAAAACACCGTCATTACATTTAAATTAAGGGTAAATTGAAAACAAAATGTGCGCTTTTAAAAACTTAAACCAGAGACAACACTACAGCTACTGAGTGGCTCTCTCTTACCAATTGTGTCCTATGGCTAATTGATGAAACTTTAATCGAATCTTTTCTAATCAACATCATAACCTCAGACAAAAAACTGTTCATGATTCACAAGGAATGCACTTACTGACAAGAAAACACATTGTTCTCTGGTACAAGGCAAATTAATATAGGCCATTTATATGTTATTTTGGTTTGCTATAATACCGTGCCTGTCGCACATCGTTGACCAGTTGCTACGAATTTGTGGTTCTTGCCGATAAACACATTCCTTGCATCACCACATGTTTGCTTTTTGAGACAGCACTACCACTGTGTAAGAACTCAGGCAAGGTAAGAATACGGCAAGAATAAGCAAAACTTACGGAGAGGGAATAAGGGAGCCCTGTGATGCCAGAGGGCAAGAGACGCACCCCCAATAACTCTAATACAGTCAGTATCCTATACGTATAAGCTACGATTAAGTGTTCTAAGCAAGTCTCATATACATCACTACGTAGTAGATCTGCAGTTAATTATTTAAAAAGCTGAGAGTACACGGCACTAAATAATACGATGCAATGCTTCCTTGCCTAGGTATTACACCATTCTGATACCGACAATTTTTTTGCAAATCAACTTCCATATCAGTAGCCTTCGTCTGGTTTCATATTCCCAATTGCCATTTTCGTCTTCTAGTAGGCTATTAACAAAAGCAAAAAGAGCACAAGGCGACACAGTTCATTTACCTCTGCAAATATAGTGCAAATTTTGATGCCACCATATAAAAATCACAACTCTCCGGTACACGCAAGTTACTGACAGCAGTCAACATTTTAAGCAATTTCTCCGTCACTGAGTCCATCTCACTAGCTACTAAAATGCATTACGTTTACGTAAATGTTACGCCCACTTGCAAATGATAGTAAATGCAGGGCAGGGTTGGTGTTATCTCCTGCCAGGTTGACACAAGTGACGTCATAGCACTATGCTATTACTTCCAAACCAAAAATAGGTAAATATTCTCTGCCTGGCTTAAGCGTTACCTAGCGTTCTTATAAGTGATGACTGCAACTCCCGAACTCCCCACATTATTCCGACTTCAGGGAAACCTCTTAACCCTTTGTGCCTCAAATAAACATCTATTTTCTCAGGAACAATACTATTTGTAACGTTCACAGGTGTGTATACGGTGTAGCAGGCACAAGGAGTGAAACTACACCGTCCCATTTTAAGGGGATCGTTTAGGCGAAAATGGTCATAATTATCAATTTTCTGTTTTTGCTCAAAAAGTGTCTTCAGGTATGGGGGCATTACGTCCTAAATTTTTAGGGGGCTAGCGGTACTAGAACCCCCCCAAAATGGGGGGGGGAATGGGTCCACAGGGGGTCCAAATTTGCCTTTTTTTGCTGCAAAATCATCAGTATACCAAAGGCTATTGCATACCAAATTTCTAGGGGGCTAGCGGCACTATAATTGAAACATGCCAAGGGCATTTCCTTTGGAAATACTGCATTTTATAAAAAAAAACATAAAATTGCCTCTATTGAAAAATCTACATTTTCAGACTAAAAAAGAATAGAACTGCCTCAGTTTTTGTGCTAGAATAAAAACAAAGACAGTTTTGGAATCCTTGAAAGATTTCCTACAACAATTACATTTCATAATTTTTATCTTTCTTTTTCGTTTTCTATTGACGTGAGATTTTAGATGGGTGACTGAACTCTTTCAGTCACCCATCTAAAATCTCACGTCAATAGAAAACGAAAAAGAAAATTTTAAAACGTAATTGTTGTAGGGAATCTTTCAAGGATTCCAAAATTGTCTTTGTTTTTATTCTAGCATAAAAATTGAGGCAGTTCTATTCTTTAAAAAAAAATATATATATATATACATATATATAAAAAACTAAGGCCTAAATGGAAAAAGTTACACAAAAAAAGTGTTTTTTTTTTTTAATTTTACATAATATGTGAAAATTTCAGTAAGATCGGACCACTAATAAAGAAATTTCCAAAATTTGTAAACGATCCCCTCAAGAAGAGTATAAATACTGCGTCCTTGCTAGAAATAAAGGTTTACTTAGGACGTTAAAGGGTTACAGGAACATGCTCGACATAGTATGTAGCATGTGATTAAGCCACAGTTCTCAGATGTGGCAGGATTCCTCCCTCCTGTTCGAACCATCAACGTGACTAGCAGCTTCTCTGCCTAAATTTACCATTGGCCAGAAAAAGTTCACCTAGAATTTCAGGCGTGCACTCACTACACCAAATCCATAGACCAGAGGTTTTGAAAAATTCGGGGGCTTTGTGCATGTAAATCCATAGGGAAAGGGAACTTAAAGATGTCAAGCCAGTTCAGAAGAAAATAATACATTGCATAACTTTCACCACGATGATATCAAAGTAGTTTTTTTTTTAGGAGGAGGAGGGGTTCAGTGCTTTTGTTTAACATCTGTAGGCTCATCATATACGTAAGTTCCAGGCTGGGATAACGAGGGACAAGCTGAGGTTCGAGACCCAGATGAAAAAGCAGCTTAGATTGAAGAAAACCCCACAAAAATTAAACCAATTTTACCTCATAAAGATCTCTTTTATTAAAATTTCATGGTCGAGTGGAAGTTACAGTCTCTCACTGCTGACTGAGCCTAAGGTAGGTAAATTTAAAAGTTATAAAAGCTTATCAGGCTACTACTATGTATCCTTAATGTATTATAAAAAATATCATGGTTGGCAATTTCAGATAAAAAAATAAACCGGCACTAGATACTGTCTGTATACATAACACTTATATTGGAAACCAGAAAATCCGTTAATGGTTCACACATCAGCAATGAGTCAGTGTTATTAGCAAGAAAAACATTTGCCGGATCAGTTAGGCTAGCTACAAAGAACGCATTTAAGCTAGCAATGGGGAGAAATCAGTGAAAACAGCGGTAAGAAGCACTTCAATGGGCAATGCTGGTAACAAGATTAATTCACACTCCTGTTAAGGCGAGAATATGAAACGTTTGTTAATGCAGTTAGCCTCATAAATAGTGTCGGAAGTATTGGGAGCTTTCATTTCCTCCGCCAAGGAGGTTTTGTCTTCGTCGGAGTTTGTTTGTCCGTCTGTCTGTCCGTAACGTAACACAAAACGTTAAGGGCGGATTTTGATGAAATTTAAATGAACTATTAGGAATGCGAGGAGGAACGAATGATTAAATTTTGGTGAAGATCCGTCAGTCCGCTTGTCTGTCTCACAACGTCGCTTGGCGGAGGCCTGCACTCTCGGAGTGCAGCTCTAGTTTTGGAATGCATTACTGTGTTAGCAAAAGCTGCTAGCCAGAGCAATATGCTATAAGAGGGTTAGTAAAAAACAAATATAATAACTGCAACACAGACAGTGAGCATGTGAGTGAAAACGAAGACAAACATTAACAGCCTTCAACCTAATTTCTCTAGAGTAATAGAAGGAGTGCGGACCTGTCGTCCAACAGGTAATACAGTCCACATTGTAGTACCGTGGTGTGTGCACTCCAATTGCCTAGATCTGTACAATGGCTACAGATCACCAGATGTTCAGGGCTACTTCACCAAACTATGCCCAACTGTGCGGATTCGAGTACGGTATACAGTTAAGTGGCTCGACCCTAGCAACATTGGGGGCCGCCGCCCAGAAGCTGAATTAGGCTTTTAGCTTCTGCTGCGTCCCTAGAATGGCTTCTAGTGTGACGAAATTTTCCCTGGCTATCCATTATAACATCAACTGACACCAGCAACACACGCTTTGAAAAATTTTCGGTAGCTTCGCACAAAATATAACAAAGCAGGGCACAAATCACCCACTGCCCTTTGATTGCATGCGCCAAGCTCCATAGCTACCTCAAATTAGTGCAAGTAAGTTGAAGTAACTACAGACCACTCTCATAGTAACTAACAACTAAGCTAGAGTGTGATGCACCCTTGAGCTACAACGCTGCTGTTGTATCTCTATGAATAAGCAGCAACTTTTCTGATACATGGAATGGAACAGATACCAACACTTTGCAGTCCAGAGGAAGCACTACATATAAAAGCGTTTGTGTAGCACTCGAATGATACAAGGGAGAGTGTAGGCAGGTGGTTTTCAATATTAAACAGAAAAGGCATGGATAAGCAGCTCGGGGGCTTATGAGATCGGCCACGCGTTATGTTCAAATCACAGCCAGCAACAGCAATCACAGAATAGAAGAAGACAGCGGAGCTGCAGCGGTGACAGAGTTAGGAGGGACTCACAGAGCACACTAGAAGAGACTTAGAAGTGACTTTAGTCCAGTAATTACTGAAGAACCGTAGCACAGCCACACAGGAACCGAAGAGTTCAAAGACAAGCCAGGCTATCACACTTGCTAACTTACATAAAATGTCAGGAGATGACTGAGGTGCATAAAGGTCGTCTTGGTATGCGGCATCTTCAAACGACCTGAGGACGTCTTTACAGGAGGGCGTTGGAGGTATGTGGGAGGCAAACGGGGATACAGGAGGGGAGCCTCGCGGGGAGTTAGGAGGCGATCCCGACAGGGAGAACTTCGGCTTGGAACGATTAGGAGAAGACGGAACAGAATCAGGCAGCTTCTTCAGGGGCGGAGTGGCTGGAGGAGTGCTCCCATCTCTGTCAGATATGAGCCGAACAGGAGACGACCTCACTGAAAGAGTCTGTCTGCTTCTTCTGAGGAAGGCAGGACTGCCCGATAGCGACGTGTCGTCACGTAGTCGCTTGAAATACGGAAGTCCATGGTCGTGATGGCGCCTCAGCTTATGCGGGGCACCGCTCAGGTTCCCAGACAATTTCTTTACCCTAGGCAGGCAGGGCGTCTTGATCTCATCAAAGAGATCATCATCAGTGTTGACTACACTAAGTGTCGTGTCTGAGGCGGAACTGACGAGCGTCGGCGCAGCAGGTGAAGTCAAAGGCCTGACCACAGACAACACACCGTCATTGACTACAGAAGACTTTCTGATGTACCCTGGAGACGACCTATGCAGCCTTTCGCTCTCGCTCAGCCCTTTCCATCTTACCCCCAACCTGCTGTCTGCATCCTTCCCTCCTTTCTCTTTCTTCTTAATGCTGCTGGCTCGCTTCACTTGTTTAAGACTTGAACTCCTCAAAAGACCTTCAGATTTCTGTCCTGGGCCAAGTAAGGATATCTGCTTCTTTTCCCAGCTCGACTTATTGCTGTACTTCTCAAGCAGTAAGCTTCGCTTTTCTTCCCAACTGGATTTCCCACAGACATTCTCGTGCAGAGAAAGTTGCTCATCTTCCCAACTCGTCTTTTTGAATACTCGCTCACGCAATAATTTTTGTCTCAGTTCCCAACTGGACTTGGCGAAGAGAGGGTCATGCAGCGTCGCTTCTTTGCCCTCGTTCTGTTTCGTAGCGAGCTTATCAAGTGACTCATCCGGGAGGGAAGTGTCACTGCAGCGCCGCATGTTGAGGCAGTGGGCCTGGGCTGCAGGGAGCTGCGTCAGGTCAGGCTTCGGCACCATGGGGCTCCAGCAGCGGCGGCGGCGGCGATTGGCAGGCAAAAGTCGCTCCAGCGAACCGGTGCCGGACGGCACTGCCGCCATGCGGGATGGCCAGATGTGGTCCACAGAATGCCGGAAATGGCGACGTGACGGAGCTGAATTTACAAAAATCAGATTGATTCAGTGCTATCGTTGGGGCTTGTCTTAGATTCAAATTCGCAGCCAAAGCTGACACAGGGAGATGTATGACCACAGGCAACAAAATGCGTCCAGACAGCTCTCGCAACAAATCACTGCTCAACTGTTGAAAATTTTGAGGGATCATAAAATGGCTAAATTCTAAAATGCGACAGACAGAAATAGTATTAACAGACAAGTGAAACCAAACCCAACGATTTTTCAAGACTCAGATCTTGGAACAGACATGCCGTAGAAACCAAAAATTTACAATCCATATCTAATCAAAAGAAAATAAGCCACAAGGTAGAAAATGACAACTACAAGACAAGAACCACCAGAGACAATGCAAACGAAACCATGATACTTTTTATGCTCTTCCAATATATAAAAAGACCAGTAACAAGTACGGTATAGCACCTCAACAGACCACGAACGAGTCCAAGGCTATAAGAATGACAACGCCATGAGCATGCATAGCTGCGCTCAGCCAATTAGGCACAAATAATGTATGCACAATTACAAAATCACGCAGCAAATGACAATTATTTGCTATACCTACTTACAGTGATGCCAAGCTCTCACAAGCATACCACAGTTTGACAGACGAAAGAGTTCTAGCTATAACTTGGTCAACGTACGATATGAGACAACGAGCAAAACAGAGTGACAGAGCTGAGGCGCGTTGCAATATCTCCAAGGTAACCTGAAGCGTGTTGCAATGACAATCTAATGTAACGTGTGTTTTACCAGTGTTACTCGCGGCTCAAAAATCGTGTCGGAACTGCAACCCGAAATGCGGTCGCTGTTAACGACTATCAGGAACCCTTTACAGCGACCGCATTTCGAGGTGGCAGTAGCCACAAGTGGGTTATGATTGCAATACGCCTCAGCATTATGCCACGGAGCAAATTCCCAAGCAGCACGAGACGTAGGCAGGCCATAGAAGAGCAAGCGCAATGCTAAGAACAAGTCGCGCTCCAACAATCGTGAGGTAACAAGCTAGTGACAGATACCTGCTTCAGGAACCAAGCTAGCAGAAATCGTGGCAAGTTGTGGAGCACTCACGTCCCTCACAATAACTTTGCCCATCTTTTTCTTAGAACGAGACCTGTGTTTTTTGGAATGTTGTTCTTTTTCTGCACAAGAATGTGATAGCTGTACAAAAGTTAGAGGACACCATATAATAGCAAGTAATGGGACCCAAGACACGCAGCAGGCATGCTGAGCCTCAGCAGAAATGTCGCCACATACGTGTAGTAGAGAGACGTAGAGACACAAGGTAGCTTTAGTGATACACTTAACAAACTATTTATTGCTAACAAACTACCTACTCTCAACTTTGGTGATTATGTGGCCCCAGCCTTGCCCGGAATACTACAGGAACCCGATAGA
>LQNS02000211.1:31598450-31617666 GCA_001587735.2 Parhyale hawaiensis
TAAGGAGGGTAACGCCTCAGAACGGTTCTAAACTACCATTTAGACGCCCCAGAGTTGGGCGCTGTCGCGGGTCTGGTGCCACCGACAGAAGGTGTTCTGTCGGAGCGAGCCACTGAGAAACATATCTGTAATTATGTCGGTAGGTTCGGTACTAATTCACTCACCCTTCGCATCAGTTATAGCTACACATATCTCAGGTACATGGTAGTGCATTACATCAGTGCACAGTAAAGCGCAAATAAACAATATTTAGGTACTTTGACTTTGTCCTTGTAAGCAGCGTAGTGAATTGCCTGCCACCCTGACTTGCTGTCCTTGCAGTGCACATCCACGCCCGCGTCGAGTAAAATTCGGGCCACATCCACGTGACCTGTGGAGCAGTACAAACTTAATAGGCCAGCACACAGAAGCATCCTTTCCGTACCTCATGCTTCCTCAATTCAAAATAAATGCGTAGCTACATACCTAACATGGCCACAAACGAAAGTCAACGTTACATACTTCTATTTTTGTGCAAAGCTCTTTACATCACGTAAACTGACCTCCAACACGTGAAGGGTGCAGTATGTGACAAAAAAAAAGTGGTTTTAGAATAGGTATCTTAGTGCTGGGCTACTTTAGTGCACAAAATATATACATAGGTAGTACTCATTTAATAGCGGAAGCAAATACCAGGACACACTAGCAGCAGTACGGTACGTCATTTTATTAGCAGGAGTCCCCGAACAACACACAGCTCAGCAAGTAACAAACGGTGGTAGAATCAGGGTAGGAGCTTACCAAGTCGACAAGCAGCAAGCAGTGCATGTTGCGACTTCTTGCTGATAGCATCAAATGTGTGTCTTTGGCACAAGTCCCTGATGGTGGCAGCATCACCGGAGAGGGCAGCTCGAGTGAAGGGATGACTGGAGTCGGTATCATCGGGCCAGTTAGGGTCGAGCAGTTCAGCCGTCTCGTCAGGAGATCGGCACATGCTACTGCTGTTCTGGTGCAGCAATGGAGGCCGGCACGGAGCTGGCCAAACCCAAGAAAATATATTGCTCATTTTCCGTTAGTTACGGATTCTGAGAAACAATGCTAATAATAATAATAATAATACCCACAGTGTCAACTCAAGTCAGTGACTCGGATACAAGATGAAGAACCAGAAGTTGAGCACTCATGTTGATTAGCTAAACTTTGAATTTCATTGATATGGTGGATTACCACATGAGACAGAACATCAATTATAACCAGTGTCCAGCCCAATCGAAAACTTTTAGATAACAGCAGATGTGATCTTATACCGTCCCCCTACAGGCAGAGCTTGTTTCACTGGACTACTCCGATTGAGAGATAACTGTAGCAATGATTAGATTGCTGCCTCAACCCCGTCAAGAAGATGCACTGTGCACAGAAAACATTGCTGGTAGGTCAAAAACCACAGCTAGTCTTTAAAGCCAATGTTCAGTAGAAAAATTAAACAAGGAAATCTGATTGTTTCCATCAGCATAAGAAGCTGACATGGGTCACTGCTTAATCCTCAAACAATGAACGAAAGTAGAACGTACCCAATACATTCTGAAACTGAAGTGTATTATGTTGTCCAGAGCGGAACTACTATCTCTAAGTGTAATTATTCATACAACACTCCCTACAAAAATCATAATATTTCCCCGGAAGCCCAATAATAAACTGCTCCATGTATAGCCAACATCAACATTGACATAGGTGCCACTGGCCATTTGCTGACACAGTAGATAGCTACATCGTGTGTTAGATTCTTAATAACGTTATAGTCCTAGAATAGGTACATATATATATATACACAAGATATTGCGCAAAACAAGACAGTATGATAAGGGGTGTTACAAAGCAACAAGAGTGGATATGAACTACCAGCATAACAAACGGGGGTTAGAAAGTAACTGCTATAGCTAATAAACGAATAAACGGGTGTTGCAAAGCAACAAGAGCAGATATCAACAACCACTATAATAAAAGGGTGTTGCAAAGCAACAAGAACGGATATCAGATATCAACAACCACTATAATAAACAGGTGTTGCAAAGCAACAACAGCAAACATCAAACAACAAGCAACACTTGAGTGTGACAACCAACCCAGGCATCAACAATGCCACATGCTACGATCAAATAACTTCACTTTCACTAAACAATGCTGCGCAAATAAAATGGATAAAATTCAAAATACAACCAATCATGTAACTTTCCAATACATTATAAGACTTGAAAGACATAAAAACGTGTCAACTATATATGAAAATTATTAGCTGTTGAGATCGTACATTCACCTAAACCATCCGTCATTTCTATTTCAAATATATGGTACTGGAATAGTGACCTGAATGCCATGAACACTGCAGCCATCGCAGCAAAGGCCACTTCAAGAAAAATCGATCCTCACAGTACATATGTGCATGTACGGACAGCCACACTTTCTATACCATTTATGGCCGATCACCTACAACGAGTATACAAATTTTACAGTATATATATGTGTATTGATGCCAAATGAATAGGCGAATATATACTGCAATTGAAGCGCATGCTCCAAGTCTCATATGCTTCATTACAAAGAACAGCGGCTACAACAGTGCTGAAGGCTTATTGGCATCTGTGTGAAATTATTTTGACAATTTTCAACATCTAACAAAAGCTTTGAAGTTGCTGAGTATGCAAGCCGATTGTATCCAGAGAAGAGCAACCGCTGTACCTATTTTATGAATTTCCTCACGCTGACAGCGATTGAGTAGAATGCATCAGCTTAGAAGTGCCGTCATGTGCGGCAAAACTCAACACGAGTGGTAAAAGTGGCCTCAAGAGCTTTTTTCATGAAAACCAAACAAATATAACTTCTGAAACCAAGTGACTGTTAAAATTAATTTACAGTTTTCCTATTTTTTGGGGTTTGTTTTGCAGGGAAAATTCTTTATATTCACTTTTGTCCGATTTATGTCCGACTGCACAGCGAGTGTCAACCCATCTTGCTACTAGGTATTGCAGTGTTTCAAGAGAGGAAGAAACACATTTATCAACCTGAAAAAGCGAAACCCATGTGCAGATGACACCGTTAACCTGTTAGCGGATAGTTAAGAATAAGCCTAACTTTGCCTGGCGGATGAGTTTATTGTCAAAAAACATCAAAAATCTGAAATTCATTCTTGAGCTCGCTTAGATCGTTTCTTTCATCATTTGAACACTAGCCAGTTAGTTATTTGGTGTTTAATAGATGTCCCTACCCACAACTAGTGTGATCCAAAGATATTAAGGAACAACAGAAGTCGACCTTAGCCGTTAGCTAACAGGTTAATGCAAGCAGCAAATCAAGGAAGGGCAGAAATACAGAATACAAACTGCTATGAGCAAGAAAAACGAGCTGGCGAAGTGAGCAGAAAAGAAAAGATGAACCGAAATGACAAATTTAAGCAAAAGGAACACATGGAATGGCCCATAGGCCAGACGCTCCTTAATTACCAATGGCAGATGTACTATTTGTATTTTCAGCTGAACGGAATTCAATAGCATGCCATCCAAAAGTACTGCCTTCCATCTACAGCCCCTCTATAAAACTGCATTGAAAAACCGAAAATATAACAGCAAGGCAGTCTTATGCTAGGAAACAAGCATGCAAGAAGCCACAACTAGAAGCACTGCCAGAAATAATCCTTAGCAATAGTTTTAAGACCATTGTCGAAAAATTAGCTCCCTAAAAGTAAACAAATTTTTTGCCACATATTTCATATGAGATGTGAATTGCGTCAGAGTACTAATATGTTTACTCGAACGTCGCTGCCGCACGCATCTGGCTGGGTGTTGGACTTTGTGCACAATTTCTTCAACACAGATAGGGAAAATTGGGCAATCAAAACCTTAGTTTTTACTATTAATGGGCGAAAATTATTACTCGACACAAAAGGAAAAGTACTTGGAATTTCGAATTAGCGAAGATATGAGTTGCGGCGAGCCTTGTGCACACAGCTTAGAACTAAACTAAAAAATGATGAAGGTTATCTGGAAACATCTCCTATTCAATGCAGCAAATAAATTTAAACAAATTGGTTTTTAAGAGGGTAAAGCAGCTCAAGTCGTCTAAGCAGAAAGCTTGAGTGTTTCAGGAGATCGTAGACAAGCTTGCAGCGTTAAGCTTCAAGGCACTGCAATCCCTATTGGGCATCATCTGTAGTTTTCCAGCTGTTCTCGTATCAGTATTACTTAAAAAAAAAAAATTAAAATTTAGTAATTGCGGAGAGCACAAGTGTATTCCTGCAACTCAAATCTTTGTGAACTTGGCATTTAGAACAGCCAGCCTTCCTCCCGTAATGTAATTATTTGGATCATTTGAACAAAAGCACATAAACTTTCACCCCTTTTTTTACTGAGCTGGGAGACATTCTGGAGAGCACAATTAAACACACGAGTGTACCGGTTAAGGTGACTTCATGTTCATCTTAAACTTTCACAAAGGACCATAAACCATCTAGCTAACTACTATACAAAATGAAAGGGCGAGACCTGGTGCAGCAAGCATTACAGCTCCAATACTGGCCAGTTACAGCTTCACTACAAGAAATTATTTAGAAAGAGGATCCCATATACCTACTGTACGTAAAGGTTTGTAGAAGCTCACAGTAAATATAACGTTAGTGTAATGGAAAGCGAATGATGACAAATGTATCATAGATGTCGAATGGAGTAAAATTAGTTTTAAAGCTAATGCTGCCACATCCTTAAATTGGCTTCCTCCGGAACTACAAAAAAACTGATGATTTTAAGTAGTGATATCATTAGATTCATTCAGTTACAAGCTAAATTTTCATCAAAATAAGTAACTATAACAATCTCAACTACGTTTGCACACATGGCGCGATGTCTCACTGCTTTACTCTCGGATTTGGTATTTTTGCACAAGTCGTCCAGATGATCACAGGAATTGAATGTTGCATGGCAGCAAATATACATGGCTGACTTGACTTCCACATTAGTTGTCTCATCTTTTTAACTTTTTAACAATGTATATAACTCGTAAAAGAAGTACTCTGACATGGACTGGCGAGTTTGCTGAACTTTTGAGGGTACTTTGCATTATCATAACTCACTGCGAGGTGAAGGATATGCTGTATTTATTTTAAAAGTTGAACAGGCACTAAGAATAAGGATCATAATACATTAGAATGGTATTGCACTGAATAGCTCCTACACAGACTAATGACGCAAAGCGATAACTCGATCTACCTCACAATGAACGAATGTACTACACGTTTGGTACGGTCGGCAGAGTTACCAATAATTTCCCTTCAATGCTGCAATAATCAACAAAGGATAATTTTATAGTAATTGTGCTTTAAGTTGTGTCAATAGCATTAAATTCGGCATGAAGCGTTGGATAAGTCAGAAAAATATCACAAATGCTAAAAATTCAAATTTCCTGCTTTTTTCCTGCTAAATGTTAAATCAATTTTTGAAAGCTAAACCTTCCAATATTCTAAATCTAGCATGAAAATGCTAAATTGGCAACACTGCAAAGCTGCACCTTCGCACCTGCTATACTACTCGTGTTGTGTAAGGCATACTGCCTGCCTGCCAGCTCAACTGCTCCTGGTGTGCCAGCGCCCTAATGTACGGCATTCTAGCACTGCTAGTGTTCAAAGTTTTTTAGTGCCAAGTGGACGGTTACTAGCATGGTGGACGGGTACTACATAGACATATTACCCTAAACAGAATTTTATTATTACATTAGGTGTTTAAGCCTCTCTAGACACAACTACAGTGATTCAAGTGAGGAAAAGGAAGGACATGTGGTATGTCGACAGAAACGTGGAACCCATGCACGAAGCTGCATCAACGGGCATAGAACAGAAAGTCAGGAAAAAGGAAGAACAGAACACAGCATCATCAATATCAGCACGAAAACGGAAGGCAGCAAAGTGGGCACGAAAGACACATCCCGAAGGCCTAGATAATGACTAAGGCAACCTACAAAATCTTCCTAGGGTCGCTGCTGCCCATAACATTGGATGGGCGAACCTAAACTCACCTAACCCTATGGCCCATCATATGCCCCATGAAGAAGCTCGAGAGTTGTGAAGCAAGTCAGATTGAGAACGGCAGCTAGGACCCTGGAGCCCAAGTCCCGCACGGTGTGAAGTAAGCGATAAGTGGGAAAATAATGCTACTTGGAAATGAATCATTATGGTGAGGCACTGCACAGACAGCACATGCAGAAGCGCCTCCACCTTCTTATTGACAGATGCCGCGCAGCACCATTATCCTAAAAGTTTGATGGCATCTCTGGTAGTCATTCCATAGTTTTTAATTTTTTGTAGTTACTACAAAGACAACACACTCTACAAGGAATAAAATATAGAAAGTCCTGGCAATGGGAATGAACACTATAGCTACAACTCGAGCAACAGCCAAAATTAAGAAGGTAAAGAAGATCAATGTAGCCAGTCAAAAAGTTAGCTTATTAAATTCTCTGGCTAATGAAAACGTAATTAGCAACAATTGACAAAGATTATATAGAACCCAAGAAAAGAAACAGAGGACAATGCTGATAAAAGAGCGAGAGCAATATAATAGCATTCAATTGAGAACCATAGATTTCTTTTTTTAATGGGACAGGAAGCACATGAAGATGGGTAAAATATTGTTTTAACTCTTTAATTCACGACTTAATCTTGCTTTGCCGTAGGAATACCATTACACATAGTCCTCAGCAAAGGCGCCCCTTGCTTTACTTAGCCTCATTCGTTAGTTTCAAAACTGTTACTTCCAGGCACTTGATAGATATGCTCTTGATTCAATAGTCCACCTATTGAGTACCATGAAGCAAATATTTTGCAATTCAACGCCCCTGATTGAATAACACGGAATTTCATCAAAGACCTGGAACGCTGCATGTATGATGCACCATGAGAGGTAGACATAAGTTAAGTCTTTGATCAGCATGTGACATTCATATCCCCTCACTACTCAAGAACTTGTAAGACATTGCTATGGGTAGGAATGGGATGAATATACCAATACTGGCGTGCTGGCGTTAACCCTACCTTACCTAGGTTAGGTGGTGTTAATTTGCTACATAGGTTATTTTTTCTAGGAATACAATAGGACGAAGAAGCCTTGCAGTAAAAATAACACAGCCTGGGTTAATGGAGGCGCCAACAAAGTCTTCAAATGACTCTGCCTACAGCATTCTGGGCTGGTTTCCTACTTCAAAACTCAACTCCCTATTAAGAAAAAGTAATTAAGTTAGATACTGCAGGCAATAAAGACAGGCAGGCATAAAGCAGCCACAAGCAACATACAGGGCAGTGACGAAGAAGACGATGAGGCCTCATTAGCAGTGGACGAAGCAGTGGCAGCTGGCAGTGCATCAGATACGGCAGGTGACGAAGATACAACTGGTGCAAAAGCTAAAGACTTTGGAGGTGGCGGTGGAGAAACACTATTGGTGCAAGTATTTGGTGCAGTAGAAGAAGGTGGTGCAGGCAAAAGTGGAGCCGTGCAACTCTCACTGTCACAGGTTGTCTCACCAATGGTGGGGTCGCTGTCCCTGTTGTTTAAAGCCTCTCGACTGCTGTCTGTAGTGGCACCAACACAAAAGCAAGTGCCCGTCAAACAGTGTGGACTTTGAGCAATTAAAATAGCTAGTGGTGCCGTATAGTGAGCTCGCTTAATTTTAAATAGCAAGTGGCGCCGTATAATGAGTTGACTTGAGTTTTCTGGTAATAGTGCAGCTTGGTGCCTGGGGTTATCACCACAGTACCCTAAATGCCAGAGCTGGGCTGCAAACACCCACTTTTGCTAAATGCACAGCTCCTGTGCAACACTGCCAGGAGTCTCAATGTTTAGGGACCGAGATATGTATTTTATGTAGCTATAAGGTAGTCTCATTCAAGGGATGCAAGGGAACCCACATAACAACTGAAAATACAACATCCCAAAAATTTAACCCTTCAATGCATAATGTAACATTCTACTTTCAGTAGGAAGAACACCATTTGGTACATAGAAACTATTTATGATGCACTCTGCATTGAGGGATTAAAAACAATCGAGCAAATTGCCTGGCGTTTGTCAAATAAGGGTCACTGTGCTATTACTGAGAGATTGGGAATACTAGCTTTCGTTATCTACGTGTTCAGCTCATAACCAGAAATGACATAGCTCAAATACCACCTGTAGTTATAGAACAGACACGTAAGTAGCAGCTGCACAAATAACGTTCGTCTCACTTCTCCGTTTGTTTGGACTGCATATCAAAACAGACACGTACAATAGCTATATGGCAAGTGCTGATGTAACAACAACTGCATGGCCATCCAACACCTGAGCAAATACGAACTGCAGAAGGTAACCACTGCAGGCTGGGCCAGCATGAGACTGTAACCTCAAATGAACTCGGTGTTGATTTAGCAAATGGGTCACGCGACTAGTTTAAGTGAGCAGCAGTTATTAGTGCAGAGCTCTTAAAGAAATAGTTGAACATCTACAAAACAGTAGGGTTTGTCAAACTAAATAATTTAGAAAATATGACATCTATAAGACTTGGGACTTCTAAAACTAATAAATTCAGAAAGAACAAGCAGCAACAGACACTCAAAAATTAATTAGTGATTGTTTGACTTTGTACACAGTAGCATTTATTCAATGTGATGACTTTCTGCAATGTAAAATAAAAACCTACAGCAAAAGAATAAACGTAGACCCAATAAAAAATTATGCATTGAGTAACCAGATCTTCTCTTGGAGTTCAAAAATTTAAATTTATTGCAAAAAATCGGAACTGGAATTGGAAACAATTCGAAGCAAAATCTAGAGCTCGGTTCATCCGCTAATTTCTTTAAAAATCTAATATTCTAAAACAAGCATGGGCCCTATTCAATTTAATTTGTTTCAATAGAAACTGTATTGTCTTAATATCAATGGGAACAGGAGTACAGCAGTTTCTTATGATACCTATGGCGCTGATCGAATGAGAAGCTGCGTTATGTTTTGAAAGGTCGAGAGAATAATTTTTTCACAACCTACTTAATCCTGAAGAATGAACTGAATAAGCGAATCATAGCAAACTACTGTTACCAGTGCATCCCCGTATTGTAATTGATAAAAGCAGTGGGGATCCATAGCAGATACAGCTGAATACTAAATCTGTGTTTTACAAAAGCTCGGTTACACTTCATTTTTATCACCCGCAAGCCAAGCGAATAACAGTGTTGTTTTCGTTGAAGATTTAAGTATAGCTATATATTTTTGTCTGTCCACGCAGACTGAGGGAGAATGAGTTGAACAATGTCTATGTTTTGCAGGAATCAGATGGGTTGAACTAGGTGTGAAAAATGCCAAAACTTTAGAGTTATCTGGCCATCAAAAATTGACGTTGTTGAAATTTGCCCCCTTTCCCCGGCACGGGTGATGGTTTTATGCCACGAGGCGTTTTACTGTAGTAGATGTTTGGGGTCAGTTTTAAATATGTAGTATATAAATGTAACTCTCTGAGACACAAACGTAAAATTTACCCTTTTTAGGCAATTTAACAAGCAGTAAATAGCGATGAGGTGCATGTGTGCGTCAATGGAAGAAAAAAGAAGTGAGATACCTATCTGCGAACCCACGGTCGTTACCATCCTCCATCAACGACTCAGTGGGCAATCATCCATCTGATTTTTAGTCACATGAAGTCGGGCTCATAGTAGCCCCACATGGGGGAAAGCAGAGGTCTCAATTCTATTTTCTTCCATTCAGGCACACATGCACCTCACCACAATTATTGTTAGTGAAAATTGCCCAAAATGAATAGCTTCATTTTGAGTTTGTGTCACCGAGAATTATATTTATATACCTAGTTACCACTTAAAACTGACCACAAACATGTACAAAGAAGTGTAAGTATCTTTTGCAATACCCAGTACTTGGTGTCTAGAAATCTTTTTACTATTTGGTAAAGTTTCTTCAAGATACTGTAATGGACCCTGTGGATACTGCATAAGTAATTTTTGGATCAGACCCTGGTAGATACATCACTCCCATGAAAACATTATAAAAAGCATTAGGTAACTATTCATTAGCAGCAAAGATAAGATTATGAGGCAATATAGGCTGGACTACTAGACTAGTTAGTTATATAGAGTAGAGTAAACCTCCATTTACAAGACGAAGAAAGTATATACGCCAACAGATACATGGAGCCCAAGTTTGAGCATGATCCTACACAGGATCAAGATGCATAGGAACAGCAGGGGAAAAGATGAGGAGAAACAGAATAAAGTATCGGCAGCATGAGAGTGAAAAGGAATCAAAGTGGGCACTGATGAAAGATGTACCAAAGGCCTAGCTCCAGCTAAGGTAACCTATAAGGTTCCCTGGTGTTGCTGCTCCGGATAACATACGATAGGCAAACCTAACCCTATGGTCCATTCTACATCATCTGAGGCACTACCAGAGTGTATTCACTTGAATTTTGAGAGTAGGAGAGAGAGACATGCATGTTATGAAAATCTTCCAGTAGACATCTCACACCTTAGTTTTTCTTAATGCAAAATAGGGTAGCAAGCAAATTTAACTCAATCATTCCTAACATAACACAAACCGCTCTCTTTCTCAACCATGACTCTAATTTTGTGCTGTGTGCGAATTCATAACACGATTGCTGTTTATCTACAACTTAGAAGGCAATTTAGATTAAATGTATAAAATATTTTATAAGAAGATAAAATTATACCTATACATTGGCATGCAACAAAAAGTCTAGATTGGACACCATAAACAATCACTTTAGCAGTGATAGTGTTAGGCTAAGTTTGAAAAATAAACAAACCAACTAAGAGCATACAATATGTATTAAAGAAGACATAACTGAAAATTTATTAAGATTGAATCAAGGATGTAAAAACTTTCACATAAGCCAGAAGAATGGCAAGAAGGAAATCCTGCAGTTGAATGCTATCTGTATATCTCAAAGAATTATAGCCTTATTTGTTTTTGATATTACGGATAGGTAATGTCCAGTGTAGTGAAGTAATAATTAATTTGAATATTTAAAGCAACAAAAAGTTATTTTTTGAGAATAGCTATGCATAATATAAACAAATACTGTATATTTTTTCAAGGAATGGAAATGTTCCCACTAGCTAATAGGTTCCATATGTTTTTTGGATGATAGGTACCCTACTGATGCTGCTTCTTGAGAAAACTATATTAAATTTTTTCAGTTTACTCCATTACAATCACAGTCACTTTGCCACACTTCCATCAAATTTTGGATTAGGAGGTCAGGCCTACTCAAGTATCATAGGTATTGATGCAAAGTAGCTAGCTCTTATTTTTCTCAGAAAGCAAAAAAAAAAAACTTCTGATCACACAGAAACACTAGTGTAAAACTATCTCAACAAAAAATGCAACAAGAGCATAGCTTTACACTTTCGTAAATAAAGAAGGTGGTAGCTGAAGAGAATAGGTACTAGGTAGCTACTCAACATATGTAGCTACTAGCACTCTCAACAATGAAAGCAACCAAAATGTGCTCTTGTAATTAACTAGGTAGCATAAATTAAATACCTTGAGTAGGTAGATAGCATTTGTAATTGCACACGTAATGTAGGTAGTTATAGCTTGCTGGCCAAAGTAAAATTCTAATGATAACTGAATGGGTAATAAATCTATGCAACTGAATAGAGTACACCTGTTTGGATACCTGGCTACTACAGTAAATAGAAACGGAGGTGTTCCCACCAATCCAGGACAAAGCCACAAGTGAAGTTGCAGTTAATCATAATTTAGCAGATTCCACCCCACAAAAGTTTGAGTTGATTAATTGGCTGTGATGTCACATATGGCTATGTTTAAGTAACTACATGGAAACTCACTCATCTCTTTTTGCTCAGATACAACACACACCAATGTGCATTGAGGGTCAACAATACAAACCTTGTGATGACATGGCACGATTAATGATGAGCCTAGTACGCAACTCCTGATCAGTAACGGAAAAGTTGCTATTTTGGCTAACATTACTCCGGGAGCGCCGGTGCTGCGTCTGTGACATGCTGTTCCTGTTACTGCTGCAGTTACTGTTGCCACCACTGCCACCATTGGTGATGGGAGAGTAACAGTTGAAGTTTGATGATCCATTCATGATGTTAACAACACCAACTCATCAGTAAGTGAAAACAATCTGATGCGTCAAGTGATAAGATTTTGTAGAGCACTGGTAATAGGAATGTCTGGCTTCATTTTCTGTAGCAGTTAATTCACACGTCATCTCAGCAACATGGTTCCTGCAAATAATAAATCTTGTTCAATACAATGATTGTAGATAATAAATTGAATGTCAGCAATGAGTGAAACTGAAGATTTATTTCTTTACAGCCAGCTAGCACAGACATTTCCAAAGTGGGTGACAAGACTGCACCTCCCTTTTCAAAGTGAACTTTTAGTAAACAGCAGGTTTCTATAAGAGTAAACACCAAGTTAATAGCCTATAGGTCATTTGTTCAAAATTTTCTGAAAGGGTGGCAGCAGGAGAAAACTCTGAGGAGGCAATGAGACAAAAATGGATGGTGGGATGGCATACCTACACAGTCCAATATTTTATGTTTAATGTTAATTCAAACTATCTACTAGCTACCAATAAAAAAGAGCCTTCTCATTTGCAAAAGAGGCAGGAATATGAGAGATACCTGTGAGTGTGGCCCCAGCTATAGATATACAGCTATAGCTAATGAAGGGTTTGGGTGTAAATGGGTCCATTAAGTGTAATTTTTTTGCATTAGGTGTAATTGTACAGTATAATAGGCAGTTAAGTGCAATAGCCTACTGGCCAATAAATCTGTTCTCATAGGGTTTGGTTTGAGGCAAGGACTGGTTCTGCTAACATCCAATGAGTTTTTTCTCATAAGGTTAGGTGAAAGGCAAGGACTGGTTCTGCTAACAATTGAAATATACAATTAAAAATTGATGCTAAGTAAGGCCAATCAAAGATTAACACTAAGTAAGGCCAATCAAAGATTGACACTAGCTAAATAAAAAACACTTATAACATAAAAAATTCTTACCTAAGCACTAAAAACCAATAAAAACACTAAAATCCCACATAAATGCAGTAAAAGCACTTAGGAATGCTAGCAGAACCAGTCCTGGCCTTCACCTAACATTCCAAGGGTCTCTCTAGTAGGGTTAGTGGTGGCCTAAGCAAGGATCAGCACATTTGTCAAGAAACATACGATGAGAACCCCGTAGAGTAGTAGTCGTTTTGTGTATAGTTCAAGCTTACACCTAACCTCCGCAGTTGACACTTTAGGTCATTTATAGTCAGATTTGCTTAGGTTTAAAGCCCCATATAGGTATATGAGCTACACTTGGATCCACAGAAACTAATCTGACCTTCACATTGTATTCACATTCCTATCTTCTGTTCCTTTCTGTGTTGCATTTTCATATAGCTAATGGCAGTAGGCTACACTCCAATGCCCACAACCACCCATGCAACACGTAGCTAATACCTTGTTACTTCAGTCAACACAGGGTCCATAGCTATAATGGCAGTTATATTTTACATAGCTACTCCATATATACAGTGGAACCCCGTTTTCCCGGACAGCACGGGGGGAGGCCGTTCCGGGAAACTGAAATTTCCCGAAAAACGAGAAAATTTGATTCCCGGAAAAACCCTTTTTTTCCGGACGTATATCCGGCAAATTGAAACTATTTCCGGGATATTTTATGCCAGAAAAACCTCCGTTTGCTACCTATTAGCACTGGAAAAAACGAAACACACAAAGTTCAAATAAACCCAGTATAACTGACAGTACCTACTGTACATTAAATACGATACAGTAGGCTATAGCTAAAACACACCTACTGCAATTAATAAGTAATGTATGTACTGTATATGCTGACAATGTAGGTATGAGAACCGCACAGAGAGAAAGACACGCCGCAACTGGCAGATGCTCTGCACTGTGTACAGAATATTTTGGCTTCATTTCTACGAAGCGGAAATTAGCACGGAAAAACTGGTTAATTCCGGTTTTTCGGCCGCGAGCGCTACTTCGAAGCAAACAATGACTCATCCACACAGCTGTCGCCTCCGCGTCCCTCTCTCTTTGCAACGGACGTTTTTTTTATGATGGATTTGTCCGGTGTCCAAAACCTTGAAAGTTCATTAAATTTTCTAGTATTTGCTGGGCCTCCTCCGTATTTCTCGGTACATGACGTGCGACCAGTGACGGGACTTTTGTGGTCAACACTAATACTGAGTCCCGAGTTTCAGAAACAGAGGTCACAGCTGACGGAGAAAACCTGAGCAGTTCCACAGTTCACGCCGTCCTGGGCAGTTCCATAGCTCACGCCGTGCTGGCCAGTTCCCCAGTTCGAGCGGTCCAGAGCAGTTCTACAGCTCATGCCGGACGGGCAAGTTCCACAACCCATGCCATTCTTAGCAGTTCCGCAGCACCTGCCCATACTGGATGTGCCATAGAACCGGCCAATCCAGCAGTGCGTCGACTCCAGCCTTCTAGCAGAGTTGTACGGCTCCTGCCGAAGCAGCTTAAACTTACCTCCAGCTGCTGCGCGAAGTTCCGGAAATTTCTGGATTATTCTCGGGACCATCTTCTCCACGATCTTCGGCCGTGCGGACTCCCCGCTGCGTTGGTCTCGGCAGTTCACTATAGTGGACGACGGAAGGAAAAGGGTACCGCTCCTTCGCGTCGACAGTAGCGGGTAGGTACTTTGATTACCCGTGTAATTTCGGTATAAGATCCTGCAGTTCTTCGACTTCTCGCTCACTCTGGGGATGGGCCTATTTCTCCTAGAGTTTACTGGAACTGATACGATGGATTTCAACTATTAAGCTCCCAGGGCCCTGGGGGATTCGACGGACTTGAGCAACGCATGGACCACGGATGGATCCGCTCTTCTTTGCATTCAGGTCAGTCACCGGGTAGCTTAGTGTCGCTGACCTGGATTAAGCGGTGGGGCCTGGCAACGATATGGAATTATCTCGTGAACTCGTTATTAATTAAAGGAGGGAGTGCTTTCAATTTCTCAAGTGATAATCTGTCAGTTAGCTACTGGGTCGTGAATTATTCTCTATTGAAGTGTTCATATCGACGAATAAATCTATATTTACATTGACCTACATGCTAAGTTGACGTCCGTTCTAAGTACTAAGTAAATTCCTGTAGATTCGGGTCATCTTTCTAATAGTGTACCCGTTTCTCATCTGCGAATTAAATTCAAGTTAGCTTTATAGCGGGAAGTCCTAAAGTAAATTCCTACGGGCTCGGGTTCTCAATTTAACTAAATAACGGCAGCTACCTGTTTCCCGTCGGTGAATTAAATTAAAGTCTGCTATATCGCTTAAAGTTTCCAAGTAAGTTCCTACGAATTCATGCTGTCTATTTCAGTCAATTTGAGTCGATAGTACGGTACTCCTGATTTTCGTACGTGAACATAAAGTCAAAGTTCAATCGTCGTGCCTAATTTCAAGTTTCTAAAGTTTGTGTGTGGGTTTTTGAGCCAGTGTGCATCTCTATTCTTTGCTCCAGGTAAATCCTGGTATTGCTTAGTTCACCGGTTCCTACAAATTCCCTTAATTCTTTGGCACGACCCTATAAAGTACTTCAACATTAAATTCTTCTAAATACTAAACTTTTCAAGTTGTAAAACAAGTTCAAAACGGAGACACAAAGTTCCCCATTATTAATAAGTTGTGTTGTGTGCAGCACAAGTTTGCTCCTTCCCTAACGGAAGGTGGCAGCGCGTCTGTTGAGGCGACGCCGTCCTCCGACGGTTCCCTGGGTTTTCGGCTTTCCTGCAACATGGCTGGTTCCTCGTTCATCGCCTTAGTTTCGTGCGGGTGAACCTACCTTAAACTCTACAGTTTCGCCAACCTTCAACTACTGGCGTCAATTTCAATATTACGTTTGGCTTAAACTTTAATCTAATCTAATTGAGCTTGACTTGTACGGAACATTCGTTCCATTTGCGTAAATTTCAAATACTGCGCTTAGCTCAAACTTTAATCCAGTGAAGCTTAACTTGTACGGAACCTTGGTTCCATTTGTATTCATTTGCTACTAGCTTTGGCCTTCGGCAGTCTGCGAGGGTTTGAATAACTTGGCTTGTCAATTTTTTTTTCTCAAACATAAGATTTCGCTTTGTGCCATGATCATCGCGACGTGTAAGTTCGTAACAAGTGTTAGCACATGTAAAAGTGAAATTCAACAATGAAAATAAAGTTTGTTGCGTTACGCCTATTTTATTGTCGCCGCCACATCTAAAATTTCCGTTATCCGGATAGATAGAGAATAGTCAGGTAAGATCCGGGACCCCTCTCTCTATATCGGACTTTCTCTTTTTATACCAGACGATTCCGGTATATAAAGAGTAGTCCGGTAGGGCCATGAAATCCTCCGTTATACATATAAGATGACCGTTATATAGAGAGTTTACTGTATATATATATCTGTCCACCCAATAAGTGGTTGAAGGAGTTGAGCAATCTTCATCATTTTTTGTAGGGAGTTTGCGGGTTGACCTAGATGTGACCCATGTCAAAAAAACTAGACCTAGCTGGCCATAAAAAAATGGTGGCATTGAATTTTCTCCACAGCGGCGAATTTGCCTCCACAGTGGCAGATCGTCTAGAGAATGGGGCGTTCTATTGTTTTTCTATGTTATTATTGAAGAGCGAATCCATGGAAGGAATGAGGCTGTGCCCTAGCCTCTTTCATCAAAAATGACTTTGTTGAATTTGCCCCCTACCGCACGGGTGATGGTCTTATGCCACTGAGGCGTTCTAGTTCTGGAAAATGCATATGACTAAATGTCACCATATTACAGGAAAAGATAAGTCTCCACCTCAAGTTGTTTCAGCAAAAATTTTAGCACTATAGCTTTATTAGTGTTTTCTGTACCATGAATTGAAGTTTTTCTCATTAGAATTGCCCAGGACGACCCTATGGTATAGCTATAGCGTCGTCCGAAACGGAGATGGCGAACCGCCATAAAGCAGGAAATAAGGCATGGACAAAGCTGAGTTATATACCATGCAAAAGCCTATAATGTTGTCTAATAACCAACTAAGTTTCAGAACTGCAGCATGTTTCGAAGTATTTTAAAAATTTTTCATGGAGACCCTATGAAATCGGCCCCACGAAAATTAATTTTTGTGACACCTCATTTTTTTCCAATTTGGGATTACTCGAATTCTAATGATGCTAGAATAGCAAAACTTGGGGTGTTGGTAGCTGGTATATGTGTGTTTATTTCCTGTGTATCTAGACTCTTTATCTTACTTCTGCCCCGGGTTGTGATCTTATCACGGGGCGGAAATGGCGAACTTAGAGGCTCTGTATTTATGGTTAATGCCTTGGCCGAACATATCTTTACATACATAAAATTTATTATTACAGAAAACCTTGTATAAATGCATGTTATTGTTTCACTTTTTTTTATCAGCTGAAAATCATGTACTTTTCTCTTATGAGAGTGCACCACAATCGCTGGTTAGCCACGACTCTAGTTCAAAAATCTCCCTGAAATCAATATGAAACATTAATATCCAGATTCTTTGCCATGTTATGAGCATTAAACAATGTTATATGCATAAAATAAGGTGTTCTGTCAATGCAATAATCATAAATATAGAGCCTGCATGTTCGCCATTTCGACCCTGTGTTACGATCACAAGGGCCTGCAATGGCAAATATTGCTTGTAGCTACTACAGTTTGTACATGAATTGGGGCAAAGAGTCGAGATACACAGAAAACAAACAGGCATATACCGTACCAGCTATTAACAGCTCAAGTTTCGCTATTCTAGCATTATTAGAATTCGAGAAATTACAAACTGTAAACAGGTTTTAAGGAAAATGAATTTTTGTCAGGTGCTTTTTCATAGGGTCACCATCAGAAAATTTTCAAAATACTTAGAAACATGCTACAGTTTTGAAACTTGGTTCGTTATTGGACTACATTACATGCTTTCATATGATATATAGCTCAGCTTTGTTTATACCATATTTCCTGCCTTTTGGCAGTTCGCCATTTCCGCCTCTGCTCCTCGCCACCTCCACCCCGATTTGCCGATCTTCGTTTTTTGCATGTACTGAACTATACAAGGTAAAACGTTTATTTCTATATATATATAGGGCACGTAGGTGAACGTTAGTGATGTATTGATGTGACGTTCCAGCCAAATTGTACTGTAAGTATTTAAATAGGACGAATTCAAGATTTTTCGCTATCTCCACCCCAGAAGACGCTAGATATATGATACCATTGAGTCAGGCTAAAATTAGTATTTCAAAGCATAACAGTGCATTAAAACAGCCCAAGTTATAAACTTATAATATCACAATGAAAGCCTACAATCACTTCTACTGCATCGCAGAAGTCAATTTTGGGAAATTTGTCCAACAAAAAATGTTATAGAGCTACTAAATATGCACTGGCCTTCACTAGCAGTCAGAAATCTGGCTTTGCACATTCTGTTAGAGAGCAGGTAGTCTTTGCCTATGGTACCGTACTCCGGGGTAACTCGGGACAGCACTCTGCCATGCCATAGTGAGGGCTGTAGAAACCAAACTATGCAGCGTTTCACCTAACTAAAAATAGGGCAATAAACTTCAATATTTTTGCTATCGGTTCAGCATAGAAAGCATTCAATTCAGCTCATGCAAATACTAGAAAAAAATTCTAGAAAAAACTGTATTTTTCATTTTTTTTAAAAAGTACTCCAACTAAGGTCTGGGGAGAAAAATCTAAAAGGTAGAGAGCTAAAAGATACTTAGATGGAATGTAGCCTAGGGTGTTGGCTATAGAATCTCACAATCAGATGTAGCCTAGGGTGTTGGCTATAGAATCTCACAATCAGAATTTATCTACCTCTTCTGAAAGCAAAATGGCGGCCATTCCCGCAACCTGAGGCTACTCAGGACACCCAGCCGGGGTAAGTCGGGACACCCAGTAAAACGTTTTTGTTAATAATATTTTTCAGTAAAAAGGTCTGAGTTAACTTAAAGATGATGAAAACATTCATTGCTGTTCTCGGCTAGAAGTATTAGTAGGTATTTACATGAAAAAACGTACTAATAACGTCAAATGTGGCACTGGATATTACTTTGCACTAGTAATGACAGTGCGGCATTTTAAACTAGTTTTTAGTTACGTTTTATGGAGGAAATACGTCAAAAAGGACATGTAACAGG
>LQNS02000211.1:31646753-31668284 GCA_001587735.2 Parhyale hawaiensis
TTTGACATCTAATTCCTAATTACCGGCATTTGACATCTAATTCCTAATTACTGGCATTTGATATGTAATTCCTAATTACCGGCGTTTGACATCTAATTCCTAATTACCGGCGTTTGACATCAAATTCCTAATTACCGGCGTTTGCCATCTAATTCCTAATTACCGGCGTTTGCCATCTAATTCCTTACCGGCGTTTGCCATCTAATTCCTAATTACCGGCGTTTGCCATCTAATTCCTAATTAACGGCGTTTGCCATCTAATTCCTCACTAACGGCGTATGCCATTTACACTACACGTTGACCTAGTAATTGGTCTTGTGTATTTTATTTCCATCATCAATTACTTAGTAACTTCCTTTGCTGGCAGAAATTCATGGTTGTGGCGCCAGGCGGGACGTCCCATGGGCTGCGGCGGGGTTCTGTCATCCAACGGAACTTGGAGCTGCGTCCCGTGGCCGCGCTGAGCCTAGTTAGGACAGGTTGACTCAACTTGACCGGCACCTACCCGCCTGCTAAAGTTTTAATAAATAAAATTAAACTGCTCGATTCGTTTGCCTGTCCAGTGACAATGAGACACATTTCTGACAGCAAGTTCGAGCAATGGCTAACTGTTAATGTTTTTTTCTCTCAAGTACAGAATTGGCTATAATGGTGCTTATATTTGTTAGTAAAGAATAGATATGTTCGGTGAAAAACATTGTGAACTGAATATAAAGTGTAAATTAGGATTCAATCAAGAAAAAGAAGTTAAATCAGGTGGCCGAAAGGGAACAAATTCCGCTCTAATGCTGTGAAAGTTTCCATCAGCATGCACCGCAATTTTCTGTAGGCTAGATAATTTCTAAATTAGTTTATATTCTCTTAATTTATTTATACGCTAGAGATGAATTTGGCAATTTAAGATGATATTCTGGTTAAATTAGCTAAATTACTCCTAGGCTGCTCAGCCATAGATTCGTCGATGATGTCATCACTTTTTGGTGCTAATTTCTCGTGAGTCCTCCCGTTACGCTCTTTGCTTCCTGGTTTCTTCCTAACTAAGTCTGCAGAGTTATTGAGCCACTGAAACATAACTGAAACTGCTTCTAAAAAAAAATTCCTGTAGACAGCTAATGAAAATAAAAATACTATGGAAGTTAATGCTGGTACGTTAGTATGCTAGCTATTAGCTTAAAACTTTGTTAAAGATACTGGCACGAATGGGATTAGAATTAAAACTATTGTACCGGGAATATTGACCATCGAAACAGCAGGTAGCTTTAAATTGATACTAGTAATGATAAGATACTAATAATACTAAAATTAAATTGCATGTTGTATTGCTCGGTGGTGAAGTGACAACGGTTCGGCATCGCATCAACGGAGACCCGGGTTCGATTCCCCGGACGGCACGCTACGGATTTACACTGCGTGGAGCACTCCAGCATCGAGAGGCCAGGCGATGCACGATGAGGGATCCTAAANCTAAATTGACTCTCAGCACGGACTGCTTCTCCTGCTCTTCACACTACTGGATCTTCAAAATTCTAGAATTAAGGTAAAAAGAAAACCTCGATAGGTGTATCCATTGTACCCTGTATACGAGATAATAAATGATATTTGTTTTGTTTGTTTGTTTTGCTTGCCCTTGACGCTGATAAATAGGTAGTTTAACTGAACAAAAAAGCAATGTAAATAAGTAATAGCTTATGCATGGACAGTTAACGAAATTAGCTGGCTGATATAAGAAGCTATAGATACTTCAGCATGCTCCTTAATATTTCCTTCCCTCTCAAAACAACCATCAGAAACTTCACCACCATGACACATTAACAAAGGCTCTGACGTTTAGTCTCGCAACTGGTGCAGCATGAGGGATAGTTAAAAATTACGCCGAACTCTGCATGAATTCTATACAGAATGAGATAAAGAAATTACCATATATAGTATTGCAATCATAAGATAGATATGTGAATGAGAAAAACTGGTTGTAAAAACTTTTATAGTAAAAATTGATAATGGATATAACTGAGAAGCTGGCAACATAGTATCTCTAGACATTTGACATCACTGTAATTCAACAGCTACTTTCAAAATGAATATTAATATCAAAAGTGTTAATGATAATAAAATAAACCCTATGAGAATAGAAAATGAAAATAACAAATAAAGTGGTGTTTATGAAGTAAACTATTGTTTAATATATTATATTGTCGCAAATTAATTGCATGAAGCAAATAGAGTAAGGAACAATACAATCTGACAAATAGAGAGCGCCTAACAGGCGAGGGGTTCCCTCCTTTCAATCGCAACTACGCCAAGCTCCCGACGAGGTGTGCATTATTGTGTCTATCGTTTTCGTTATAAAATAGGCATACATATTACAGCTGTACATATAGAGTAGACAGACGATTGCTCAACTCTATATTCACAATGAAATATGCTTGTTATATAGTTCTGAGAAGTTGAAGAAATATGCTTTAAGAAATATCTGTGTTCCTTCTTCCTAACAAATTCTAGCTTCGACGGTCCCTCAACATGGCGGGCGATTGCTGTCAACGGAAAATACTAGAATCTAATATTGAGTGTCATAAGAAAGTCCTACAACTAATGTTTTATGTTTGGGAATTCCGGACAGCGGACGGATGGATCACTTTCGAAATTGGATACAAACAAACATATTACCTTGTGAAGTAAAGTGCTTTTGTGGCTTTTGTGGCGTATGGAGTGCTAATGTTAGCTAAATAAATGCATAACCTAGCCTAAATTTAGATTGAATAATATAAGTATTATTTTATGAAATATTACTGCTGTTTACAGTGAAGAAGTTAAATAAATCAAATATGACATAGACTAAAATTTACCTTTTTGCAGAGATAAGTGAGGTAAGCTGTGAACTCGAAATGTAGACACTGTGAATTTGTGCTATTAATGAAAATTATGCTACCACTAAGAATAATATTTAGAAGTACCTGATGCTGTGCCTGTAAATAGAATATTTCAGCAAGTTATAATTATAGGCTGTTGACATTGAAGTCCGCCTTCTTTTTAAGTGTACCTTGGGATTGATAGAAAATTCTCATATTTGTATTTGTTATAGCATTCATCATTCGCAAAGAAATTTCTGTACCTTAAGTTATTAAATGCGACCCGACGTTAGAGCGTAGAGTTAATTACACTCAACCAATCCAAAACTTGGGTTGTGAAATCCGCCTTTTCGGATAATTCCTAGGCCAATGTCGAATATGACTTAGCTAAACTAATTGTAATTGAATTTCACAATTTAAACATATATAAGCTAGGCTTAATATTGCACGGGTCACATCTTGGTCAATTCGCCTTAATTCTAACAAAAAACCGCCCGCTCATCGCCTAGATCTGGACTTTGGACAAAATTGGCTACTTCTTTTTGGCTTCTACGCTATGTTTAGCCAATGATAAACCCTGACTAGAATATGCCAATTGAATCAACGTTTCAAGAGCTATTTCTCTACCCCACTTAGCCTTGTTCAGTGATTAACTTAAATCCATGAAATTCGGGCTTAGATGAAGATTGCCTGTAGTTTCTAGGTCCCCCAGCTGTCACTTTATACCAACTATTAATGCTCTGCAATCATTTGTAACTCAACTAAAACCCATTACTGGTTATATAGAAAGTCTTTGCCACATCCTTAGCTTCATTTTGACTGTATGTTTTCTTGGTTATTGATTGTTTTTACCTTGGGAGCTTCCATTTAAGGTGAAATCTAGGTTAGAGAAATAATCTAGATAAAACTTTACTAAAAATTATGGTATGAACTATTTGCATGGAAAGTAGTCACATATGTATAGAACCATAACAAGTCCTCTGCCACATCCTTTTCGTTAGAGATCCTAGTTGCCGAGAATAACTTAAATCAAAATTAAAGAAAAATAAACACTATAACCTCGTCACTAGAAGTAAATCATAAGGAGCAGGCCAAAAGGAATGTGAAAAGTTGGGCGAAAGGCCATGGACGGAGTTAATGCCTGTTGCAAAAATGTGCAGGGTGTTAGCTCCGTCAGCGCCATCAACACTGTCAGCTCCAGTGCAACAACTACTGCAACCACTAACCTACTACTTGCAATCAGCACCATCAACACTGTAAGCTCCACTGCAGCAACCACTGCAACCGCTGCAACTGTATAAAACTTCTTCAAAAATTGGAGAAAAAAAAAATTCACCTGCTAACAGTCTTCTCAAACAGAATACCAGTTAGGTACCAACTTTAATTTCCTTCAGTTCCTCTCCTTATTTAATTAACCTAACTAATTATTTTCAATTTTTTAACTCAGAAACATTATTTTTCTATCTGCTTTTCCTCTTCTCTCAACAGGACTACCAAAGGACGTGGATGAGAAGATTAGCTGCACATATATACTCTAAATATGAAAACCAATATTCTATATTTTCCTTCAGTTAATTGAGCCGTATAAAATTAAACAAAGCGGGCCAGATTCAGGATAGAGTTCTAGAAAAATAAATGGGAGGAGTCCACCCACTACATGAATAGTGATCATGTAATCTGAGCGTGGGAGATGAACTGCGGTATCGTTGAAAGAGTTTTTGATCTTGTCTGGCATAAGCTTCATCGCATAATTTTTAACTGAATTTTATCGTAGTAGTGAGAGAGGCTCAGTCTTGGCTGGAGTTTTAGTTTGTTTCGTACATTTCTCTTATGCCATCTTTAACTGAATCTCTTCGTAACAATTGAAACTTCACGCTGAACAGACGCCTTTTTATTTTCAATCACTTTACATTGTAGCCAAATTTCTCTCCTAAAGGCTTAACTTTCGGCTGGCATTCAGGTTACGGTAAGCCCTAAGTATATTCAGTGAATACAGTAACAGTAGTAACAAAAGCATGTTCAACTAGAACGTTCGGGGCGTAACACCATGTAATATATTGTATTTGTGGTGCGTGCGTGTCATTTTATTTGAGTTCTACACCGTACTTGGTTGTGAGAGTGAGCTTCAAAGCCGATTAATGTTATCAGGCTACAGTGCTGGTTGGTGAAGGAATGTCGTTAAGCTCTTCTTGTTTATTTACATCTTATTATACAAGATTTAGAAGATATGATCCAATCATAAGTAGCAACAGGTTATTTGATAGCTGCAGAAAAGTACGAGGTCTACATATGAATAAGTGCTACAAGCAGATATACAGTAGACTATGTGCAGTACTCTAATGCTAAGTATTGAATAAGCTGACGCTTGATAATACAAGCGCCTTTATATATCTATGATTTGCCGGCTTCATTTAGAACACCGGTTGCTTCCGCCGGATTCGAGTCGGAAGTCGGCTGGACAATTACTGTACGTCTATGAGAATAACAAATATCTCCGAAACTCTGGTTACAGGCTTTGACAGACAGTTACTACTGATAGAGGTTCCGGCCTGAAGGTCATTGAAAATTACGCATGTCGCTCAAAGGCAGTGCTGGTAAACCAGCACATTTTTGTACGGTCTCGTAAACGAACTTTTAGGTTCTTTATCGTTGGTGGCTCTGACCTGGAGCCAGCGGTGGTTACTTCCGCCAGGCATCAACTCACATGATACAAAGAGCGCGTCTGTACATTTCAATGTTATGGCTAACACATTGGAATGTTGTATGAGCTAAACGCATATATAACGCACCATCACCCGCGGTTGAGGCAACTTCAATGCAGTCATTTTTGATGAACAAGGTTTGGGCATAGCCTCGATCCTATAGAGTAGAGCTTCAATAATAACATAGGAAAAAATAGAACGCCTCGTGGCGTAACACCATCTGCCGCGGTTGAGGCAAATTCAACTCCGTCAATTTTGATGGCCAGCTGGCTCTAGTTTTTTTAACAGGTCACATCTAGGTCAACCCACAAAACTCTCCAGAATAAATTATGAACATGGCTCAACTCCTTCGACCACTTTTTGGGTGGACACACACAAATATATAAGTACTTGAATCTTCAGCGAAAAGATTATCACCTCTCTCACTTCGTTCGCGGTTGACAATGGAAAAGGTCTTCAGTAATTCCAAGCTGTCATTTTTGAAAGCGCGAGTGCTCCAGTCTATATTATTATTCTACTTGAGGCTCCTTCTTTACATCTGTCCATGCGTCTGCACATTACACTTTTCAGTATTAGAGAGGGAGAAATATCTAACTTACAGGAGCTCTGATTTTTATTCGAACTCAGTTCAACGAAACGGTCTTCCCTTTGCTTCTTGAAAAAAAAAAAATCAGCCAATTTGGAATTAAAGACATGAAGTTCATCTCATCCGAGCGGCATAGTTCCGAGGTAAAGTAGGCTTCGTATAAGCAATCATGGTCTCATGTTAACATACGCATATAGGTTGGTGCAGTACCATCAAATGGCTTAGGTTGCCTTTGTTGGTCCTGTGGCCTCTTATATTCCATTGTAATATTGTATCCATATGCTATGTTTCCTGTTTGAGCCTCTTTCTGACGTGTTATGGAAGGAGTAGGGGCTTTCGCGTGCGGTAGTCACTGTCTGTATTGGGGAACTGTCAACTTTCTTCCTGTCCCCATCGTTCCGCGCTTGCAGGGCTACCGCAGGTGGTAATGACCCCGCGTGGAGTCCGGAGGGCATGCCGCTACCCGCGGGCAACCGGGCTCGTTCACCGCTCGCACCCCGGTCCAGTGTGGACGTGCGCTGGTCGCTCGGACATTGTTGCCAATCGGAATCGCGCCGCGCTCCGGCTACAAGTGACGTTACTCGTCCTGTAGAGGCCAGAGAAGTCCCGCAAGAATCCCGGTGTTTCTTCGGGATTTTAAAAGGTACGATATTTGTTGTAGGGGATGAATCGCTGCTCGGATCGCGTTTCCGTGGGAACATTTCATTGCTTTTACTAGTTGTAAAATTCTTTGGACGTACTGATTGTGTTTGTTCCGTGGTAGTTCTGTTTTCCAGCATTTGTGTAGGTCTATCCGGTTTATGTCCGTCCGGTCCGTCCTCTTCCCAAGGCACATTCACCTGGGCTGCGACGCAGCCGGAAGCAGCATGTGCGGCAGAGGCAGAAACAGCTCAGCAGAGCCACAGGCAACAGGCGCAGCAAGGGCAGAAACAGCATCAGAAGAACCAGAAGCAACAGACACAGCGAAGCCAGAGGCAGCCGCAGCAGAGCCAGAAGCTGCAAGCGCAGCAGAGACAGAAAAATCTCCAGCAGAGACAGAGGCCACAGGCGCATCAGAGGCAGCAACAGCTACAGCAGAGCCACAAGCATCAGGCGCAACAGAGGCAGATACGGTCCCGGCAGAGCCAGGGGCCATAGGATCAGGGGCAGTCTCAACAGAGTCAGCGAGGGCCAGCCGTGCCAGCCGCGGTGGGGGCATCGGCCCCAGTGGCGATCGGTACAGCAGGGGTAACGACCCCACCGAGAGGAGAAGTAGGTGCCGCAAGGATGAAAGGGGTCTCCCTGTCCGCGGCACACTTACTCAAGATATAGCAAGCCTCAGTCAAAGCCTCCCCGATAGAGGAGGCGACCGGTGACCAGTAGGTGCAGCAATGTCACAAGAGGATACAGCGGGCGCAACCGCAGCTGCAGCCACAGTCGCGGCGGGAAAAAGGTAGAATCATAGGCAGGAGCTGAGGGAGAAGCCGGGAGTGCAGGATGGGCGTCAGTGGGGTACGTAATCACGGGCAGAGAGGGAGGGCCGACAGCACTAGTCGCAGGGGCCGCTGATGTAGCTACATCGTTTCCGGGTCCAGGAACAGGAAGAACCTAAGCCCCAGAAGTGGCAGCACGGGCCCCAACAGCCGCCCGTGTAGCAGCAGCAGCGCCAGATTCGTCCAGGTTTGGTGGTTCAGTCTGTGTTGCCCCGTCAGCCAGCGACGTGCAAGCCGGCGGTTTTCGCCGTACCGGTGGGTCCGAGGCACCGCTCGCACTCTCGCTGGAGTCACGTAGAACACGGGCGTAAGACGTACCCGGTCGGGCCTGGCGGCTCTCCACCAGTCTCCTGGCCTCGCCGTAACTAACGTGCTCCTTGGCCTGGGTAGTCAGGACCTCTTGTCCATATTTGTAAACACTGCAAGTTAGTGAGTTTGTTGGGTGTGATTTACTGCAGTTGGCACATCTGGTTGGTGAGGTACATTGTTGTTGGTGTTGGGGTCTTGAGCAATTTTGGCATATTGGGGTTGTTTTACGACACGTTTTTGCTCCGTGTCCGTATTGTTGGCACTTGAAGCAGCGGCGGTTGCGGGGAATATAGAGCCGCACTGGGCACTTTACCCAGCCAATAATCAACCTGCCTTTCAAGCCTGTTCATTCGACTGTGTTAATGCTGGAGGCGTTTTCTTGACAAATAAACCGAATGCATTGTTGAACGCTGAAGCAGTAAAAAATTCCTTGCTCTCTGAGTTCTTACTAATTTCAAATTTGAAAGGGATATCCAAAGCTTTATTAGTGACGCTTGTTGATCGACATGACTTGACGGCTAACATTTTTAGCTAAGTATACACTTAGTTGTGTTTACAATTAAACACGAGGAAACATTCTGATGTTGGAAATATAAACGTAGGGCAATTGACGGACATGGGAACTGGCATTTAAACTCTTCGAAAGCAAGCTGGAAGCGGGTGAGGTTACGCGCTTGATTACGGGGTAGGGAAATGGCATCAATAAAATCCACGGATAATTGACGTGAAATTTAAGTAACTACAACTAATTTTCTGTTCATTATTAGTTAATATTTACAGATACATAGAAAGGGCCAGGGGTGTTTCGAGTGAAATGTTGTTGTTACTCTTTAGTTTAATTAAGTATTTGCTTCTATATTGCCCTCCGGGCTTTTACTGTAGAGCTCATGGAGGACACTCTACCTTATTGTAAATTTTCTGAAAATTGGTTGTGTTTCTTTATCAATAACCTGCTAAAATGAAATAAAAAAAAAAAATATTAGAACCCTTTGTAGTTGGTAAATGAAGATCGAGAGGCAGCCTAAGAGGTCTTTTTATTGTTTACACCGTAGATACAAGAGGCGCCTTGTAATCACAACCCATAGGGTTACACTGTGCTGCATAAGGTCACCTGCCGCACTAAAGCTGCGTTGTAATCACAACCCAAAAAGCCACAACGACGACTACGACATGGATTACAGTGACGTAAGCACCCGCTTAGACTCATCCATTGCAATTAAGAACTAGAGTGCTTCGGTGGCGTAAGACAATCACCCGCAGTAGGGGGTAAATTCAACGAAGTTATTTTTGTTGAACGAAGTTAGGGCACGGCTCTATTCCCAGTGATTAGCTCTTAATAATAACATAGGAAGAAATGGAACGCATCCTGGCGTAAGACGATCTGCCGCAGTGGAGGCAAATTCGCCCAGGTGCCGATGGAGGAAAATTCAACACCGTCATTTCATATGACCAGCTAGACCTAGTTTTTGGGATGGGCCACATCTAGCTCAAGCCACCAAACTCCCTACAAAAAATTATGAACGTTGCTCAGCTCCTTCGACCACTTTTTGGGTGGGCTAACAAGTATATATATTTATATATATATAAATATATATATACTTAAATCTCCACCGAAAACATTATCACCTCCTTCACTTCGTTCGCGGGTGATAACAAACAAAGGAAACTCCGGAGACGAAGTTATACGATTGACCCAGAATTTTGCTATTGTTGACGGTTGAGCTCTACGCTCATCGATAGCTGGTGCTTTCGAGTGGCAGGCAAGAACAACTTGTAGTAGCGGCGACATGTCCGGCTGTGGCTACCACTGCTCCAGGTTGCAGCAGCCCAACTGAGCTACGATTACAACGCGCCTCGATCTGCGTGAAGCTCAGTACTTTTCATTTACCCCTGCTAGACTATAGTAAATTAATAAGTAGCATGATATAGCAGGCAGCTGAAATTGTAGTAGGTAAAGGAAAGGCAATTGAATATGTAGTTTATATCGACCAAAGGCATTGAATATTTCGGACCGTTAGTAAATTAAGATGGTCATCTGAGAATGAGAAATGGGAAAACTGGAACACAAACAAGATAACAATACTGCACAAGTTGCCTGTTATCAATAAAAGAGCAGCAAATCTAAGTAGCGTCAAAACGGCTGGCACATGAATTGGAGGTGATGTATACATTAGAATTACATATATTTAATAACGTAAAATAATACTTCTTCTGGACGTCCAGAAGAAGTATTATTTTACGTTATTAAATACATGGAACCTGGATGTCCTTTATTTTCAACAATTACATATATATAATATGTATACATAAAATATATATAACATAAACGAATGCGCTGCCTAACGTCTGCAACCTTGGTGCATAGATACATCATATATTTACTACGGTCTCGAGCGGCCATGTTGGAGACGCGTATACAGAGTTCCGCCTAGTCACTGGTAACATCTCTGGCAGAGGTCACACAAAATTACACATTTTGGCCTACCAGCGGTCATCCGTGCATGTAGCTAATATAAATCTCGAGAATAAAAAAGGAATATATAGCTACGCATTTATTAATTCGCGTTAATCAAATTTTATACACTGTGCGCTAATATTATAACTAAAGTATATATATATATATATATATATATATATATATATATATATATATATATATATATATATATAAAAGACCCTAACCAACTTTAGAGGGTTGGAAAAGTTCGACATGGTCCTCAACTTTCATTCGGTTGGCACATCTGTCAACTTAGTGTAGGACAGAAATTTTTACTACGGCCTTTTGCGTTAGATCTTGGGAGCACAACATAAAGTGTAACAAAAATAAAATAAATAAAACAATAAAATAAAACATGGTAGAGCACTCTGAGAGCGCATACCTCCGCCAAGTGAGCCAACGGTAGCAAAAATTCAAATTGGCTCTGAAACATAATTTTCTTTGCATAAACTCCAAAATCTAATCATTTGTGTCTTTTTATATTAGTAACAGCTTGTTCAATTTTTTTTAAGATCCGTTCATAACTTTTTGAGTTATACTGTTAACAAACGTTATGACAAAAATGAGTCAAACATACAAACGAACCAACCGATCTGCACCAAAATTTGATCATTCATGTCTTTTACCATTACTAACAACTCCTATAAATTTCATAAAGATCCATTCATTAGTTTTTGAGTTATTGTGCTAACAAGCACAAAATTACAAACAGTGGCAAACGAACGAACAAACGGACCATTACCAAAATTTAGTAATCTACTCTTTGTTATATACCTAACAACTCATGTTAATTTCATCAAAATCCATTCATAACTTTTTGAGTTATGGCATCGCAGCCAAACAAACAAACGGATGGTCATATCTTCACCAAAAGTTAATCATCTGTTCCTCCTTACATACCTAACAATCCCTGTAAATTTCATCCAAATCGGTTCACAACTTTTTGAGTTATCCTGGTGACAGACAGACAAACATGCAAACACGACGAAAACATAACCTCCTTGGCGGAGGTAATAAAATAAATAAAACAATTCAAATTTCTAATCCTAAAACTTTTTGCGAGAACAGTAGAAATGGACATAGTCATGTAGAAAACAACAGTAAAAGCTGCCTGAAATATTCACATGCAACCCTAAGTGTATCTTCAAACTCTCGGAACTTAGGGCTGTGCTATAGTAATACAGCATGGAATTAGCACACCCGAATATTGAAAACAGTTTATCAAAGGAGAGGATAAGCTGACCTTAGTAGCATGTAGACGGAATTTGAAATATACATACTAGTCGTGGTTTTCAGCTCAGTTGGTATGAGTACCTACTTAACGGATGGGTAACTGTGTGCAATTACTTGTAGAGGATCACATGATGTTGGATATATAAATATAGTTGCAACTGCTATTTAAAGTTTCTTCTTCCATTTTTTCGACTTTTTGTTACGTGCATGAAGATCTGTTTTGCATGTGCAATGCAACTTCAATAATAACTCTTCATCCAATTGTACATTGAGTTTGAAAATGCCTAGAATGAACGCCAACAATGGAAGGTATGCTAGTTAGTTATCGTCTGCCGATTTCGAGCCATTATCGTTGCTTTTTTTGTAAAACGTCTATTGAATGATTTATGAAGGCATCCATGTGTTCAAATTATTATGGCTATTACTGTATAACAGCAATCATATTAATTATAAATTTCCAGAAAGGAACAACATTATCAACGATATGGATTGACTAAGCCTTTATTTCTGGTTTTGGGGACAGTAATAGTTTTTGCCAATGGATGATACGGCAACATAACGTGGCCATAGAGCGGATAATACACGGGGATGATGCGGTTCGCTGGGATGTGAAAAAGAGGACGACCTTTCAGCCGAAAGTTGCCTGTTGCTTTCGGCAGATAGGGAGCAGCGTGTTTCGTAGAAACTTTTTTGCCATGAATTTTATCATTTAAATTTGATTTTTCCGAAATAGATCGTGAAGAAGCAACAACTATTTCACTTGACTGGACTTCCCGTGTTCTCGCAACTGATCTGCGGAGAGGTGAAAAAGTTACTAGCCTTTGGGACACACTCACAGCAGGCTTGGTCTCCTTTGGGTTAGAATTTGGTGGAAGAGATGTTGGCCTTACTGCAGTTATTCGCGGTTGGGAAGGTGCTGCAGAAATACTTCCTGAAGTGTTGTTGTGGATAACGGGAAGTAGACGCAATGTATGGTGACTGTCAGGAAACCTAATAAAGGAAGTCCTAAAATTTGGGCTGCCGATGGGTGGATACTGAACTGGAGATGGAGTAGCGAGAGGGCTGAAAGCTGGTAATGCTCTATTTATCTGTTGAACTGTGGGGCTCGAGCCAGCTGCTTTAAACAGCTCTCGTTGCAGGCTCCCAGGTATCGGTGGGCTAGGGCGAAAAGAAAAGCTGTTTTGATGCGTAAAAGGATCTCGGGGGCTGGATTGTACTCTATGAGGCAAACCCAAGGTAAACTGCTGTCGAGCAGTGATAGAAGAGCGTTGAAATTCTTTCATATTCATGCTGGATGGCGCCAGAGACGCGAAGGATGTTGACGGTATGAAACCAGAATAGGTTATTATAGGCTTCGTTGGCAAAGGCCGAGAAAACGGCGCTGAAATTCCAGGCTTAACTGAAGATCCGCTAGAACCTCTACTATCGGTTGGTATCCCTGCAATAAACTCATTATTACCAATCGATGGAATGGGGCTGATACTGACTGGCGAGGGAGAAGTAAATGGTATAGATGAAGGGTGTGAGGGAGGAGAAATGGTAACAGCGGGGTGTGCGGGTGGTAGTGGGGAGCCGTGGTCTGATAATGGAGGCTGAGATGTCGTTACAATGGGTCGATGAGTTGTTACGATGGGTCGATGAGTTGTGACTGGTGATTGCTGAGCTATAAGTGGAGACGCAGTGCCTGTGACAGGAGAAACAGGTAGATTGAAATTGACGTGACTACTGGAAATGGTTTTTGAAGCTCGATGCCTGCCAAGTTGATTGAACCCCTCATCGTGAAGTGCACTGTTCGGAAATGCATTTGAAAAACTTGGAGGAAGAGGCTGTTTCATGAATACAAATCTTGGTGGTTCAAAAGGCAAAAGTGGGTTAGCGTGGGGAACACTTGGACTGTTCGGCACCAAATCAGACTCTTGGGAAGGATGGTAGAATAATTTTATGGGATTGATTACGGATTTCTTGATACCTTCCACAATTCTCTCACCGTTGCTGTGAATTGCGTCAATATTATCGGGCTGGAGGCGTAAGACGTTTCCTTCGTTGTTGCTATGTAACAAATAGCCGTCTTGGAAATGACTGTCTGGAATCCAATATCCTCTCCACACTTGCACCCCTGGAGTCGGCTCGGAAGTTATGCTGTCTATGTCCAACGGTTGCACCCTGTCAGAATCGGCAGGTTTAAATATCGCTGGTAGAGTAAAGCCTTTCAACTTAGCAGCTTCGTCACCACCTTTCAACGACACAGGAAAATACGGAGGTCTGTAAGTAGTGGGCCGTATGTCATCCTGATGCTGAGCGGCAGTCATGTGGCCAGCTATGAGGAGGTCATCGAGGTTATCATACTGGAAAGGTTTCTCTGTTACCGGTGACTGGTGAGAAGTGGTGCCTGGGAATTTGGATTCTGGTCCAGGTGTCCCAATATCTTGGGAGGCGACGCCTTGGCTATGGAACGTTTTAATGATTTTGTTACTGGGTATGAAATACTCAGGACGCCCCTGAAGCGGAACAACTGGTGGGAGGAACTTAAGGGGAACTTTATGAGCGATAGGATCAAAATATGGCTCCCCGGTACTCTTATTGGCCTTTGTATTGCCTTCAACTGTTTTGCCTTTATTTGAAATTTCTTGGCTTGTAGGTATAACGATATTAGCTGAGTCTGGGTCAAAGTTAATTTGAGGCAACTTACTGTAGCCACCGGCCACAAAGACTTGGTTGTTTAAGCCGTATACGACACCAGAGTCTTTCATGCTTTGGAAAATGTCGGGGGAGCCGAGAGAGTTGGTGTGGAGGGTGGGTGGCAGTGGCGCGACTTTGGACTTGCGGGGATTCATAAAATCAGCAAAGGTAAGTGGCCTATCCTTAAACGTAATACTTGGCAGAGTTGACTGCCTTGTACTAGAATGGTGGTCTCGCTGTACCACAACTATAGGCCTTTGAGTCTGTGCAACTTGATATCTATCAGCGGATGCATCTTCAACTTTCACAACGCCGACATTACCCTCGTCGAACGAACCGACGTCTAGTTCCCCATGCCCCAAAACGCACCCTCTTTTCACACCAAGACATTCATCATCGTGTTCTGGTGGTAAGTATGATACTTTAGCGAGGTATTCATCACCCATTTGCTTGTAACTGACAACCTGCACGCGTCCATTCGGTAGCCTGAAGCGATACTGCCCTTTGGTGGCTCCGTCCTTCCGCTCCTCGCGATGGTGAAATCGCTGACGCTGCAGTTCCGAAATTCCGTACCTCTGATCGCCTCTCAGAAGATTCTCCCACGCTCTGTACAGAAACTCGTAGTTGAGGGAACTCTGTTGAGAAAAGGAGAGAGGCTAATATAGGTTTAAGTCAGCACCTTTTGCAGAAATGGCAAGTTTACCAGGCAGTCTCACGTTACGAAAACAGAATTTTTGGGGTGCGACAATTAGCAAGGACATACACAAAACGTACTCATACTGTAAATTATTAGTTACTTTCAAGCACTGCCTATTGCGTAAAACTATATTTCACACCTTAAGTATGTGATATTTTTATGCATGGTCAAGAGAATAAGGAAATGAATGTACTATTTACGTTGACGAAATATTATATTAACATAAAAGTGTCTTCAATTTAGGATAGAACGTATATCGATGTATTAATGATATCCGATGATAATAATAAGAATCCTTTACCTATACTCGTATAGGAGTAACGGGACTTATGCAAACAGCTACACAACATCTGTATCTTACATAATTTAATTTCTCTAAAGACAAAACTTAAACATCGATGTCATAGTGGCACTAGCTGCCATGACAGTGTGCTGTTGTCGAGTAGCCTCTCAATTTTGAGTGAAAGTTAAAATCGAGGAAATTGTGATGATCCTTCATCATTGATCATACTTTCGTTACTACATCTGTCCAATTAAAGGAACATAGAGATGAGCGTTCACAGCTTCACAGTTGCTGAACAGTGAAACCCTTCTTGCTCAGCAGCAAAAACATCTTTTTTTCTTTTTCAAATATGGAGATAAATAAATTGTTTTGTACAGTCAGTCAAGAATCCCCAAGATATTAATTTCGATTCGGTATCATGAATACTCCAGCATATTTTATATAGGTTTCAGTCTAGTATCAGTAGCTCAAAGGATTAAAGCATAGCATCAGTCTACTGTTTTTAAAGTTAAAAGGAATATCAACATTCGCTATGAGATGCAAAGAAATTCGAGCGTTGAAGATTTAATGACACTATATAAACGGGGGGGGGGGGATAAATGGTTGGAGTCCGCCTGAGCTCGGCTGCATAGACTTCTGCGTGAAATATAAAAGTGATAGGGGATATACAACTACATCATAGATAAACTGTATACAGGGTGTTGCGAAATTCTTGGTACAAACTTCGGCTACTAGTAGAAATATGAATATAAACACTTATCGTCAGTGAAAAAAATCGAAAACGCTTAGTTTGCGAGATAATCATGTAAATATTGAACACTGATTATTCGTTACCTACATGCACTCTGCTCATTAATACACACGAGGGTTGTACTAGTTCTGATACTCAATAACAAGAGATAGCTTTTATTAGCAAGGATCTCATTCCAGTACGTTATTGTTCAAAATGCCTACCACGAACACTGATACAAGCACGACACCTTCGTCGAAGGGAGTTGCTTACGGTGCCAAAGATTCCATTGATCTGAGCGATATCACCAGCAGCAACTGCAATTCGGGCGACGTCGTCTTCTGACTCGACAGGTGTGTCATAAATAAGACTTTTCATATGCCCCCACAAGAAAAACTCTATCGGAGACAGATCAGGTGATCTTGGTGGCCAGGATACAGCACCATTACGACCAATCTATCGATTTGGAAACTGGAAGTCGAAAAAATGTCTCACATTCAAAGAATAATGTGCCGGAGCTCCATCGTGTTGAAATCAAAGTCTTCTACGAATACCCAATGGCACATCGCCCAATAAATCCGAAAAGATTTTTTCAAGAAAGACTCTGTAAACATTCCCAGTGAGACGCTCTAGTAAAATGCATTGGCCAATGATTTGATTGTGAACGATACCTGCTCAAACATTGACAGTATAGCGATGCTGGTGGTGATGTTGAAGGATGACATGAGGGTTTTTCTGCTGCCATACGTGAAAATTATGTACATTAAAAAGTCCGTCACGGGTGAAAGTAGCGTCATCCGTTAACAACAACAGATCTGCAAAATGGGGATCTTCTAACTCCTAATTCAAAAACCACTGCGCCAAACGTTCACGAGGAGCACAATCTGTGGGAAGTAAGCCCTGGAATATCTGAAAGTAATACGGATGATAATTATTCCGGTTCAATACACGCCACACTGCAGTATGATCTTTCATTTCCCTAAGTTTTCTAAGCCCAATAGCTCCAAAAAATAAGCGCTTTTTGAATTTTTTACTGATGAAAAAGTGTTTATATCGATATTTTCTACTAGTAGCCAAAGTTTGTACCAAGAGTTTTTTCAACACCCTGTATATACAGCATCTCCTTGCTTACAGGCATAGTGTTGCTTATTGCTTCGGGAAGCACAGATGGTGATGGGCACCCAATGGATCACCGGCCGTCTAGTTCTTGCTTAATTAAAGCCCACTAAACTGAAGCGACAGCTGTGCTGTATTGGCGACAGTATCAGTCTCTGCTTGTGCACCCGCGTACTTCGTGAGCAATGTTTGTTCGGAGTTAAGTGCCTCTTGGACCTCTGCGGAGCTTTTACGATGCTTGGGCTTTGTGTCTCCACGAGGACTCGAGGGTAGCAAGACATCATCGACTATTTAACGTACAAACCCGAGTCAGTTTAGCAAGGTCTACTTTATAAAAGATTTAGACTTCCCTCAAAAGATCTTGCTTTGCCGTATGTCTAATAGTGCAGATTGTTACCGGTTTTAGTTCTTAACTTATTATAATAATTCATAGCAACAACGGGTGTCACTAGCACTGAAAAAGGGTGGGGGAGGGAAGGGGGTTAAGACTATTACTGCTCACTATTTTCAATATATGTATACAGCTGTAGCCTATTTGAAATAATACCTGATGTTATTTAAGAATATTTCAGGAGCTTCAGCCCCCAAAAATGGACTAAACGACGTTCATGATAGTATGTAAATACAGATTTCATTCAACTGAAAACACAGTACGTCGGTTATATAAGAATCCAGCTGTTGTTCTAACTATTGCTTAGTTTCTTTCTCTGAAAATGCTCACCGCAGTTGCCGCAGTCAGCTCAAAAGTTATGTCAGCACCTCACAGCTTTTGGAATAGGTGTTATTGTGGCAACGAAACTATTTTCTTTGAGCATAGACAGAATAAACTCTTAAACTAGCAGAGTTTCGTAACGAGAGGGTGCCAGAGTAAGGCGATGGAACTATACTGCTCACATACATGCTCCATTGAAGGTACAGTATACGTGACTGCCTGCCCTAGCTGAATTCTTGGCCACGCGGATGTTCTTCGGGCAGCCAAAAAATTCTATTACGGCAAAGAAGCGTCATGTCCGGACTGGAAGGCTCACCGTATCAAGATCGGGGACTTTAATCTTCTGTAAAGTCCCTGGGAGACTGGGAGAGAAGGATTCTGTCGGTATGCGCCGCCCGTTGTGCTGCCTGAGCAGAGGAGTCCTTTCGGACCGACCGGACGCTGAGGCTTTGCGCTTGTGGAGCCGCCCCGGCGTCGCTGCTGCTGGGGAACTGCTCCTGGTGGGTGCCTCTACTAATGCACCCGCCCTTTGTGTTGCGTCGGAATTTTTATTCCCGACAACACGTGCCGCTGCGTCCGATGTATAGGCACCTAACGCCGTGCTGGCTGCAGTCGCTTCAGCAACGGCAGAGTTCTCTGCTGATGACTTCACTAAACGAGCATCTGCGTTCGTCCTAACACCCGCCACCAACGCTGCAGCGCTGACACACAAGAGACACACCAATGCATTGACGGGCACCATGCTTCGGTGCAGATAAGGGGATCTGCAATACAAATTTGATGGGTAGATTTGATACGTTTACTACGCACAAGTATACATTATAGTGTAAATTTGAAAGACATTTCAAATTACAATACACAAACAATACTATATAAGTATAACTGCTAGAGAGAGTCGTAAGACTTTTTGGGCAACAAGTAATAACAATATTAGTACAATTGCATCACGTAATCTTTATACGGATTTTTTAATATGCCATTAGATATCGGACCTAATGCGCGCATTCGTATGACGTAACAAGAGACGTTTGAAAAGTAAGGTAAGGGAACGATAACACTTTAGGTGTTCAACACAACTGTAGTTCGTATAAAGGGCATCTGCAGCACTTGTTTATGTGCATTTCAGACTAAAATATTTAACTTGCGGACTGCAGCACACGCACGAACTGTCAATATGTCATGGCCTCAGCACGATCGTGTCAGTTGCACGTGACGCAGTTGGTGCAGTGTATTCGACCGTGAGTAAATATCTTAGAAATATTGAACGCCATTGTGTTTAAGCGATTAATTTCTTACAAACGAAGAAATGCCACATATTATAGCTGGAGATTCTGCATGATAGGCCTATTTGGCAGCACGGACAAGTACGCTTAATTTCGGCACCTTTTTCAATTTTCAGCTATCTCCCCCTACAGTTCTCTTCTGGACTCTCTCCGGCCTGTGGTCCTGACCCATTTATTGCAGGCTTTATTGCCAGCGCCTCCGAGGCTCTAGCAATAAATGTTTAAATCTGTAGCTGGTCCGCAGGATCGCAAGTCTCCAATACTTATTTTTCAGTACTTGCAAGAAGCCTATTTGATCTAGAAACCTAGAAACTCATAGCTCGATATTTCGGCGTAAGGCCGGTCGAAGAGGCTCTGGCAGACAATCTATCTACTATCATTATCGAAAACCGTAATTGCCTGGATGTTCATAGACAGTTAAGAGAACCCAAGCTGAGCATCAGTCAACCCCTGGACGTCTATAGCACTGCTAAGAAACAAAAAGTGTAATAAAAGAAAGAAAAAAAATACAAAGAAAAAACGGAAAATAGCGCCCACCTTTAGTATTTAGTGACTGTGCCTTGTCACTTGTTTTCTGTCTTAGTTTGGTGTCTGCTAAGAGATTGCACACGCAATAGGATAATGCAGGCTTTGGAGTTAGTTACGTGTGGCTTTTCCGGAACTACCAACGTTGCCATTATATCTTAACAGGTTTTATAGATTCACATCGAAGGATATAGACAAGTGAAGGACTTTGTTGATACAGATATCTCTTCTCGTACCTTCACCAGAAAACAGAGCCTACGGCTGGGGCATCGTCACGCACATGCAGGCCAACAGAGGACTCCTTTCAAATCAAACGGCTAGTTCCGTCCGCAAAAGAGGTTGTGTATTTGTCTAGTTTGTGTGTTTTTCTGTCTGCTCGTACTGTTTTTGTCTGGCACTAAGATAACTCAAAAAATTGTGAACGGATCTTTACGAAAGTTGTAAGGCTTGTTCGGTATGTCAGGAGGAACGGATGATTAACTTTTGGTGTAGATCCCTTCAACCGTTTGTGTGCCTCTTTTTTTCTTGGTAGCATAACTCAAAAACTTATAAGCTGTTCTGCATGAAATTTTGAGGAAATGTTAGGGTTGTTACTAGAAAAAAATGACCAATTTTTTTTGGTTGATCTGTTTTTCTCTTTGTTTCTTCGTCTTCATGTTTTTATTTTCTGGTTGATCTGTTTGTCCCTTTGTTTGCTTGTCTCTGTGTTTGCTTTAATGTTTGTGAGTAAAATAACTTAAAACTAGAGCACTCTGAGAGCGCATATCTCCGCCAAACAACGCAACGGCTAAGAAAAATTAAAAATGATTCTTTGTATCAACACCAAAATCTAATAATTTGAGCACTTCAACAGTGTCAACAGCTTCAGTAATTTTTTTGGAGATCCATCCATAATTTTTTGAGTTATTCTGCTAACAAATATACTGACAAACATTACTCAAATTCACAAACGAACTAACCGACCATTACCACAATTTAATCATTTATGTCTTTTAACATTACTCATAACTCCTATAAATTTCATATAGATCCGTTGACAATTTTTTAGTTATTTTGCTAACAAGCATAAAATTAAAAACAGTGACAAACTAACGAACGAACAAACAGATCAACAAAAAATTTGATCATTAATTATTTGTGATATACCTAACAAACTCAAGTAAATTTCATAAAAATCTGTCCATAACTTTTTGACTTATAACATTAAGAAAAATGAGACAGACATACAAACAAATGAACGGATCTTCACCAAAAGTTAATCAGCTGTTCCTCCTAACAAACCTAACAATCCCTCCAAATTTTGTCCAAATCTGTCCATAACTTTTTGAGCTATCATGATGAAAGACAGACAGCTAGAAAGACAGACAGGAAAACAGACACTTATTTATTTATTTATTTATTAAACATTTGTGTCTCCACAGGCGGGAGGTGTTCTTGGATTATTATATTACAGCTTACATTAAAAATTGTGTCTACATTAATTTGTTAGAAATATTACAGCTATATATTCACAACCTAATCGACATGGCTCAGTGCCATCACATACCAAATGAGCTAACTGGACTAGCTCCGCAATAGAGCTACCCAAGAATCACCCTCGTGTGGGAAGCAAAATAAGATATAATTGTTTCTACTAATATTGACATTACTGCTGCTTTACTTAAAGTAAGGTAAATGGAAAATGCAGTAATTGCATCCCGAGGAGAGACCTACACGGCTTAATACTGTTTCACCTGATTGACTACATACTATTACATACAATTACATCCAGTAGGTATGTCGGTACATACAGCATGACCTACAGTACAAACATATAAATTTGAAATTATGTATTTATATCTCATAATATGACGGCTTTCAT
>LQNS02000211.1:31668304-31681406 GCA_001587735.2 Parhyale hawaiensis
GGCTCTCCTCCGTCATATACATGTGGTAGAAGTTGGCACAGTGCACCACCACTGCGCAGGAGAAGGGCGCAAAGGATAGAGAAAGACATTTGAGTGGACGGCCCCTTTCATGGCCTACCACACGAGCGAGACTAGAGGTGCTCTGCGTACGAGATCAGTTATCTCGATCAACGGTACACCTCACAGAACAGAGAGGGGGATAAGTAGGTAAAGAACCTAGCAGGCAAACCTGCAAACCCGACGAAAACATAATTTCCTTGGCGGAGGTGAAAATTGTGGGCAGATCTTCAAGAAAGTTACAAAAGCTGTTGCTACTGTTAGAGGCACAAAAGACCAAATTTTGGTAATGATAAAGAGGAAACCCTAATTTCAGGACCAATTTGAATTTTTCGTTAACATTGTCTTGCTTGCCGGAGGTACGCGCTCTCAGAGTGCTCCAGTCTGCGTCTCGAGATCTGATATAACCAGAAACTAATCTAAATGAAAATTAGTATATGTATTAATTAACACAGCTTGTAATATTACTTTTTAATATTCTATATTATATTGTCTAAGGTGTATGATATTTATTGTTGAATTGCACTTAAATTTCACCTCTTTGGAAGTGGCAGCTCTTGGAGTAAGTAAATTTACAGAGGAGGAGCACAGAGGGTCGGGTGGCTGCTGCCAGAGCTCGGCCCGCACTTGCGGTTCAGCGACTCAGTCGCAAGAGCAGAAAAGGCCGCAGGACTTGACGACCTGCGTCCTTATTTTTGCTCTTGTGGCCGATCGCAGGGTCGCAAACAAAGAAACAAGTGCCCACCTGTGTCTAGCTTACAGTGTGCTACAACCATGTCCGTAGCATACGTGTCTGCTCTCGCACAGCTCGCAAAAAAAGAAAGGTCTTTGTTCCCAATCAGAAAAATTTAAACGAGCAGCTGATATTATTTGATTCTCTCTCCTCAGGCATCGGCTGTTTACCTAAAATTTCCGATTGGACAGGAAAGGTGTTGGAAACTTGCTAGGCCTCTCATTACAATTATTTTTACAGCTTCAGTGAAATTTACGAAATAGGCAGACTCGGCAAATTGCCGCACGAGCAATGTAGAGGTGAGGGTCTTGAGCAGACTGCAAAAGCCCTTGAGTTCGTTTCGTTAAGCCGTGTGCAGACGAGCGACATCTTCGCTTCTTTCGGCGGGACAATTTTGTGGGTGGATCCAGCTTGGCGCGACATGTTAGTGCACACGCAGCAGCGAAAGGTGCTTTCGCTTGCAATGTTTCAGGGTAAAATAATTACAAGTTGCATAGAACTGGAAAATATTGGCTTAATAAATTTTAGTGTTCTGCTCGTTTCTATATATCCCTAGTTTTTATTCCGTATGCATCGTACTCTGCGACTAAGTGCTTTGTGCGACCCTGAAGCTTATAAACGAAACTTCGAAAAGTATGTACGTTTCTGCGGCTACCGTCGTTGTGACCTCGATACTAATGCCTTGCTTACTTTTACATTGCAGATGGAATCGCAACCATTAATAGTCAAGTGTTAACAAAAATGCAGGCTCTCCATGCCGTAGTAGTGCATACATAACAGGGAAAACTGGTGTGGAAGTTGCTTTAAAATGCTTGAAGGCAGCGAAAAAGCTCCGCTTTGGACCATCCTCCTGAACTCGTTTCTCGGGTAACTGTTTCGCCAAGTCTGGTACGGCACGTGCTGGCCAAATACCACTCCCGCTAATTTTTGCTTCTCGTCTGCATTTGGCTTAAGACTACGTCCCTTTCCTCTCACACATAACCTAGCGAATAATGAACTCCGCCCTCACGTGCCAAAAACATAAATTATGCTTAAATATTGTTGCTTTCTAGAACCAGACGACCAAATGCTTTCTTATTGGGATTAGACATTAGTAAGCCCATACTACAAATGAAACACAAAATTTCTTCGCTTTCAATTTACGTAATGTTATTACAATTCAGTATATTCGTGAGTGAAATAATGTCTAAATGTTTACAGTGCACTGTTTCGTAACACAGCAGAGCTTGGCGCGGCCCTGTGTCCCCATTTTCCTTCTAGCCTTCTCCGCCCTGCAGCTTCTTTTTTGAAGCCTGGCGGCCTAAAGCCTGTCAGCCAAGACATGCTCCTCTTTCTCTAAAAAGGCCACGCAATGGCTAAATAGCATTGGAGTGTACTTGTGGCCCTGCTGTGGCTGGAAAACCGAATTATTCCATTACTATAACTCAAGAAGCATCCTGAGTGCGCATACCTTTTCCAAGCAAGGCTATGTTAACGAATATTTCAAACTGGTCCTAAATCCAGGGCTTTTTTATCATCCCTAAAAATTTGTTCACTTGTGCCTCTTCACATTAATAACAATTTTTGTAAATTTCTTGAAAATCTTTAACGTTTTGAGTTACCGTATGTCCCGACAGACATAAAAACAAGCTTAGAGAGACAAACAGACAAACGGACCGACGTATCATCACAACATTTTGGTCAGTTGCTTTTCTTAAGCGCCTGTGCACACGCTAGTCAAGCGAACAAGTTTCGTTTTCTTTGCGTCCGTATGCGCTGTTGTGTTTATTTAAACGCGCGCACTTGCAAAGAATATTGTGAAATAATTCCCTCCAAGTTCGAATAGATGTCCGAAACCTGACTAACGGCACTTGCTGAGCAAACTGATCGGACGGTTAACATTTTTACAACTTTTTTTAGCAAACTCAAAGCTGTGGGTACAAGAATTCAACACATCGTTCGAACAATGAGATGAGGAAACTCGTTGTTTTGGCTAGCTTCTGTATAAGCCGTTTCAGTCAAAACAATTTCTGCAAAGTAAAAAAAAAAAGCAGACACACAAATAAACTAACAGTAGGACGGAGCTTAACTCTAAAATTAATCATGAGTTCTTCCTAGCGTACCTAATATTGCCTGTAATTTTCGTAAAGATTCGTCCATAGGTTTTTGAATTATTTTTGTGAGAGTTAGACGGACACAAAACTCCCACAAAAACATTACCTCCTTGGCGGAAGTAATAAAATGAATGGGATCCAGGACCGCAGGCCGTAAAGCTAATCGTACTTCAACTTGACCTTACACACCAACTGAAAAAACCACAAGCACTGGTTCGTGCTGCACATATGCAGAAGCGAGCATAAGTTGAGGGATGGAAAAAATATATATAATTCTTTATTACAAATAAAATACTGAGCGAAAAGGCTTCAACATTAACCTAATTCTAGATACCGTACTTATTCTGTATGCATTGTGATAAAATTTCAGAACATTATAAAATATGGTTACGAAGTAAACAGGAATAAAATGAAAATATTACATTTTCTCCTGGTATGAGTTAAGGGACAGCATAAGAAATGCGATAGTAACTCTTAGTGACGTCCATATTACGACATTTTTCAGCAGCTGAATGAATTCCCACATGAAATAAATTCCAGATAAATTGCAAAGTTGAAGCCAGGACCAGTAGTTCGACTGCATGATTCAGTAAATGCGGCAGTGTTTAAAGAGCTAAAGAGCTACTTCGCCAGCATGCACTCCCATCTTGAACTGCAACCATTAATTTTCATATAGGACAACGCCCCTTGCCACAATGTTTAAACTGTTGCCCCCTTCTTGAAGGATGAAAGGATAGCAGTTATGAATTCGCCAGCCCAAAGCCCTGATCTCAGTCCGATCGAAAAAGGTGTGGAAGATCATTGGAGAATATGCTCAAGCTAGAAATCCTAGAAATCAGGAACATTGTGGAGATTTTTGAAAGATGAGTGGAACAAGCCAACCCCGCAGTTTTGTCCGAAATAAGTAAGTTCCTGCAGTAAACAATGCGCTAAGGTTATACAAAACAATGAAATTATTTCCTAACTATTAGTACCTTTGAAAATTGTTATGACATTTGAATGAAATTTATGTACTTTTCAATATCTTCTGATGGTGTTCTCTGGCTGTTGCACCGGGGAAAAATGTAGTATTATCATTCTATTTCTATTTATATCGTAACTATGATTTATAATGCTTTGAAAGTTTGTCACGATACATACAAAATGTATAGCTAAAACTATGTTAATTTTCAAGCCTTTTGGTTCAGTGTTTCATTTGTAATAAAGGTTTGATAATTAAATGTTTTACTGTCCCTTAACTTACGCTCACAACTGTAAGTTAACTGGTCCTAGAGGAGTGCGCGGCTAAGTTGACCATAAATTGGCAAGAGCTATGGCGCTAGAGACGATAATCTGTAACCGCCGCCACCTATCTCCATTTCTGGTTAGAGTCAGTATACCGTCACAACAATAGCGTCCGCAAACCGAATGCTGACTCAGCAAGCTAAGCGCTTCAAGAACCCCCTGCCTGGAAAGTGCACTCGATATCAAGCCTTCCGCCTCTGACAGCAACACTCCAGCCTAATGCTACTGCAACAATTAAATGGCTCGTGCAGAAGAACTGGTCCTAGAGCCTCCTACATGAGCCGGGCTGCTCTGCAGGGTGGGGAAAACTAGTACGTGGTGGGTACGTAGCATGTAAGTTGACCGGGTGTGGACCTAGTCGCTATTTTAATTTATTTTATAAGAAACTTGCTGGCGTTCTTGCCCGTAAGCTTGGAGTGATCTTCCGGCGCCTGATACGGCAAGGAAATTTTTTTCCCCGTTACTGACGTACTGGAAATATAGTCACATTCCCAAAACAAACATACAGACAAACACATAAACATACACTCACCACAAAAACTTGATCACTTGATCTTTGTTATAAACCTAAGAACTCAAATTAATTTTAAAAAATCCATCAATAACTTTTGAGTTACCTGTGGTACTAAGAAAAGGAGGCAGACAAAGAAACAATCATTGAACGGATTTTCACCAAAAGTTGATCATCTTTTTTTTCTAATATTCCTAACAATCCCTGTAAATTTCGTAGAGATCCACCCATATCTCATTGAGCTATCAACATAGGTGACAGGCAAAGAGACAGAAAAAAACTCAGCAAAAATATAACCTCGTTGGCGGAGGCAATTATTTCGTTGGATATTATGTTTCATTTTGCATCCACGGCAGAAGTCGAGTGTAATGGATTACGCCTGATTGCCTTGATTATCACTCACGAACGAAGTGAGAGAGGTGATAATGTTTTCGTTGAAAATTTAAGTCAATATAATTGTATATTTGTCTGTTCACCCAAAAAGTGGTCGAAGGAGTTGAGCAAGTTCATAATTATAATAATTTTTTATAGGGAGTTTGGTGGGTTGACCTAGATGTGACCCATGCCAAAAAACTAGGCCTAGCTGGCCATAAAAAATGACGGCATTGAATTTGCCTCCACCGCGGCGAATTTGCTTCCACGTAGGCAGATCGCCGTGGATTTCTCTTTTTCCCGTGTTATTATTATAGTCAATAGTTTAAGCACCTATACTTCCACAACAATGGAGATCTAACAGAGGGATAAGCAAAGGACATAATTACGACGATAGAAACGGGGAACCCATGCACGATGTAACCCATGCACAAAACTAGGATTAGCTGGCCATAAAAAAAAATGATAGCGATGAAATTTGCTCCCTCCGCAGGTGATGATCTTATGCCATGAGGCGTTCTAGTTATTTATTTATTAATTTTATAGTTTTCACAATATGTCATTTGCATTATTTATAATTTGCTTTATTTGATTATTTGTTTATATTTTGTGGAGGACACCTATACCCGTTGGCGGCAGACATATCTGTAAGCCATAATAATTATTGCATATATATAATACCCGGTAACATGTTAAATAAAGACGGGTCTTCAGAATTCCTCTCTGTCAGTTTTGACAGCGCGTGTACTCTAGTACAATTACAAACGCTTTTGATTATAATTATCAGAACAGCTAGGATTCTTTCACATAAGAGCAGCTATGGCTGAAGTATTTGCCCATTAAATGCTCACGTACAGTCATGGGGTGAAGTACCGTACGCGTGCAAACTTTCTCTGTATAGGTATGTAAAAAAGTAAAAAAATGCCCAACACACTTCACTTTCTGATGTTCATAAGACGCGAATGATTACGTTACAGCAGGAACGTAACTCTGGATGCCAACTTAGCAAAAGCATGAGTTACAGCAAAATTGTGGCACTCACCGTCTACACCAAATTTGAAAATGATGAGGGTTAACCGAAAATGAGAAATAGAAAACGAAAAGTAACGCCCGGTAAGGACTGCTATATGTAGTACCTCCGAGCTCTTGCGAAAACGATTATTATTTTTTTTTTTGCTTAGATGGTCTGCGCACTGCTGGTACGCACCTTACACCTTTTTGTTTTATACCTAAATAACTTTGAATATTTTATTTTCAATTATCATAGGAGACTGCTCCACAATAAATGTCGTGAGACAGCAACGGCAGTCGTGCTTTAGCCTGCTAAAGAGTTCTCTTCAGTTCGGCCGACTTCCTTCATGTGGCAGCTGTGCGCGAGCAGAGAGAGCAATGTTGCTGCTCATAACTTCACTGATTCATGATTCAGAGTAATGTTCCATTCCCAAGATAATAATTTTTAACCCTTCAGAAAATGAAGAGTTCCTCACCTAATGTTTCTAAATCTGTGTGAGAGAAATGCACCAAGTAGTTCGAATATTTCACCTAGGAGAGTGAGTAGCAGCAACTGGAGGGTAACGTACCTAGTAGTGATAGCAGCGCAAAAAAAAAAATCTACAATTCGTATCAAACGTATTTAAAAGAAGCATAAAATGGCCTAAAACGTAATGAACTAAGTTAAGAAGGGCGGTCGTAAAGTCGATTTGAGCGACAGGCTTTTGCCTTATGTTCATACTTCTAAACATTTAGAATATAGGCCTACTGTTCAATTCTGGTCGCCACACAGGTGTAAAGATATCGATAAAATGTATAGAATCCAACGCTGAGCAACAAAATTGATACCTTAGCTGCGAGGAAGCCATATTATACAAGTAATTGTCACCTACAGGAAGTGGAACTCATCTCACTTGAGCAAAAGCGACTCAGGGAGCAACTAATAGAAACTTTCAAATATTTCAATGGCCTTAACGACGTTCCGACAAAGGCAATTTTTGAAGGAGACTTTTATGTTCGCCTGCGAAATAAAGGCCAGAAACTCAAGCATAAAGATCGAAGAACTACTTCCAGCCAGCAGGTCCTCCTGTGGTTCATAGTGAATATTTAGAATAGGCCCCCTATTCTCGAAGTTGTCGGTGCAGGGTCGGTCAATCCGTTTAAAAATCGTCTTGACAAACATTGAGAGCAATCAAATCACAAGATCCACAACGGTTGCGAACTCCTCCTCCATGAGTCCCAAACTCTACCGACCAAAGATTTTACGCTGCTGTTAGTCACTGTCTGCCATATGCCCCAACTTACTTAACGTCCCCGAGCTCCGCAAATCTGCAGCATTTGATGGTGCTTGCATGATCAACTTTTTTACTCAGTTTACTCTCTTCATTTTCTTCTTTTCTTCCTCAGCTATTTCTAAGATTCTGACATAATGGCAATAGCTCATAGAGGGCCGTAGCGTAAGTCCCGTATGCTCTATGGAAATTGGCCTGTTGGTCCGTCCATTGTCAACTATCTAATCTACTTTAATCACACATTCAAATGTTTTAACGTGATCTTGCAGACACAATTGTGTGTACAATAAAAGATTTGCTAAAATTGTTTGCCGTCAAGCAATTTGCTTCGCAAGTATCACTCGTGAAGTTTTGAATGTTTCTGCAAATTGGAGTGAATTAAAATTCAGAAAGCTGAGTACTTTTCTTTTATTTGAACAGATACCACAGCGCAGTAGAACTCAACGAAGCATGAACGTAAGGCAAAGGTATAACGTAGAAACCGCTTTGTACGATCCCTTATATAATAAAACGCTTCGTGTATTTATTTATTATTTATCTATATATTGCGTGTCGGTATCTGAAGGAAATAGGTAGGAGCAAAATAAGACAGATGGCAGATTTCGTAATTCAATTACTTTTTTGTAGAAATCGATGACCAGGTTGCAGAAGATGGTAAATATTGGATCCTTCTCTCTTCATCTGGATGCACTTCTTGCTTGAAACACTTCTTGAAATCGGGACATTTATGTATGCAGCTTCTTGAGTCCGATTTTATAACTTTTTTCAGTTAACGATGCATAAATTTGATAGATAGTCAACGGGGCACTCACGAGATGATGAGTTTTCACGGGCAGTAGACAACTATTTCTTCTGGCTTACTGTGTTTCTCTGAGAGTAGATATTTCGCTTCAGAGGCCGAAATTTGAGCACTTCACAGAAGCAGATAGTTAAGTAAGGAAGACAGTATTATGGATACGGCGAACTCGCATTACAAATAAGCTTACTGGAGGGGCACTGAAGTTTATTGCAGTATTTTACTTAGCACTTTACTTTGGAAGACGCACGTTTAATTAAGAAAGAGGATAGGGAACGTAAAAGAAGAACGAGACTACTACAGTCTCATGAACAAAGACGTGCTATCAATGGAGAGATGAAGCGCCTATGCCGCACAGTAACAAGAAATACTTGAAGCAGAAAAGTTACAGAAAAGTATAAGAGTTACTAATGAGCGTGGAAACGGCAAGTCGAAAAAGAGAGCAAACATATCGATTATTGCGTGAATTTTTTCCCGTACGGGTCCACTAGTGTAGCAAATAATTGTCTGTGCAAGTAGAAAAGATACCGTCTTTCTGCGACTCATCACTCACTGTTTGTGCAATGTGCTATCTGTGCAAGGCAATGCCCTTGATATTTATTTTTGTTCATATCCTATTTTATAATGTTCATATCGATACTCAGCTCGTGTTAGGGAACCCTACATCACAAAGAAATGACTAAATATACACCAGGTGCCAAGAGTTTCACGCGGCCCTTAACATACATCGAGTCCCCGTAACAGTCTGTAGAGAAAGAAATAACTCTTTGCTGGTATTGCACGGATCCACAAGCGAACTGGGAGACTCCGAGTCAGGAGACCGTGTTTGTTTATTAGATCATGCTTTTAAGTGACCACCTGTTACTTTCTCTGATTCTATCAGAGGTATTCGTGAAACAGGCTCACTGCGATCAGTTAGTGGCGTTCAGTACAATGATATCCGTAGAAGGCTGCCAATGTAGAATATCTCCAATTCCCATGCAATGTGTTGACCAAATTTCAATTACAGATGTAAATCAGCTTCTAATGGCCGGTCCACACGCCAGTCTTTTGAATGCGTTGTTTCAGCAAATTGTCAGAATGTGGTGCTGAGCTACTTAACCGCAGAAAAGTACGCAGTTTCTGAATCTTATTTCCTCCTAAATATGAAGAGACAACCGTGACTTTACCAGTGACACTGGCCCAGCCAACTGACTTTATGGCTAGCTAATAATGACTCATAGCTGTTTGCAGTGCAGGTATATAGTGCCGTCCATAACTAAGGGACAAATTTTCAAAATTTTATAGCTTTGCTTCTTTTCATCACACACACCTCTTCTTTTGATGATTAATAGCCCTCAAGAAGTTTATTAATGTGTGAAAATTTGAATAGGGTGTAAAAGATAATAAGAAATTTATGAGTGAAAAACTTTTATTTTTAAATTTGGAGCCCCCAAAACTAAGGGACAAATATATTGAAGTTAATATTCAGCAAATATTTAGACCAAAATATTGAGTGAAAATGCAATGCACAATCAATATTTAGAGAATAGACCCTTACTTTTAATCACAGCAGCACATCATCGACTACATGAACGAATAAGGTCTTGACAATTTTCGACACTAATTTTAGACCATTCCTCTTGAAGTTTCATCCACAAATCCTCAGTCTTGGAGCGATTTCTTGTCATAACTTTACTCCTAGGGTCTTTCAAATATTTTTATAGGATTCTAGTCAGGACATTACGGTGGCCAATCTATAACTTCAAAGTCTTATTGGTCCAGGTAACTCATCACAGTCTTTGCCTTGTGGCAGGGTGCATTTTCCTGGATGAAGATAACCATATTCACACCTGAATTTTGACTAGTAGGCACAACAGCATATTTCAGAATGTTTTATAAACCTGAGATTTCACACCGGTTTGTAAGCAAACGAGAGGCGTTGTCGCGTTGACTTGAAAACATACCAAACACCATCACACTCCCGCCCCCAAATTTCACAGGCTTTGTTGTACACTTTGCGCTTAATCTTTCACCAGCATGACTCAAAAAGTTCTTACCATCACTTTCAAACAGATTGAATTTACTGTCGTCCCTGAAAAACACTTGGGCCCAATTTTCATATGGCCAAATGACATGCTTGTTTGCATACTCCAATATTTATTTTCACGTTGTTTTTGAAACTGACAAGTGGTTTATACCCACAACACTTTTCGAACGATTGACCCTGTCTCAAATCTCTCGAATAATGCAATTTTTCTTGTGCAACTTAATATAACATCTTATCTTGAGGAGTTATCAGCATTTTGATGTGGTGCCAAGAATTCCATTGGTGCAATGTTTATAAATATTCAGCAAAAACCTTCTCTTCACTGGAAATGAAGCAGTTTAGATTACGCGTGAAATTTGTTGTTTTTCTTCATATCTGTTCCTCAGTTTTGGACGTTCCAAATTTCAAAATAAAAGTTTTTTCAGTCAAAGTTTTCTATCATCTTTTACACTTGATTCAAATTTTCACACATTAATAAACATCTTAAGGACTAATAATTATCAAACGATAATGCATGTGTGATGAATAGAAGCAAAGTTATAAACTTTTGAAAATTTGTCCCTTAGTTATGGACGGTACTGTAGTTAAACTTGCAAACCATTCACACAGTAAGCTGAGAGAACAGGTTCCAAAGACTTTCATGAAAAACGTGTGGTCGTTTCTTATAAAGGCTGGTTCACACGAGGGGTACATGGAGTTTCATCAGCTAGGCTAATTGTCCGATGTTTTGTTGAGCCTTTGTAAACAAAACCTTGTTTGATCAAACAGAGGTTAAAGTGTTGGCCGTTATATGAGTTTGCGCAGCAACTGTCTAATGTGAACTTCAGATATCTCTTCACTTCGCAGTAGGATGGAATTTTAGCATAGAGATAGATCGGGCTTCGTTCGTTTGCGTTATTTGGGCGGACACTGCTACGCACTTGGACGCGGAGGTGAGGAAACTTGTTTATTTGCCCAAAATGTGCTCTTAAGTTCGAAGTAGTTAATAAAAACTATTTCTTAGTCCAGTGCAATGACAGTAAATATTTATGTGCAATACAGAGTAGGCAATCAGCAGCAAGGGAACCAGGTCAACAGGGTGACGCGTTTTAACATCACCTCATCATATCTAGTCACGGCAGTAACATCACCTCATCATATCTAGTCACGGCAGTAACATCACCTCATCATATCTAGTCATGGCAGCAAATTTGTCTCGTATCTAAAGAGTAATGACACAGTTCACTTTGTTCCACATATCACCATCACCACAGTATTGTTCGTGACAGACAGTGTCTGCATAATTCATCATAAAGCGTAGCCGCACCTCGGCCTTGCGTGCCAAAATCGGGACATCGGCTGAGGACAAAAAGACTCCATGGTGTAGTCTCGGATCAATGTAGACGCGCGCGCCATTAATAATTCGCCGTGCATTGGGGCCGCGTTATTCATCGATCCACTAACGCAAGTAACGCATCGCTTTCACTCTTCTTGTGAGTCGTACGACACATGCACAATGTTCTCAGCGGCGCCACCGCACCGCAACTGCAGCTGCAGGTAAACATTTTCCAGCAACGTACGCGCGCGAAGGAAGGAACGCGCGCGGTAATCTTGCATGGGGACCTTGACGTCCCACCCGCGCCAAGGTGGGTCGTTTTTGTGCTGCGCGGCAGTGGAGAGTCGTGGCTACTGAAGTGGGGCAGTTGCACTGCTCCATGATTTGTAATCTTTCATAAACTTAAGGGGCGTCTAGTGACAGTACGACATAATAATGTCAGCAGCCAATCATCCATCATTCACGAAAGAAAGACATAGAAGTATATCGTGTTGTGGAACCGGACAACAGCCCTACTTTAACGAGCCAAGAACCGCTTCTTTATTGCACATTTGCAGCAGATGGATCATGAATAGCTGTTCGTACTTGGTAGAGCCCTGTATGTTTTTAATTTTTTGCATACCTTTACTTATTGACACCTTAGAAGTTCTCCGACGAGGTCCAAATGGTGTTACGCACTCTCCTTCTCTTGCGTATCGGTGATATTGCATTCCGTGGTCAGCGGTAGGGCCAGCAAAAAATTATTTCGATAATGTACATCACCGCTTGCAGTAACTGGTGGTGTATCTGGCACTGTTGATAAGATTATAAGAGTCCAGTAAGTTTTTGAACTTCACAGCTTTAATGCTATAATAGTGTGTCGAATACGACGAGGGCATATCATTGAGCAGCCTCGCACCCCGAACGGCAAAGCTAGTAGCAATTTTCCATACAACTGCGTCGTCATAATTTTTTTTGTCGGGGTTCGTACTGCTCAAGTGCGAACAGTAGGTTCTGAGTTTCTGGAAACAATCGCTTATTTACAGTCACCGTATTTCCTTCCAGAAATTTCCAGGTATACGCGTATATAATTGTGAACCGCTTGAATCTCCGGTGCATTGAGTACATTTGACTGTGGGCAAACTTTTGCGGTACGTTCAATCTTGCCAACCTCGAATTTTAGCTGTCAACGATATTCAGATGGACTCGAGATTTTCTATATCAGGTAGGCGTAGTTTTGCATATGCAGTTCAGTCTGCTACTCATGAGATGATATTCGACATGCTAATTTTAGGAAGACATAATCTATCGACCATGTATATACGTTGTGAAATTTGGCAAACAGCGTCTTGTGTCTCTGAAGTCTATTACTGGAATGACTTACCAAGAGAACCAAAAGCCTAGTCCCAAACCACTATTATCCGTGGATTCCTACACTTTAAACTCTTATAAAACGCAGGTGACAAGCTTCTGCTAATGAATTCGTCACTGCCACTTTGGGAAGTTGAACCGTTATTAGGGTAACGTGGGGCAGCGGGCCCACCCCTTTTTTCAAACTCAATTTTTGAGAAAGTTTTTATTAGTTTGAGATCGTTTTATTTTTTAAAATAAAGGTAATATGAATGGTAATGTATGATGTGAATTAGACGCC
>LQNS02000211.1:31683030-31696702 GCA_001587735.2 Parhyale hawaiensis
GACGTCAAGCCACACACTGCTGCGCAGTGACACTGTGCACCTGCACTAGAGCGCACAGACCAATATCTGCCATACTTAACGAAAAACGTGCTATGGGCCCATTACCCGCAGTGGGCTCTTTGCCCCTTGTTACCCTACTGCTGAATCAGTCCAAAGTCCTCAGTTTATTCCTTGCACTCCGTATGTGGACTTAAAGAATGATTCGTCAATGCACTGAGAGAAACCATCCTCCTGCTACTGGCGGGCTACGCCCTGATGAGAGCGTGACAATTTGTTTTAAAACGTGCCTTACTGGACTGTACCTATAGTGAGTGTATTTAAAATGAATGCTTCAGCATACACAAGTTAGTGTGCTCAGTTCGTAGAAGTTTGCTATGCGCTGAAGCCTCCCTATGTACATACAAGTGACTGTAAGTACAGCTCTTCTCCATAAACTCTTTATTTTTCTCTTTCTAAGATTAATTACATGGCTTGCATCTTAGCAGTAGGGTCGAAATAGATTACCATAGTTTTAAGAGCTGCAAACTTTCATTTTGTTGAGAGGTACGTGCATGACTCTGTTAAGCTAATGGGGGTGCCACACGGTAGTTAAAAGAAGGAGTTTCCTCCTCAGCTCCGCGTCCGAATGCGTGTGTCCGCAGACATACGTGGATCGTAGGGCCGAGGCTAAGCGTGTGTATGAGAGGGCACAGCATCGTCAGAGGTAGCGTTCCTGGGAGTCTCTACTGAGTATTGACCTTCCACATCGTTGATGGAGTGAGCTTAAGAGTTCAGTTTTCGGTGCTGAACCTTCGTTACCGCTCCTTGTTGGTCCCGGTGGATGTATCATTGCTGATCCCTTGGCTAGGGCGGAACTCTTCTCGGTTCACTTTGATTTGAAGCAGAGCAGAGATGTGTTGCCAATGCCTCATGGGTGTCACCCTGAACCTCGTTTAACTTCTTTGGCGTTCAGGTCTGGTACTATCAAGGTGCTGCTTGAGGGTCTTGACCCTTTTGGAGGTGTGGACCCGGTGGGTATGTTTCCTCTGTTTTGTAAGCAGCTTGCTGACAATCTCGCCCCTAAGCTTGGAGTGATCATCCGGCGTTTGATACGGCTAGGGAATTTTCCCCATTGTTGGCGTACTGGGAATATTACTCCCATTCCCAAGGGTCCAGTGTCACCCCATGTCGCCAACCACCGACCTATTACGCTGACGCCCATTTTGTCGAAGGTGTTCGCTTCTAAGCTTGAAAGCTTTGCTGAGGCTATGGGTTTGTTGCCTGCTGGTTAGTTTGCATAAAGAACTGGTTTGGGCTGTTGTGACGCACTGTTATCGGTGTCACACCCTTTGCAGTCTGCGTTGGATTGTGGGTCTGAGGCACGCCTGGTACAGTTGGACTTCAGCGCAGCGTTTGACAGGGTTAACCACAGAGGTCTATTGTACAAAGAAAGAAAGAAAGAAAGAAAAATCATTTATTTCTCCCCGTAGGAAGGTTTTCATATAATAATACTATTACAATACTTGTTAAGTAAACTAGTGTAAAACGTTATCGCAATGAGCCTTACAGATTACGGAGCAAATTTATAGCACTATTCTACTTCACAAACTATATTTTGTACAACGTTCTATGTCTATACAAGTTGGAGTCGCTTGGTGTGGGTGGTAGGGTTCTATCAATCATTCGTGGTTTTGTTTCTGAACGGACGCCGAGTGTGTGAGTTGACGGAGTTTTGAGTGCCTCCGTCTCAGTGCAGTCTGGCGTCCCTCAGGGTAGCGTACTTGGCCCGCTGCTGTTCGTTCTATAGACTAGTGACAAGCTCTCTTCGCTAGAGAACACGATGATCAACTATGCCGACGATTCCACCTTGATGGCAGTGATACCTGCCCCCAGTATGCGTAATGAAGTCGCCGAGTCTCTGAATAGGGATCTGTCGCATATTAGTGCATGGTGCTCGGCCGGGAGTATGAAGCTGAATGCTAGTAAGACCAAGTCTATGATTGTCAGTCGGTTGGACAACTTTACCGCAGCATCCACATCTGAAGATAGATGATACTTTGCTTCAGCTAGGAGTCTAGCTCCTTGGAGATTCTCGGTATTGTCTTTGATAAGAAGCCTACCTTTGAGCCGCATATTAGGCGACTGGTGTCACGTGCTTCCAGTAAGATTGGGCTCCTGCGTAAGGTGAATTCTGTGTTTGGTGACAGGGAGGTTAACCGCAGATACTTTTATGTTTCCTTGATGCCTGTGATGGAGTATTGCTCACCGGTTTGGGCTTCAGCCGCTGACAGTCAGTTGCGTCTGCTGGGCCGACTTGTTAGTTCAGACAGCACGCTGTGTGCCGAAAATGATCTGGTGAACCTGTCCCATAGGAGAGAGGTTGCTGGACTCTGTACCAAAAGACATTGGTTGTATTCATCTGTCCCAGCCCTCAAGGTCTCAAGGAGGATTACACGTGCTGCGGTTGACGTGCACTCTTTGATTTTGGAGACTGTTAGATGCAAAACTCGTCAGTTCAGTCGGTGCCTTGTGCCCTGGTCTGTTGGGGTTTGGAATTCATTGCCGGCATCGGCTTTCGGTCGTGTTGGCCTGCAGGCGTTTAAGTAAGCAGTTAATGGTTTTTTGTTGGATTTTCTTGAGCAGCGTTTCGGGCTCCCCGGTGTTGCAAACTGCTTCATTTGGGTTGTACTACCTGTCCGTGGCGGCCCGGGCGTGAAATTTTAATAATAATACACAGATGCGCACAGCTCTCTGTCTTTTGATTAATTGAAAATTGGAATAGATATCCAGAACTTCACTAGTGACACTAGCTGAGCAAACGGACTTGACGTGACGGTTAATATTTTTGCTCTACGTGTCGGTGGGTTACAAGGGCTCAGCAAAACGATAAGCTGAGGAAACTCTTTTTTTATTTTTTGACCATCGGTTTACTTATTAACTCATGAAACCTCAATCAAAAGTTTGAACTGAACAGTACGCTTAATATTGAAGTTCCAGGAAGGTGAAAGTTAATCGGACTTATCGAACTGAAGAAAATAATTGATAGCAGGACTAGGAACAATTGTGGATGTAAAACCACCATGTATGTCCCTAGAGACAAAGTATAGTGACGCGCAACACTGCCAGCACGAAAAAGCTACGCATTACTCGGCAGTGGATCCAGAGATACTAGCATATTTAATGTTTTATGCACTGTACGTACGTCGAGTTCGAATAACATGTATTGGAAAGTGACGGTATATCAGAAAACTCTTAACACGAGCTGTCGTTCAGTAAGATCATAGGAAGTGTTAGACTGTAATTTACCAGAGCTGGACGCGTGCCTTTGATTTGCGGCTGCACTACAATAATTTTTTGAAGCCTCGAGGCCGCCAGCCCAGTTTTGAAAGGACTTACTGCTCTGTGATCCCTTTATTTTGAAAGTATAATGGTCATTAACTGCGCTATCTATGCCCCAAATTAATAATTTAAGACTTATACAAGAGTTTTTTTGAACGTAATTATACGTTTTACTATAGCTCACCGGGCCGTAGAGCTGAATATTAATGATCGTGCCCAGTTTGAAGTTAACATGGCACAGCGATTACTAGCAGCATCACCGATCCCTAAGTTAAGGGAGCAGGTGAAGAGCTGTGCAGTTAGTTTTTCCCAGCCGTTCTCAGGCCCCGGCCACTAGCTGGTCAGCAGTAATGATAGAAAAAGTTTCCACTCTTTCGAAGTTTTTACTCTAATCACCTGATACTGCGCTTCAGGTGGGTTGTGGGTCTTTACTTATGTATATATCTATTATATATGACACTACGACGTGATACTGCACGCATATTGCCCGGCGTTGACCTCTCTGAAGACAAAATTTGACCCATTCATGGAGCAGGTGTGGGCTGGAAGTGTCCCCATCTGGAGTACACTGGGTACAGACACGGCGGTAGAGGCACGACAGCAGACATGGAGCAGGTGTGGGCTGGAAGTGCCCCCATCTGGAGGACACGGGGTACAGACACGGCGGTAGAGGCACGACAGCAGACATATTGTATAGATTTGGTTAAGTAAGTATACCAATTACGCAGCGACCACCTCGTATAGAAATAAAACACAGTGCGATGTCACAACCAATCGCGCGTCGGCTTAAGGCCGACACACGATTTGTTGTGATGTAACCCTTTGTTTTTGTTTACATCCGAGGCGATTGAGTGACCGGTGCGCTCCAGCACACTGTACTGATATGACAACATGTTGCTATGCACCTATATCTACATACAAGGTTCGATAGATAAATTAGAACAGAAAATTAGGATTATATAAAATAGGAATACCTGATTCTAATCTATACTTACAAACTATTATTATTTGATTAAATTATGGAATCTAAGGGAAATGATGTGGTCAGAGACTGAAGTGCTGCAAGACAAAGGCTAGTGAAATCGTTAGGTTTATATATGCATTGTGTATACCAAATCTGCTGTTTATCGCGTTTTTCTTAACTTAGAGCCGCAGAGGATGACCGATGAACAACTAACAGACCCGAAATTAATCGTTATATAACGTTCTTCTCATTTTCTAACAGGATTGAAATCGCTAATTGAGCGGATTCATCAAGTTCCATAAATGAACTTGCTAAAACGCGTGGAGTATGGGATGACTGTTCGGGGGGGGGCGGCTATGCGTTATGACCCTAAGAAGAAGTCTTTCATCAGTATTCACCGAAACATATTCACTCCTCGCTGCTAGTTTGAAAGATTTCCGATGCTCTTGAACCACTTGAAGCATCGTGGTGAAGATCTTGAGATTTTTGTGGAAGGAAACTAGTTCATCGTGGGAGAGCTGACCAATCGTCAGAATTCAGTTGGGGGATCGCGTGCTACTTACCTGAAGTCCCTGCGGTGAAGCGAAATTGAATGTAAAAATCCTGCTTCAGTCGTGCACGGTGTACGGAGGTGCTACAAAAACGGATATGGCGCGATACCTTCTCTTTTCGTCAACGAAGGACTTCGAATAAACTTGTTGCTGAATATCAGAGCATTTTAAGCAATGGGCAGATGCCCTGGATCAAGACGCATCGCGGTCCTAATTAAAGGGCTGTTCACACTATAGTCAAATGAACGAGTTCTTTCTGCTAATATTCCGAATGTTTTCTTGATCCCTGGTAAACACAGCTGTGCGTTTATAAAAAAAAGCTGATAAAATGTTAGTCTTCATGTTAATTTTTTCAGCGAGACACTCAGTAGTAAATTTTCAGATTTCTCTTCACATTTGGGGTGAAGCAGATCTCAGAGAGCTTTACTCTTTTGCGTAGTTTCGACGAACGTAGTAAAGCTTTGAGACTCTGAGCTAAATATATATTTGAGGGCCCTCGAACAATAGGGGCGTAAGCGACACTTTTTAAAATATACAGGAGACCCACTTAAAAACAATGCACTGGTGTAATAAGGCGCAAAATAATCGACTTTGCGTAAGATTCTCAACCATTTCTACTCAGATTTACGCCATTCTGTCTTCACAGAACGACAGGTCTCAATCTGTACTATCCGATGGCGCAAAAAAAAAACTACTTTTGAAAAACCTGTCACTTACGCCCCTATTGTTCTAGGGTCCTCATATATTCATTTGACAGCCATATGACCCCTCAGAAAGTTATGCTCGTCCAGGACTCTGCAACCGCCCTTGGCATGAAATTTTGAGCAAGAACACTTGAAGAAAACTTCGTCGCTTTTTGTACGAAAAGAAACGTGTCTTAGCTCATCAGATATAAACCCCTGCGATTATTGATTGTGGAGCGCAGTCGTTGGAGTTTCCCTCGAAGTGAAACCCCATAATAATCGCCTAGCGTCACTTGAGTCCTCCACCACGCGAGCAATGGCAGTTTATGGCTAATGTCAGATGCAGCAGTGAGGGTTTGAAGCTCATTGCATCAACGAACTGGGCTCATTATTGATGCCAATGGAGATTACATTGATGAAATAAACATTAGCGAACTGGGCTCATTATTGATGCAATGGAGATTACATTGATGAAATAAACATAAACGAACTGGGCTCATTATTGATGTCAATGGAGATTACATTGATGAAATAAACATTAGCGAACTGGGCTCATTATTGATGCCAATGGAGATTACATTGATGAAATAAACAAAAACGAACTGGGCTCATTATTGATGCCAATGGAGATTACATTGGCATCAGACATGACACCAATGGAGATTACATTGATGAAATAAACATTAGCGAACTGGGCTCATTATTGATGCAATGGAGATTACATTGATGAAATAAACATAAACATAATTATTGATGCCAATGGAGATTACATTGATGAAATAAACATTAGCGAACTGGGCTCATTATTGATGCCAATGGAGATTACATTGATGAAATAAACATAAACGAACTGGGCTCATTATTGATGCCAATGGAGATTACATTGATGAAATAAACATAAACGAATTGGGCTCATTATTGATACCAATGGAGACTATCCTGATGAAATAAATATAAACGAATTGGGCTCATTATTGATGCCAATGGAGATTACAATGATGAGATAAACATAAACGAATTGGGCTCTTTATTGATGCCAATGGAGATTACATTGATGAAATAAACAGTTTCCTCGTTTCAGTTCAAGGAATTGATACCAGACCCTGTACAGAGAAGGCACAAAACAGGTGCCCTCACTTCTCAACTGGTACAGATGAGGCAGCCACATACAAGTTTGTACTTATTTTTACTACAGTATATATATAAAGGCTTGTTCTCGCGATGGATACTCTAAGGCTGAGAAAACTGGTGAGAATATGCAAAATATTCTGCATAAACTGTTGGCGCTATATCTCCACTTGGGAAAAGCTTGATCGTCAAATGCTAGGCAGTTCCGTTCAAACGCTCATCGCTGCCATGGTTAGAGGTGCAACAGCTATACGACAATAAAAATAATATTATACACATTCCCCACTATTATTATTATGAAGTGTGCCTAATGAATACTTAAACTCATAGATTGGCACTCACCACTTCAGACGCAGCAGAGGGGTATTCGTCTCATGGAACCTATTCAAAGACTGTTCAGAAAGAATTGCGATAAACGTCTTCATTTCTTTGCATTGTATGTAACGCATCTCGACTCCGTCAAAACCAATACAAAGCAAAGTTGCAGTCTCGGTCCCAAAGTCACTGGTTTCGGGGAGTGTTGTCAACCAACAGATTTCAGTACATTCGCCGAATACATTTCACTTTACAATTGCATGGAAATGTATGAAATTGCTTAAGTTTGACGACAAATAAGACCAAGGGCACCCAAGACCCTCATCCAACGCTCTGCAATGTGGTACCATGGTTTACCTTTTTCACTGGAACTTGCGCATGATATACACAAGTATACAAAACTATAATTATCGTTGCAGTACCATAATGTCCTCCTGCCAACACCAAGAGTACGGCACCGCCTGGCTCCGATATGTACGCTACATGTTGTCATTGTGTATCAGCGCGAGTCCTTTCTTTCTTACGTCTGCGCAGAGCACACACACACACACACAGAAACCATTGGCGCCGTGACGCAATAGCAGCGAGGGCTTCCGTTCGGTTCGTCATGCGAGCAGAGCTTTCGACGAACGCATTGCGTTAGGTTTTTTGTTTCGTCATCACACGACCGACAGCTGCTGACGGTTCGCCTTGCGCAGCCATGAGGCTCCCACTACGGATAAAGACAAGCTCTGCGTATGTTAATTAGCTAACAATGAGCTCTGTACGGGCAATCGCTGTGTGCTGCTCCACCTTCACAAGGGGATCGGGCCGTGGTCTTGTGCAGAGGCCGTCCCATAGGGAACACTTGGCCGTCTCAGAAGCTAAACAGCAGGCGGCCAAAGCTTCTGCTAGGGGTGAAGCTTGGTTACCTAGCTGTAGGTGATCATCAGATAAGGTCTAGGTGGTGTTACTTACGATTACGGGGGAGATAAGAACAATATGACTGTTTTAGGAATGCCTACGATGTGCTTCATTCACAAACTCGGATCGAGATACTCAATCCGTTTCGCATTAAATCGTCAAGAAGTTCAATCAGAGGGTTGAATTCGCTTCGTCAGATTTGAGTTCTCGACTCTAGTCATAAACCGAATACTATTGAGTAGGCCGAAAACTATGCGTGCGTTCGATTAGGCAGCGAACTCACGCCTTTGAGGCTTGACTAGTCCGAATTCACAGACAGGTGCCACCGCTCCGATTCGTTGATTCAAGTTTGAGTTGTTGACTCTTAAGCAATTATCTGTGAGATTTCCACGAACTTCGTCTTTCTGGTAAAATGAAGATTTCAGTCCGCTCACCATAAGCGAGCTGCTTCTAGCACCTGCAACACAATGCAAATGACGAAGGTAAAGTTTCTATTTGCAGTTTCGGACAAGTTAAGTCAAAGTGGGTTTGGCATGGATCGCTTATGACGGTCAAATCGGAGGTGCCCTAAATCTTGTGGCCTCTATTGTTTGGAACATCACTGTTGCGTTACATCTAAATATAAGTATGGTAGATCCAAACAAAATTATGTGGCTGACCACACTGCGACAGGAGCTGACAAGTTTATACTACTAAGTACACTGGACCACTTTAGGAAATGGGTGCTGAGGGAATTCTGCTGTTATCAACAGGAGCGATATCGAAATTTCCAGTTACGCAAATTACCGAAGTAATTACTCTGGGCACAATTAGCCCTGGATAAAAAAAATGAAATAATTAGATAGCAATATTGAGAAGGTAAAGAAACTAGATGTTCAATTGCTGCAAAATGGATACTTGTATTTTTTAGAAAAATGTACAATGCTCAACGTGCACGCACAGTATCTATCAGCGGCATTCTTATTATACTTTCTATTCAATCATCGTTGATATCCAGCCGTTTGCTCCGATAGTATTGCTTCATGCAGCCCACAAAGTGACAGCCACATCCTATATGCATGGAGCTGTATATGCATTGTTGGTTGCATGAAAACCGCCTGGCAAGCTTATTTATTTTCGTGTGAGTTCGATCTGCAAACATCGCAGTTATATGCCGCTGGGAAAAGTCGAGTACAGAGGTGATGGGTTGGATGTGTTTATGTAACAGCAGCAGCAGCGCAGCGCGTAATGCACGAATATGCGTAACTGAGAATGAAAAGCCAAAAAAATAGTGCTTCATTTCATGGCATCACCAATTACCATTTATGGCGTTTATCTGCCTCACGGGCTCTTAACTGTTCATGCAATTCACAAAAAAAATCCTAAGTAATTTTCTTCTTCTGCCCTTTTTACCCTAACAAGGGGATTTACTCCAAATACTGTTAATGCTTACAGCAAGTGAAATGCTGTTTTATGCCTCCTGGGAACGGTTGCACCCCAGGGCAGGAATCACTCATATACTCAATACAAACATATCATAACTATCAACAACAATTAATTAAGTTTATGAGCACGCACCACCGCATAGCGAGCAACGCTATACCATCACCCTCGGCCATCCAAATGTCAGTGAGTGAGTGACTTTGACCGACCATTGCTGACATTTAGGAAGACGTAACAGAGCTGAGTGTTATCTCTATTAAGCAAGAAGTGAAGAAGCATTAAAAGATAGTCGTAAGAGAAGAAAGCGCTAATGGGAGGCATTATGCATACATTCCATATGCGTCATTAAAGTAATGAGAGAAGAGTCGCTTAGGAACAGCGTCAAGGCTCGGTTAATTGAAACCATGTTGTGAAATTGATTCCAGTAAGTTATCAGTGGCATTTGTTCTATGCATATTAAAGTCGAAATGAGCTTTACCGGTCATGGACTTCAAGTGTAAGCAAATTAATTCGACGAAGTAGTCAATGGCATATGCTCTCTGCATATTAACGTCGAAATGGGTTTTACCCAGAGAGTTATAAAAATGAGAGAACCAGCCAAGCATATATACGAAGCAAGCAAATACGCGTCACTAGCATTTTTACGGGCCCGGCAGCCGCAGCACACGCTAACATTATGTGCACAGAATGATACTGGAAGTATTGATGAGCTCCATCTACGATTGTCTTAAAGAACGTGGCATTATGACTCCCTGGATGCATCCTATAGACAAGCAAATGTATATTAACAACAATAATAAGTAGGGCAACGGCCATCGAGCGCTGAAGCTGCCGGGTCCCCAACTACGCCATTTGACGCGTTCTTTTTCTTCGCATGCTTGTCTCGTTCTCCCATTATTATTTCTCCATGGGTTTACCCGTCCTGGACTTCAAGTTCAAGTACATGGCACGTATACTTGCCTTGACAAAATCTTTACAACGCTTTCAATAAATATACATATATATATATATATATATTGTCCTGCTTACTTACCATTTCTTATGTACAATTAACTAATTAAGATTATAACCCCAAGCATGGAACGCCGCAGTACAGACATACAGTTCTACAGAGACTGTCTACTCTTAGCTACGGAGCCATTAATTGTTTGTTAATATGATGCAGTTAATATTCTTGACGTGGCTCATTCTCATGGTTACAGGAAGACTGAACGATGAATCTAGTTGAAATAAAGGGCGTTTTTTTAATGAATTGAAAATCAAATTTAGCAGGAAAGAAATTGAAGTGACTTAGTTTTACGTTCGCCGTTCACCTCTATTGCAGTTCTTCGTTCATCGTCATCTCTATAATCATGCATCAGAAAAACATAGACGTGCCGTACCAACTTTCCCTGCTGCAGTATCGCGACAATGCAAGCTGCTGTTATCATGGATATCTGAGGTAACTATGAACGCAGTGTTGATGTTTATAGATATTTGCAATTTTACCGTATATTGCTGGTAAAGAGGACCGACACTATATATAGCAGTACTACGAGTCCTACTTTTCTAAGAAACTCTGTTTAATTTTAAATAAGAACAATATATGTCTCAGCCTGTAGTATTTCGCAACGAATAATATCATGGTAGAGTGCAACAGCCAACAGCGTACTTCTCTCCAGCTTCTTTTAGGAATATTAAGACTACGCTAATGCGATTCATATCTTATCAATAGCTATGGGATATGGAGCTATGGAAGCTCAGTCAGAAAACGTAAATGTATCGACAAAATATTTTGTTCAAGGATTAGATTCACTAGAGACCAGCAACTAAGCATGTCCCGGAAACTGTGACGGCTTTCCCAGATATATACTTCACGAGACATGGCCCGTATATTTGTTACATTATTGGTTAAATATATCAGCTTGAATACACTGTGGCTACATTCTCTAGCCATAAATCATATTCTAACGAGCGAAAGTAATGCGTCGCTAATCTGATGCAACTTGAGTCACATGAGGTTAGGTACTGCGACTATACACGCCATATTAGCAGGTCACGTATGTCATCGCTTACTTTCGCTGCGAGGTGACGACGGACGCTGGCACGGTGGAAGAATTTCCGTCCTGCTCTTTACTTTGCTGGAGGCTACGAAGCTCGTACAGGCGCGCGCCTCTTGGAGCACAACACGCAATGATGATGCATGAAAGTGAAATGCAAGGGTCACTTAGCAGTTTATTGAGGCGCTTTCGCCACCATTATATTTCGCTGTGGAGCGGTTACGGCGCGCCACCACTGCAATGGCACGACGCCGCGCTGCTAGATGGTTATGGTCGTGGGCGCCAGAGCCTCTCGCTCCCTTAATAGGGACTGGACCCACCCACTGCCTTACGTGACGGCTGAGCTCTGTAGTCTCCTTATCGAAACGATCTGTTTTCCAGGCCGTGACCGATGTGGCACGGGAGGAACTGGATGTCGTCAATGCATAATTTCAGCAGGCAGTGAAGAAGGATCGAGAGGCCCAAGCCCTCAATGGAGTTTTCGCTTTTTCCGTCAGCTCGAGTACTCAGAGGGAATACATGCTGTAGGTAGGATGTACGTTTTCACTTTATATACTCTGTACACTTCTTACATTTGTCTGAATCTCCACTCACCTTATGGCTGAAGTTTCAAACGAGTTACAAGTAAGACTAGCTTTTCTCGATGCAACGGGCTCTTTCAATAGCATTTTCACGCGTAGTTACGCAGTCACCTTGTGCACTCGAGATCATCTGACAGCGCCTCAGAAGAGCCGTGTCTTGTTTTGGATAGCAATAATGAACTTATTATGAACCCCTGCCGACAACCAGTGTTGTTAAGTATTAGAATTTAACGCATTTAGTTGCACTTCGCTTCGTGAAGGTATTGTTTGGAGGGTTCCGCTGTTTCACATCGAGCTTCTGGCACTGACACCGAAGCATTTATCCTTGACACCAGAAGCAAAAGGTGCAACGGGAGGACTCAATAGTACTAATATAAAACTTAGTCGTAACCGCACGTAGCAAATTTACATCAAATCGACGAGTCGAAGTATTTGAGTGTGGGACCTCAGGCCTTCGTAGGTTGATTTCGTAACAGATCATCGAATTTTTTCGATTTAGTTCATTCAGTCTCCCGCTCATGACTGAGCTGCAAAATACTGTAAAATGTTGTCGTCAAGTACAGAAAGTTCGAGCAATAGGCTAACTGTTACTGCGAAGAGCACTGTGAACTGAGTATGGAGTGTAAATAAGGCTTTAATTAAGAAAAAAAGTTAAATCAGGTCGCCAAAAGGGACCAAATTCGGCGCTAGTGCTGTGGAAGTTTCCACCAGCATGCACTGCAATTTCTATAGATAATTGCTAAATTAGTATATATTCTCTTAATTTTAAAATTGAAAAAGTCGACACGAACTAATAATTAAAACTTGACGTTTCGGGACGCCTATATGAGGACCCAATAGCGCACTGTGTCATTAGCCCTCTAGCTCCCACCCTGCTAACACCATAACTTAGGTCTCCTTAAATAATAATAAAAAAAATTTTTGTTAGGTATCCATTAAAGATTTTATTAGGCTTTTGAAAATGGGAGAAGTATCCCGAAACGTCAAGTTTTAATTATTAGTTCGTGTCGACTTTTTCAATTTTATAATTCACCAAAGGATAGTAATTTTTCTCTTAATTTATTTAAACACTATAGATGAATTTAGCAACTTAAGACGATTTTTCTAGTTAAGTTAGTTACAATACTCCAAGGCTGCTCAGTCATAGATTCATCGATGATGACGTCACGTTTTTATGCTAATTTCTCGTGAGTCCTCTCGTTACGCTCTTTGCTTCCTGCTTGAGACGACCGGCACGAGAATAACGGGTGCGGCATTAATGCCTGAAGTTCGATTCAAAATAGCGAAACCAACGCTCATGATTGGAGTTTTGGATAAGCTGAAGCTCACAAGATTAGCTTACCTCGACGACGCCACAGCTATATTCAGAGCCATGTCGCTGAGTTACATCAAGTGATATCTAAATAATAATAATAATAGTAATCCCATTTATTTCTCATCTGGAGACTGCGTCCAACAAGGTTAGGACAAAGTATCCTGAGGTTTTCATGCTTAGTACTAACATAGGAATAATACTAAAAAGTAACATAAGAGACAATTGGTATTAAATTAGTTGTGAATTTACTAGAACAAGGCTTGCATCTTAGTAAGGAGATAATACTGACACTATTTTTCGTTAAGAGGGGCGCTGGTTACACAGAAGTGATGTGAATTTTTTTTTTGTTTAGATTATGATATACAGCATGCAGCCTAAAGTGAGCTAGGGCGAGTAGTTGCGGATTAAAATGTTACGTTTACAGGGATTAACAAAAAAAAAAAAAAAAAAAAA